>MCJB01012882.1:174688-274340 GCA_002018475.1 Nicotiana obtusifolia | reverse complement strand
CTTCGCGATGGGTTTGGGGAGTTTCGCGATTCGCTTATCCAAAAAGCGAATCGCTTTTTGGCCGCAAAACTCATCCCTCATCTGCTCTTTTTTTTTTTCTTCTTTTACAAAATTAAGCCTAACTTTTTCATACGGGGTCCGATTTGAACGATTCTTTTTGCCACGGCTCCGTAATTTCGATACGGAGCTAATTCTCCAAACAAAATCGAATTTGGAGGTCGTTTACTAACTCTAATCTCAATTAAACCAGAAACACACTGTTTGTCGCTTCATGAAGCGACGAACTAAGTCCCGTTAACGATCCGAAATCCATCCGGGACCCTCGGGACTTCATCTGAACATGCACGATCCGAAATCCATCCGGGACCCTCGGGACTTCATTTGAACATGCACGCATGTTCCATAATCTCATTTAAACTTATTCCAATCATTGGAACACTAAAACGAACGTCGATTTATTGGATTTGCATTGAAAGAAATTCTATGAACTTCAAGGATCCTCAATTCGGTCCTTCGATCCGAACCCGACCAAACGGAGTCCGAATGGTCTGAAAATTTGCACGCAAGTCCAAAATTACATAAGGAACCTACAGCAACTTTCGGAATTTCATTCCGACTTCCGGATCAAAATTCGACCTATCAACCGGTAATCCGAACTTCCTCGACTCAAGTCTATTATTGTTCGAGGTCTATCAAATATATTCCGGTCACTCGTCTAAGTCATATATTCCCTCCCGAAGCTAGTCGAGTCGTCAGATTTCAAATTCGAGCCTTCTAACTCAAAAGTCAATCTCGTGGTTGACTTTAGCGACTTAGACTTTCTTAAATGAGACCATGTGTCTCATTTCTTTCTAATTCACTTCAAGTACATTTTACTCGATTTAAATCTCACACTACATAATAAATGGAATAATTCGGGGCAATAAAGTGAGTCATCACAGGGTTGGAGTCTTTTAACCCCACGACTTTTAATTACTAGGCTATAGACCTCGCGAGGCGAGGCTTATAGCGCAGTCAGCTTGCCTACAGAGCTGGCTACGACTGGCCTGTAGTGCGGTCAAGCTGGCTATAGAGCTGGCTTTGCTTGGTCTGTAGCACGGTAAGGCAGGCTATAGAGCTGGCTTTACTTGGTCTGTAGCACGGTTGGGTACTTGATGCTTTTGTGCTATTTTCTTGTATTTTTATCCTCTTTTTGTGCAACTTTCATTCGACTCTTTCTTTCGATACCCCTGCACATAAAACAATACAATTCAGTTCAAATATCGCACAATTAATCACTAAACCAACAAAATATAGGACGAGTAATGTACTAAAAGTATAGCATTTTGGCCGAACATCATTCTTCATTGTAGATGGATCCTAAAATGCAAGATTTTCAGTTAATTTTTTTATTATTATGAAAGAGGAGACCTAACAAATAATAAAAGAATATCCGCCAACTTTGTTATCACCGATTTTAGGAGATTTTTTTCTTTTTAAATTTCTTTTATTGTCCATCAACTAAGCATCCAATTAGGAAGAAATAGACTTAAATGTTATATTTTTTAGTTTATATTTTAAAATAAGTAAGTAGGAAATGAGTCCATTTGTCGAGAAATAAATCTCATATAAGTAATGTTTGTTATGTGACTCATATACTAAAATTTCTCGCTATTTTGAGTTGAGGTTGAGCTGTGCTTTCTATGTACAATTTATTGATTAGCTGCACAATTTAATTGTGTTGGACTTTCATACTCAAATCTATTAAAGGGATTACATTTCTCTTATCCGTACAAGGTTTACTAGAGCACATGCGTGATGAACGTTAAAATCATTTCCTACTTCTACATTTTTTTTTTCACATGCATGTTTACGGTTAAGGTAGTTACGTAAATTTGCAACCAACTCCACCACTTGCGTCTTGGTACTTGATAAATCCATATTAATGAAATATGTAATAAAACCAACGAGGTGATAAAGAATGAAAAAATTAATACTCCATCAGAACCAAAAATGAAAGCGTATGAATTACTGAAACCACATTCAGTTTACGTATCTTGCACTTTTTTAATAGTTTATTTAAAAATAACACCAATATTTAGTAAATCTTAAATTTTGACAATTATTTTGTCATGAGCGACACTCCCTTATAGAATTAATATTGCAAATTTAAGATCACAAGATTTGAACAATTTTTATTGTATGTTATATAATTCATCCATTTCAATGTAAATGAGGTAATTTGACTCAGCACGGAGTTTAAGAAAAAAAATTTAAAACTTGTGATCTTAAAACCTTAAGGGGTAAAAATTTTGTGGGGCCATGACATTTGTGTGACTACAAAAGCTTCTCACTAAAGGTAAAATAAAGAGTTTAAAGTTGAATTATTTCCAATTGTAGAAATGTGTTATTCTTTTTGGAACAGACTAATAAGAAATGTGTATCATCTAAATTGAAACACAAAAAGTACATCTTTAATTTAAGATCACGTAATTTAATATTCTTTTTTATATTTCTAAATTTATTACTCAATCAAATTACGACACATAAAATAAAATGACGGGAGTATTAGTTCACAGGACACATTAAGGAAGAGACGATCTCTCCACTTAAAAATGTTTAAGCTTTACATATTATAATTTCTAGTATAGAGTTGGTTTGGATTGGCTTAAAAAAGTGAGTTTTCAGCAGAAATAGCTTGTAAGCCAAAAAGCATTAAATTGGGGTTGGCTAGCTTCTTGCTTTTGGCTTGTTTTAACCAGTTTTTAACTTATTTTAAGCAGTTTTTAACTTATTCTAAGCACTTTTTTAATTTTAACAAACACTAAAAAAGCTAAAAAGAGCTTAAAAGCTTACTTGACCAGCTTAAAAGCCAATCCAAACACCCTCTTAATTATCTTCAAATTCGCTAATTCAAGCGTCGGAGTAACTATTTTCTGTATTAACTAAATTAATAAAGGTAACTCCTAATAAAAATGAAAATTTTACATTTATTATTTCAATTGTTAAAGTTACTTGCTTTTTTTCACTTGTCATACTCTCCCCTAACCGTTGTGAACTTCATTGTTACATACATAACTAAATAAAATAATAAAATATTATTCTCTAGCTGTGTAAATTTTTAAATGAGGCAATAATTTAAATTTAACATGATATTAGAGCGGATGTCTTGGGTTCAGGTTTTCACTATCACTAAAAAATAATTTTTCGTGCTTCGCCCAAGAAAAGTACATAAGCCTAATCTATAATTTTTCAATCCTCTCATGGATTTAGGGAGCACCAATACGACGGGTTCAACTTGCCCTTTTTGCAAAATCTCATGACTCCTTTAGAATCAGAGACCTTTAACAATATTGATTCACCTTCCTTGAACTATAAGTTCCTAACATACTTGTTCGGATAATACATTTTCCTACTTCGAGCTGTCGTCATTCACTCCTGGTTCACTTTGATCTTGTCTAAGGCCTGTTGTACCAAATCTTGATCACAAAGCTTGCACTCACCCTGTTCGAACCATTCAACTCATAACAATACACTCAAAAATATAAAGTTTTAAATGATGTTATTCCTCTGCTAGACTGATAGTTGTTATTGTGCACGATATCCACCAAGGGAAAGTGATCATCCTAATGACCTCCAAAATTAATGTAACAAGCTTTTAACATGTCCTCCAAGATCTGAATGACCCTCTCGGATTGACTAGCAGTCTGTGGGTAAAATATTGTGATAAGCTAAACCTAGGTACCTAATTCTTCCTGAAAAGAATTACCAAAACTAAGCAATAAAGTACACACCTCTATCAGAATTGATAGAAACAGGCAATCCATGCTATTGTACTGTTTCCGACAAGTATATCTGTTTTAAATGCTCTGCAGTGTAGGTAGTTTGTACTGGTAGGAAGTGTGCTAACTTAGTAAATCTATCAACTATAACCACAATCGAATCGTGCTTCATTAGGATATGTGGCAAGCCTACCACGAGGTCCATGGAAATCTTTTCTCACTTCCACTTAGGAATAACGAAGTTTTGAGTTACTACATGGCCACCTTGTGGCACTACTCTAAGTTCTCGTGTTACTACTAGAGCACCTACTACTTGCTATTGAGCAACTGGCAGGACTACGCCAGCCAAGTCTAGAACATGATCTAGCATAATGATCCCGCTCCCACAAGTGAAATATCATGTGGTACCCTTCTTACACTACTTAGAATGCCTCCTATCACACTCCACACAATGAGGTAACAAAGAACTATCACATCTTTGCTATTGATGTTGTTGATGCCCCTGGCGTGAAAGTGGCGCACTAGGTAAAGACTGATGCTGAGAAGCTAACTGTGCTCATCTGGACGACCATTTTTCCTGACCACACTTTCTCCCAGATGGTTGCATTACAAACACCAACTGTATGAAACTTATTACTATCCCTCTCACTTTGTCCTTAAGGTGGTATGACTCTCTGTGTATCACAATATCCATCACCTAAAAATAGGTGGATCTCCTCACCTATTTTGATGCTTCCCATAGTTTTTTTAATGTTTTATGACTTCCGAGAATGGTTGATTTTATTTCGGAAGGCTTGGGAGTGAATTGGAACGCTTAGTTCTATTTGAAAACGACATCAGAATTGGAATTTAAGGGTTCCTCGTATTGTGATTTTAGACTTGAGCAAATGTTCAGATTCGGTTTTGTATTTCCCTAGAAGATTTGTTGAAAGTTGGCAATTTGAAGAATTAGAGAGTTCATAAGTATGGCCGATAGTTGACTTTTGGGCTAATGAGCTTTGAGTGTTGTTTTGAGACCTTGGATAGGTTATGTTAGTTGAAATGAACTTGTGTTCGAAGTTTGGTTCTGACCCAAAATGTCTTCATATGATTCTGACGCCTTTGGAAAAGCTAATAATTTTGAAAGTTAAGGAATGAATTTGATCTTTGATTCTTGGTTTTGATGTTGTTTTTGGTGTTTTGAGAATTTGGATAAGTTTAAAAAAGGTATATGGACTTGTTGGAATGATTGGATGGTCCATCCCGAGGGGCTCGGGTGCATTTCGGAGTAGTTTCAGACCATCTCTCTCGGTTTACAGCAGCTGAACTGCTGTTAGTTGTAGTGTTTTGCGATCGCGGAGCAAGGTCTCGCAATCGTGGAGAAGGAAGGTGACCGAGCTCATTGTTCTTCGTGATTGTAGGAGCTAGGTCTCGATTGCAAAGTGTTGGGTGTGCTGGGCATCGCGTTCACGGGTTGGGTTGTCACGATCACGTAGATTGTAAGGTGCTTAGGAATCGCGTTCCTTGGCGGGACTTCGCATTCGTGAAATTTTGGCAATGGATCGAGCATTATGCTTTTGCGATCGCAGGAGACAAGCCGCGATCATGTAGAGGCACTATCAGCTGTGCTCCATGAACGCGAGGGCTTATTCACGATCGCGATGCAGGAAGCCTGGGTAGTATATAAGTGTGAAATTTCAGGATATTTTCCATTCTATTATATTTTCGACCCTATACATCTAGAGGGGCGATTTTAGCAAGGAGATTTCATCCAAAGCAAGAGAATAAGTGATTCTACCTACTTTTGATTATATTTCAAGAATCTACATGGATTTTATCCCCTAAATAAAGGATTTAAATTATAGAAATTGAGGTTGTTAGTAAGAACTTAAGAGAATAAATTTAGGGGTTTTGAACATGAAATTGGAACCTGATTTGGAATCTACTTATGTATTTGGACTCGAGGTGTTAGGTAATCTATATGTATGATTAATTAGGATTCCGGGTCTAAGGCCCGATGTTGAATTTTTGTTGATTTTTTTAATTGGCTTAAAGATTGAATCTTTTTTATATGGAATTAATTTCTAAAACTCGTATTGACTCATTTATGTAATATTTGACTAGATTTGAGTTGTTTGGATGTGGATTTGAAAGGAAAATCAGTATAAGTAGGTTGAAAGTATTCCTAGGTGCAAGTAAGTCTCTTTATTATCCTTGTAAGAGGGAATTCTCCCAATAGGTGACTTATTTGCTTCTTGTTTCTTGATTTGGGAGCTACATATATATGAGGTGATTAGTATATATGTGTTAGCTAAGTTATGACCATGTCCGGGTAGAGTTAGGCTAGTGGTATGTCTTGTTTGGGCTATGTGAATTATTTATCCATGTTTCATTAACTTTATGATTACATAATGGATCTTAGTCATGATTAGAAACCATGTATTGGGTTATGGCTTGTTAATTTGGCAATGAAGGACTCCTTCACCGTGTTGAGATTTCTAGATAGCCATAGACATACACTTGTTTTATTTGGTTTATCATTTTGTGGCTATGATTACCTTGATCATGTTTGATATCATGACCGGACTTAAGAATATTGAATAAGCATGTTAAACTATTATAAAAAGTTGCATTACGTGATTCCATGGCCATATCTTATTCATGTAAATATTTATCCGTATTTTATTATTATATCGTGGTGCGTCTTTATCACATCATCTCGTATGCAAATGTATGAGTTGAAGAGCTGGATATCAAGGAAAGTTTGGACTTGGCACTAAGAACATATGATCGGATTGAGTTGTTATGGCACGTGAATTGTTCGTGCGGATTGATATGTTTGGATCGGGTTTAATTCTGCAACAGCGCTTAGATAAGGATTCATCCCTCCAAGTCAGGTGATTACTCATGTTACTTTGGGCCATATAAGCACAGACACCAGATTGGTGCTTGGTTTGGACACTTGGTCAGTATGAGGAACATGGATTTGTGCAGAGAGATATTGAGAGTGAATCATGAGCATGCTTTTGCGTCCATGATTCATGCAATAACTTTTATATAATTTGTTTGACCAATATCATGATGACAAAAATAATTGAGGTATTTGACATTGTATTCTGTCTCTTTGCCTAAAAACATGCCTAAATTCCAGTTTCACTATGTCTTTACCTTTTGTACCTATTGATGATTCCATGTCTTATCTCATGTCATATTTATGCTTTCACTTGTTTATTAAGTTGTTAGTAAGTCTCAATGTTCACCACTCATCACAGTTTCTTTGAGGCTAGACTTGATACTGATTGAGTACCATAATTTTGTACTTATACTACACTTCTGCATATTTTTGTGCAGATTGTGAGGCAGGTACTAGTGGTACCCATCCAGATGTTTAGGAACTTGCTTGGAGACTTCGTGGTGCACGGCTCTACTTGATTCGATTCGCAATACATGGAGCCCTCGTTCCTTTTTTTATCTTTCCATGTGTATTTACTTCTTTCCAGACAGATTTTATTATTTAGTTGAAATACTTTACTCTTGTTAGATGCTTGTGATGATGTGACACCAGATTTTAGAAGATTTGTGAGACAGTTGTGGTCGTGTTAAGACCATGTCTTTGACTTATGCATTTATGTTATTGATTTGGGACTTATTCCGCTTTCTTATTTATATCACAACTCTGTTAATGACTTAATAATCGGCTTTCATGATGTCGTTTAGTGTTGGATTGCCTAGAAAGCAAGTTAGGCACCATCATGACCATTGGGGGGGTATTTTGGATCTTCACAAGTGGTATTAGAGCTCTAAGTTCTAAGGGTATCACAAGTCACGACGAGGCCTAGTTGACTCTTGTTTATCGGTACAAAGACGTCAGTATCTATTCGTGAGAGGCTATAGGGCTTTAGGAACTTTTCTCTTTCTTGATTCCTTATTGTGTGTTGATTAAGAACCAAGTCTAAATCTTTCTCTTCTTCTCACTCATAGTAGGTGAAATGGCACGCTTCAATAGAAGCAACATGTGATGAAGGGGCTGTACCACCGGCTGTAGTTGTGAGAGGTAGGGCCCGAGGTTAGGCCAAGGCTCCTGTTGGGGGTTGCACAATTGCAGCTAGAGGTGGAGCACCCACCAGAGCTTGTGAGTGCACTAGGGCAGTGCCAAAGGATCCACTAGCAGATCGGGGGGAATCAGATTGTTGATGACCATGTTGAGCTTCTAGTACCAGCTCAGCATCTACAGAGTTTTGTTGTTGCACCGATATTCTAGGAGTCTATGGCCATGATGGTCAGTTTTAGTGATGCATTGGCTCTGGCTAGAGTAGTTCGTTTGGCCCCAGCCACATCTCAGGCTGAAGAGGGAGTTCAAACCTCTGCTACTCGTACTTCGGAAAGGGTAGCAGTGGTGTTTTAAAAAACTAAGAGTGGTGCCACTTGGGGGCAAGCAACCCGTTAAAGCAGCTAGACCTGCAGTTATGCCTTCTATCTCTACTGAGGAGCAGAAGATGATGGTGAGGTTTCAGAGGTTACATCCTCCTCACTTTAATGGTGACTCTTCGGAGGATGCACATGATTTCCTAGACAAATGTCATCAGATGGTTCACAACTTAGGTTTGGTAGAGTCCAATGGGGTAGACTTCACGACATTTCAGTTGAGAGAGGCTACTAGGAGATGGTGGCAGATCTACGAGTTAGGTAGGCCAGCAAGTTCATCTCCTCTTTATTGGACTCAATTCTCACATTTGTTTCTGGAGAGGTACATCCCACACACTAGGAGGGATGAGTTGAGAGGCTGGTTTGAGAACCTTAAGCAGCATCGCATGACTATGACTGAGTATGGGGTAAGATTCACAGAGTTGTCCCTCCATGCAGTTTTCTTGATCCCCACTAAGGCTAAGAAGGTGAGGCTATTTATTGAGGGATTGGCTTATGGCATCAATATTGCTATGGCTCGAGGGTCACAAATTGAGACTACTTTCCACCAGGCTATGGAGATAGCTTGGAGGATCGAGCATATTTTTTGTCAGGGGAGAGAGACCATGATGTGGGATAAGAAGCTTCGCCATTCTGGTAGTTTCAGTGGTACCTCATCTGGAGGTAGGGGCCAGTTTGGTAGAGGCCATCATGGTAGGCCAACTCTTTTTACATAGCATGTCATCCGTGGTGCATTGGCTCGATCATCTTTTAGCACTCCAGTTCCATTATCTTTCAGTACTCTCCCAGTGAGTTTGTACCGTGCTCCGTCAGTTTAGGGTTCTTCTAGTGGGTATTCGGGTCATCAGGGGCATATTTAAGCTCAGTAGCCTCAGACATCTAGGGGTTGTTATGAGTGTGGAGAGTTAGGCCATGTGAAGAAGTTTTTCCCCAAGCTTTCTAGAGCCGCAGCTCCGCAGATTTCTCAGATAGTGGTTCTCGCCCTAGTTACTCCATCCCCTGCCTAGTCGGCTAGAGTGGGAGGACATGCAGCCATAGGTCATCCTAAAGGAGGGGACCAGGTCAGTGGAGGTCAGACCGGTGGCGGTCAGGCTCGTTGCTATGCTTTTCCAGGTAGGCCCAAGGCAATGGCCTCGATACTGTGATCATAGGTACAGTTTCAGTTTGTCATAGATATGTTTCTATGTTGTTTGATACAGGGTCTACCTATTCATATGTGTCATCATATATTGCTCCTTATTAGGATATGCCTCGTGGTTCTCTTGATATTCCTGTTCATTATGTCTACACGCGTCAATGATTCTATTATGGTGGATTGTGTTAATCGGTCTTGTGTGGTTATTTTTGGGGGTTTCGAGACTAGGATTGATCTTCTATTGCTAAATAAGGTAGATTTGGGGTGATTTTAGGTCTGTATTAACTATCTCTGCATCATGCTATTCTGGATTGTCACACTAAGACTGTGACGTTGGCTATCCTGGGCTGCCAAGGTTAGAATGGAAGGGTTCTCTTGGTCATACCCCTAGTGGGGTGATCTCATTTTCAAGGTTCAACGGATAGTTGATAAGGGATGTTTGTTGTATTTGGCCTTTGTTCGAGATACTAGTACTGAGACTCCTATTGTTGATTCAATCCAAGTAGTGAGGGAGTTTCCACATGTGTTTCCTGCAGACCTACCGGCATGCCACCAGATAGGGATATTAATTTTGGTATTGGTTTGTTCTCAAGAACGTAGTTCATATCTATTCCCCAACACTGTATGGCCCCATCTGAGTTGAGGAGTAGTTGCAGGAGTTGTTGGATAAGGGATTCATCAAGCGTATTGTATCTCCTTGTGGTGCACTGAAGTTATTTGTGAAACAGAAGGATAAGTCTATGTGGATGTGCATTGATTGCAAGCAGTTGAGCAAGGTCACTATCAAGAACAAGTATCAATGACCTTGTATTAATTATGTGTTTGATAAACTTCAGGGGGCCAAGATTTTCTTGAAGATTGATTTGAGATCCGGCTATCATCAGTTGAAGATAAACACTTCTGACATTCCTAAGATGAGTTTTAGGACTCGTTATGGGCACAATGGGTTCGTGGTGCTGCCTTTTGGTTTGATTAATGCTCCAACAACTTTCATGTATTTGATGAACAATGTATGTCCATCCATATTTGGATTCTTTAATCATTTTATTAATTGGTAATATCTTGGTATATTCTCACAGTAGGGAGGAGCATGAGTAGCATTTGAGGTTTGTACTTCCGATTCTAAGGAAGAAAAAGTTGTATAGTTTTCCAAGTAAAAGTTTTGGTTGGATTAGATAGAATTATTGGGTCACATGGTATCTAGTAATGGTATCAAGGTTGATATAAAGGAGATTTTAGGCGGTTCAGGGTTGGACCAGACCTACTACAGCTACGGAGATTAGGAGTTCTGTTGGGTTTGCTTGCCTATTATTGTAGTTTTGTAGAGGGGGTATCATCCATCGCAGCCCCATTGACCAAATTGACTCATAAAGATGTTTCATATGGATGGTCTATCGAATGCGAAGAGAGCTTTCAGAAACTCAAGATTGCTTTGACTACAACCCTAGTGGTGATGTTGCCCGTAGGTTCAGGGCCATTTATAATATAATTATGATGCATCACGTGTTGGTCAGGTGCGATGTTGATGTAGGATGGTATGGTGATTGCTTATGCATCATGACAGTCAAAGCCGCATGAGAAGAATTATTCTGTTCATGATTTGGAGTTAGCACCTATTGTGCATGTACTTAAGATTTGGAAGCATTACTAGTATGTGGTGTCATGTGAGGTTTATACTGATCATAGAAATCTTCAGCACTAGTTCAAGCAGAAGGATATGAATTTGAGGCAACAGAGGTGGCTTGAGTTGCTTAAGGATTATGATATCACTATCTGATAGTAGGCTATAATCTCGTGTTTTAGTCGCTTATTTCACTCTTATTTACTGCACTTTAATTGAGTTTGAGCTTTCATTGCTAGTGTTTTGAACTAATTGTGTGTTTTATGCCTTGTAGGAGTGATTCCGAGCTATGTAGATGTTATGGAATAAATTCAAGCTATTTGGAGCTTTGAAGTATGAGTAAAAGCCTAAGGGATTAAGCTAGGATCGTGTTCAGGGGGTCGAGGACCAAGTCTGGATGTCAAAATCAAAGCAAAATCTGTACTCTGAGAAATTTGCACTAATGCGACGCACTGCGTGACGTGCTAGTGCAAATCTCTGCTGCCTGTCAGAACAAGCTCTCTGAAGTTTCCCACTAATGCCCCGCCTGGCGTGTCGCCCTATGCAGCGCGCCTGTACAAATTTTATAGAGTAATTGTTCTATTTCGCGTAGGAAAAGGTGTTTTCCTTTGGGCCCAACCTTACTTGGTATATTTACATGGAAAAACATTATTTTTGGGACTTCGGACACATCTAAGACCTAAGGAGGCTAAGGAGGAGTTGGAGAAGCAAAATCACAAGGAATTCATCATTCAATCCTTTCTCAAGACACGAGTTTGAATCGTTTTATGTTTTTCTTTACTTTAAACATATTTGTGATGAATTACTCCATGTTTATGGAGTAGTTCCCTTTAGGGGTTGATGGATTTTGTGTATTGATGCTAGTTTGTGGATTATAACTCTAGTTTTATGAATTGAATCATTTTGGATGATTTAATTATTGCATCTAGATTCACTAGTTCATGCATCGAGAGAGGCACAACTTATGATATCTTTGCATTATATTTTGTCGGTTGAATTCATTAATTCTTCTTAGTAATCGAAAGAGGCTAGTTGAATTATTGATTAAACCTAGTTAGGAGGATAATCGAGAGAGGTCCTCCTTATGACCAATCCACTACAAATTCTTGCATATCTTTGCCGAGCTTAATTTAGTTTATCTTGTGAGGTTGAGACTTAATCGAGAGAGGAGTTTCTATTAAACGTTTGAACTAAAAATTGAGTGAATTCGAGAGACTTACTTGAACATCATAAGTGAATTAACTAGAGTTAAATCCCAGACAATTATCATGCATCTATCCTATCAAAACCCTATTATCTCCCGCTGATAACCTTCTTTGCTTGCTTCTTGTTCGTTTTTCATTAGTCAATAACCGTAGATTCTTAGTTAATTGTAGTTTTAATCACATAATTCTCAATCGTTGATCATCTTGGATAGCTATCAAGCTATAAACTCGAAAATACTGTTTAACTCCAATCCCTGTGGATACGATTTTATATTATACTATTAGCGAGCATATTTAAGTGTGTGTTTTGCACTCGTCAAATTTGGCGCCGTTGCCGGGGATTGGAAATCAATAATGTTTGAAAAAGTTTACAGCGCTAATTCAAGAATTTTTATTATTATCTTTATTTTAATTTTTCCCTTTTTATGTTTGGTATTCTTTGATTGTGCGCATGCTACATGTTAGATTGTTGCATGACTCGATCCTCTGCGAAAGAATTGCTACCATACAACTAGAAATCGAGAAACAACTACAATAGTTGAGGAAGGAAAGAAATCTCTCCGAGAATATAGAGAAGGTCGGGCAATCCTCAACTAAGGAAATTATGGCAGGAGATGATGATAATGTCGATTTGGCTGCAGGAGAGGCAACCCAGCAAAGGGAAAAAGCTGCACGGGATGCTGAGGAAGCAGCCCTTCGAAATGCACAACTGGTCTGTGAAGAAGAAAGGCTCGAAGAATTGCTCAGAATCAACCCTTGCAGCTAACAATTTTGAGTTGAAGAAATGGTTGCTCCAAACCCTTCAGAACTGCTATGTCTTGAGAGGAAATCTAAATGAAGATCCAAACAACTGTCTAATAGAATTCGAGGAGATTATGAACACCTTTCAATACAATGGTGTGTCACAAGATACAGTTTATCTAAGGGCATTACCCTTCATTAGGAGGAGATGACCAGAAAATTTCTTGATAAATATTTCTTCTTAGCTAAAACTGGCAAGTTTAGAAGAGAAATCCATAACTTTTGCCACAAAGATGCTGAAACTGTGTTTGAAGCTTAGGTATGAAGCGGTACAATGTAATGCACTATCGGTCGCTTGTGTGGCCGGGTATGACCGAACTCTCTATGAGGCCGGGTACGGAACGATGTAATATAAGATAAGACACTACCAAGCGCTTATGTGTCCGTGTACGATAGAGACCTCCTGTGGCTGGGTATGATATGATGAAAGAAATAAATCTTACCGAGTCCTCTATGAGACAGGGCACGATATGAAGTAAGATAACCTAGTGAAGCAAGTAATACTATATTGTATTTTATGAATATATTCAATGAGTGGCCTAACCATTCGTAAAGTTGCATCTTTATAAGTTATGGCTTCAACAGTTTGTGCCCCCGGTGGCTTGTCTTCAGTACCTAGGTTGAAATCATGCAATCATATTTCTTATCATAGGACATTAATTTACATGTTTTCTTAGCCTTACATAATCAGTACATTTTCCGTACTGACACCCCTTCCTTTTGGGCACTGAGTTCATGCCCACAGGTACAGATAGGCCATATGGCGTCCCTCCTTAGTAGGGTGTTGTTCCAGCTAATTGGTTGCTGCTCTCCACTCCTTTGGAGTAGCTATTCAAATGTCAATAGGTACTAAAGCAGATGTCATAAACGTTTTGGGTACGGTGGGGCCCTGTCCAAACCAAGTGGTGTAATATGTATATCTCTTTTGGTACTCTTAGAGGCTTGCAGATTAGTGTTAGTGTTTGTTGCATGTAATGGTTGGGTATGACTATAATGGTGACAGTGATGATCATGTAGAAAATGCCAATGTTTCTTTTGTTAAACAGTTGCACACATGTTAGTATTGGTGACTATTTCTTGGAGGCCTCAATGGCCCAGATTTTTATGTAAGGAAGAGATATAAGTCCATACGTCGGTTCACACGGGCCTTCGAGCATCATGTGTCGGTCACACCTCCCAAGGTTGGGGTGTGACAAACTTGGTATCAGAGCAAGTCGTGTCTTAGGAAGTCTGCAAGCCGTATCTTCTAGATTCTTGTTTATGGGTATGTTGTGCACCATACGTATAAACAGGAGGGTACATGATATCTAGGATGAAAACTCTTCTTTTTGATCTAGATCATGCGATAGAGCTGAGTCATAAGTATTCATTTCTAATCCCCATCTTGTTTATGCTTATAGTAATGCGTACCACGGACGTCAAGCACTTGCTCAAGTATTAAATAAAGAAGCAGGAGAAGGTACCAGCTAGGTGCTGCTGCCCCGATGGGTTAATATGGACCCCACGATACGGTTGGGACAGAGGTTTCGGGGACAGCACCACCACCCCTGAAACATCATAGAGAAGTTAATGTACCCCCTATTCCTCCCTCGATTGAGCTTGAACAAGATCTAGCTATGAGAAGTGCAGTGCAGTTGTTAACTCGTTTAGTGGCCTCTCAGGCCCAACATCAAGCCCCTACCACTTCAGATAAAACAGTTAGCATGAGAGTTCGAGATGTCATAAATTTGGATCCCCCAGTATTCACAGGGACATATCCAAAACAAAGATCCTTAGAACTTTATAGATCAAATGCAACGGACTTTATGAGTGATGCATGCCACTGATACTGAGTCCTTAGAGCTTGCCTCTTGTACGTTAGGGATATTGCTGTTGTGTGGTATGAGACTTGGGAACGGTCCAGGGGACCTCTTGCCCCAGCAGTTGGACGAAGGGAATTTTCTAAAGCATTCTTACAGCAGTATATGCCCGTTTAACTTTGCTGAGCAAGACAAGATAGATTCTTGCAGTTGGAGCAAGGTAATATGAGTGTCCAGGAGTAAAACATGCAGTTTAACTCCTTGGCTAGGTATTCTCCATTAGTGGTGGCTGAGATGAGTGATCGTGTGCATCGATTCCAAGCCGGCTTGGGCCACATATGATAAACGAATGCACCACAACTTCTTTGAACCCGATTATGGATATTGCTCTTATTCAGGCCCATGCACAGAACTTAGAAGATCCTAAGAGGCTACAACGAGCTACTCGAGAACACTACTAGGGTCAATCTAAGAGGGCCTGGTCCATGGGAGATACAGGAGATCATCCAGGTGGGTTTAGATCCCCATTTCCTCGGCATTCACCAAGCTTGGTGGCCAGCATGTCATCACAGTCCTAGGGCCAATATCAAGAACGGACCACTTATTCCAGTCAAGGCCAGAACTTCCGAGGGTAGAGTTTGCGTAATAGTGGGGATACTAGCAGGATGAGACCCCTGATGCCACGTTGTGGTTGATGTGGTAGGAATCATATTGGGCATTGCCTCTAGGGCTCGAATTAGTGTTATTCTTGTGGGCAGTCCAGTCACATCATGCGCCTTTACCTAGTGAGAAATGTGGGTGGTTTGATACCACCTGCAGGGTCAGCAGCTGATTCTTCAGCAACCGCACATCCTCGTGAGTAAGATATACGACCACCGATAAGAAGATGTAAAGGTAGTGGTGGAATGTCCATGCCTAGCCCGGGTGGGCAACAGTCGAATTGCATCTATGTGTTGTCAGGTCATCAGAATTTAGAGTCTTCACCAAACGTGGTCACATGTATAATATCTGTATTCTCCTGTAATACGTATTCTTTGATAGATCCAGGTTTCACCTTGCTGTATATTTCTCCATTTGTTGCTAGTAAATATGGTAAAGTACCTAAAGAATTGCGTCACCCGTTTGAAGTGTCCACAACGATGGGCGAATCCGTGATAGTAAGGCGGGTGTATAGAGCTTGTGATGTGATGGTTCACGATCACCATAACATGGCTGATTTGAATGAATGGGAAATGATAGAATTTGAAGTTATTATCTGAATGGAATTGCTGGACTCTTGTTATGCTACGGTGGATTGCTGGAAGAAAGTTGTTCGCTTTAACTTTCTAGAAGAGCATGTTATCTAATGGAAGGGTGATGTTTCAGAGTTGAAAGGGAAGTTTATTTCCTACCTTAAGGCCCAAAAGATGATCACGAAGAGTTTTTCTTACCATTTGGTATGAGTGCATGATGCGGAAGTGAAACCTCCCACCTTATCATCGGTTCTGATCGTAAGTGAATTTCCTGATGTGTTCTCTGATGAACTTCCAGGTATTCAACCCAAGAGGGAGATTGAGTTTGATATCGATGTGACACCCGATACATAGCCGATATCTATTCCTCCATATAGGATGGCTCCAGCAGAGTTGAAGGAATTAAAGGGCCAGTTGAAGGATCTTCTTGATAATGGCTTTATCCGACCCATTTCTTCCCCGTGGGGAGCCCCATTACTGTTTGTTCGCAAGGAAGATGGATCATTCAGGATGTGTATTGATTATCGACAACTGAATAGGATGACCATCAAGAACAAGTATCTGCTTCCAAGGGTCGATGTTTTGTTTGATCAATTGCAAAGTGCTAAGTATTATTCAAAGATCGACCTCAGATCTAGTTATCATGATCTAAGGATCAAGGAAAAAGATGTTCCGAAGATAGCCTTTCAGACTAGATATGGCCATTACGAATTCCTTGTTATGTCTGTTGGACTAACCAACGCACCAGCGGGCTTCATGTACCTAATGAATCGAGTATTCATGCCATTCTTGGACACCTGTGTGATTGTGTTCATTGATGATATTTTGGTGTACTCTTGAATGAAGACAGAGCAAACAGAGCATTTGCGAAAGGTCCTACACATACTCCGGGATCACAAGTTATATGCCAAGTATTCCAAGTGCGAGTTCTGGTTGAATTCTGTCGCCTTTCTTGGGAACCTAGTATTTGGTGAATGTATCAAGGTTGATAGCCAAAAGGTTGAGGCAGCTAAGAATTGGCCAAGGCCCACAACTCCTACCGAGGTATGCAGTTTCTTAGGCTTGGCCGGTTACTATCGAAGGTTTGTGGAAAATTTCTCATCGATAGCTTCTCCATTAACTAATTTGACGCATAAGGCAGCGAAATTCCGGTGGACCGATGACTATGAGAAGAGATTCCAAGAGTTAAAGGACAGGTTAACGAAGACACCAGCGTTAACTCTTCCTGAAGGACTCGAGGGGTACGTTTTATGTTGTGAAGCCTATAGAATGTGATTGGCAGTGTTTTAATGCAACACGGGAAATTATTGCATATGCTTTAAGGCAGCTGAGGAAACATGAGCAAAATTATCCAACCCATGATCTGGAGCTAGCTGCCGTCATTTTCGCTCTAAAGATATGGCGTCACTATCTGTGTGGAGTTCATGTCAACATATTCACTGATCACAAGATCTTGCAATACATATTCAAGCAAAAAGAGTTAAATTTGAGGCAACGAGATGGATCGAATTGTTAAAGGACTATGATGTTGATATTCTGTACCACCCCGAGAAGGCAAACGTTGTGGCTGATGCGTTAGGTCAAAAGTCTATGGGCAGCCTCCGGCATGTGGAGGAGCAAAAGTTGGAGATGAATAAAGACTTGTAACGGTTGGCAAACCTAAGTGTATGGTTGCTTGATACTGGTGATGCAGGAACCACAATTCTTAATACTGTCGAGTCCTCGTTAATAGCCGAAGTAAAGGCACGGCAATTTGAAGATCCAGCCTTGGTGAAAAAAAGAGAAACCATCCCCTTTCAAAAGAAGCAAGTGTTCGAGTTATCTGAGGAAGGGGTCGTTAGATACAAGGACCGGCTATGTTTACCTGATGTCGGGGGACTCCGAGAATAGATCATGATGAAGATTCACCAATCCTGATCTTCCGTTCATCGGGGTTCAACCAAGATGTACCACGATCTTCAGTAGTTATACTGGTGGAACCGCATGAAGAGGGACATTGCTGGGTAAGTTGCTCGGCGTCCAAATTGCCAACAAGTCAAAGTTGAACATCAGAAACCGAGAGGGTTGCTGCAAAACATGGAAATTCTAACCTGGAAACGGGAAGTGATCAACATGGATATTGGCGCCAAATTTCCATGATCACGCCAAAGGTTTAATTCTATATGGGTTGTCGGGGATCGCTTCACCATGTCAGCCCACTTTCTGCCAGTAAAAACTCCTTTCTCTGCTGAAGAGTAACTCTAAGCTGTATATTAAGGAGATAGTTCGACTTCATGGGGTCCTGGTTTCCATAATATCAGACAGAGCTGTCCTGTTTACAACTAATTTTTGAAGATCATTTCAAAAAGGGTTTGGCACAAGGGTCATCCTTAGCACATCTTTCCATCCACAAAAAGACGGTCAGACCAAGTGCACTATTCAAAGGCTCGAGGACATGTTACGAGTATGTGCTCTAGACTTCAAGGAAAATCAGGAGGATCACCTATAACTCATCGAATTCACTTACAACAATAGCTACCACGCTAGCATTCAGATGGCACCATATGAGACCTTATATGGTCAAAGGTGCAAGTCTCCTATCAGCTGGTTTGAAGTCGGTTATTAGGTCCTGACTTGGTGCAGTTGATGTGCCGGGTAATTTCGGCACATTTTGATACTACTTGCTTAGATTTTAACTTGTTTTACGTGCAAATTCCATCGATACTTATGTAATTTTAGTGTATTTGCAGTACATCAAGTGTACAGACCCAAAAGCACGGAAAAGAGCTCGAAAAGACAACTGAAGACAAGAAAAGAATCCAACAGCATCGCATATGTGAATATGCGGCCGCAAACAGCATATGTGAACCGTATATTTCACAATCAAATCGCAAACGAGGACAGAACTCTGGGAACTTATTCATGTTGAGAATGCGGTCGCATATGCGACCGCAAAACTGGAATGCGAACCGCAAACTTGCACTGTGGAATCGCAAACGCAAGCAAAGTTTTTGGGTGAAAATCAGGGTGAAGAATGCGATCGCATTTCGCGAGCGCATAATCGATATGCGAACCGCAATTACAGCATGCGGTCCGCATTATTAACAGCAGGGGCAAATTAGTCCGAACTTCGCCTCGATTTTTGGGCCTCTATAAATAGGTTTAATAGGGTTTTGTGAGGGATAACTTGTCAGAATTGAAAGCACAAAGTACACGGCTTAGACTAGTTTGAATTCTTGGAAGCTTTTTGGATCAATTACCTTCTATTTTGTAAGATGATGACAATTGCTATTCTTTCTCATTCAATTTTCAGCATGAGTAGCTAATTCTAAACGCTAAGGTTGTGAACCCTAGATGGGTATGATGTTATTGAGATTTTGATATTGAATATGGTTTCAACGGATGATTGATATTTATTTACTTCTTGTTCTTCAAAAAGATTGTTAGTGGTTGCAAACATTAACAAACGCCATTTAATTTTATCTTTGCTTGGGAAAGTGGGATAGAATTTGGTAGAAGTAAGTAACAAAGACTCAAGGATTTCAACCTTGTTTAATAAAATCGCTTAGGAATAAGTGGGTTTTAAATTTGGCATTAATTGATTGTTCTTAATCACAACTCTTTTGTATTTGGGAAAATCATAAAGAGAACATATTATCCAACTATTGAAAAATATTGGATAGTAAATTAGGCATCAATTGCATATCAAGAAAATCTTCCTTTGGAATTATACAATATTAATATCAATAGCATTATACTACATTAAGGGGAACACAACCTTGGTTTTTTTAAGTCATATTATTTACATTCACAATATTGCAATCAGTCTTCTTTTAAACTTAAATTCAATACGTTTTTCTGTTACAATTACTTGATAGAATTACGACTTAGTTGAGTATTACACTAATTAGATAAACGTTTCACACCTATTCCCTGTGGGATTCAACCCCAACCTTGTTGGGTTATTATATTTGACACCGACCGCTTACACTATTCTTATGGTGTAATTTGAGTGTATCAAATTTTGGCCCCGTTGCCGGGGAATACGGTTTTGAAATTACTAATTAGTGTATACTTTAGTGTACGTCTAATTCTACTCTATTACACGTTGTTTGTTTTGTTTGGTGTAGACAGGGAGATATGTCAGACCATGAAGATGATGCGGAGATACAGGAGGAAGGAAATCCTTTCGCAAACATTGAAGAGTATATTGAGGATACAAATGCTAATGTACCTCCTACTATTGGTGCTGCTACCTGCAAAGTGGAACATGGATTAATTCTGATGCTGAAAGCAGAGGGATTTTTCAGAAATTCCACTGATGATGATCCAACACAGCACCTCAGAAATTTCTTGGGTGTATGTGCTATGCATAAGCAGAATCATGTCTCCGACGATGCCCTGAGGTTGAGATGCTTTAAGTATTCTCTAGCTGGGGATGTGAGGAAATGGCTTCAGAATCTTCCTCCAAATTCTATACGTTCATGGCCTGAACTTGTCCGAGCTTTCTTGTCGAAATGGTTTCCACAAAGCAAGAAGTCCGAGCTCAGGGACAAGATTTTCTTCTTTAAGCAACTACCAGGCGAATAGTTACATGAAGCGTGGGATCGCTTTAAATTATATTTGGTGAGGTCCCCAAACCATGGCTTTCCGGATTCCATCTTGCTGGAAAATTTTTACATGGGTTTGGATCCTATGAACCAATCAATAGCGAAGAATGCAACTGCTAGATCTTTTATGGACAAATCCTTCGCTAGGGTGACTCAAATCTTAGATAAAATGGCAAAACACAACCAAGCTTGGCATTCTGAGGATTCCACAGGCGGAATTGCAATTGGCTCTCCTTCTATGAACAACTTGATCAAAGAAAATCAAGAGCGAGACCAAGTAATTGCAGAACTTGCTACAAATGTCAATGTGTTGACAAAGCTTTTCACGGAAAATCAGAAGAAGAAGGTGAATGTGGTTGAGAATGTGCAGCCGGTACAAAATGAAGATTATGAAGAGGCAAACTACGTTAATAATTCTCAACGAGGGTACCAATGGCAGCATTACCAAGGTCAAGGTTCTCAAAATCAATGGAGACCAAACCCGCAAGGGCAAGGTCACCATCAATGGCGAAACGACCAAAGTCTAACCAAGGAAACTGGAATAGCAATAACAACTTTTTAAATCGAAGTTCCAATCCTTATGTTCCCCCAAAGGGTCAGTATTTGAATCAAGGTTCCTCTAGTGAGTCTAAATTGGAGAGCATGCTTGAAAGGATATTACAAAACCAAGAAAAGTCTGATACTTCCATGAGCAACATGACTGAGTTGATTGGCTCTCACAATGCGGCGATTCAAAAACTAGAGTTGCAAATGAGAGATCTTTCTCGTGAGCAACATCCACAGCAGAAGGGAACACTCCCTAGTGATACTATTGCAAATCTAAAGGGAAGTAGGAGTGGCACAACTTCCCATATCATGGCTATCACTACCAGGAGTGGGAAAATACTGCAAGGACAAAATGAGCAAGCAGTTGATGTGGAAGAACTTGAAAAAGGAGTCGAGGTTGAAGAGCCCAATATTGCTGAAGTAAAGAAAAATCCAGAGGTTGTGCAAATCTGAGATGAGACCCGAGAAGGGATGAAGGAAAAGGAAGAAGAAACATCAAACATTCTTCCGCCGATTCCTAGACCCCCTCCTCCTTTCCCTTAGAGACTTGCAAGAAGAGTTGACGATAGCAAGTTCGAGAAATTCTATGATATTCTCAAACAATTATCTGTGAATGTACCGTTCTTGGAGGCTTTTCAAGAAATGCCCGGTTTTGCTAAGTATCTAAAAATTTGATCACGAAGAAGAGAACCACCAAGAATGAGGTGGTGAAAATGACTCACCGGGTTAGCTCTATTATTGCTACAAATCCTATTCAGAAGAAAGAGGACCCAGGAGCATTTACTATTCCGTGCACTATTGAAGTGCGCGATTTTGCAAAGGCACTTTGTGACAATGGGGCCAGCATAAATTTAATGCCGCTTGCCATCTACAAACAAGCGGGATTAGGAATGCCAAGGCCGACGAGCATGAGGTTGCAAATAGCTGACCGTTCAATCAAGAGACCCGTTGGTATTGTAGATGATGTGATTGTGAAAGTTGGAAAATTTCATATACCAGCTGATTTTGTTATTCTTGACCGTGTTGTGGACAAGGAAATTCCTATTATCTTGGGGAGACTATTTCTAGCCACTGGAAGAGCCCTTATGGATTCGGAACGTAATGAAATTAAATTCCGAGTGAACAACGAAGAAGTTACATCCCAAGCAAGTAAGGGTATGAAGCTTCCAAATGAGTACGAGAGAATTTCAGTGATTGGTATTATTGATGAAGTAGATGATGCTGTTGAGATAAAGATGGAAGAACACTGCTTAGGTGAAGCATTGGCAGCTATCTTGGTTAACTTCGATGGTGATGATATGGATGGCTTTATAGAGTCAGTGAATGCATTGTAGGGGCGTGGTTCTTACTCGTATACTCCACCAAAGCTTTCCCTTGATTTGGAGAATAGAGCTACACCTCCTGCAAAGCCGTCTATTATTGAGCCACCACAACTAGAGCTCAAACCACTTCCTCCGCACTTGAGGTATAAATTTCTTGGCTTAAATAATACTTTACCAGTAATTGTTTCTTCTTTGTTGAATGATGTACAGGTGGAACAGTTGCTGAAAGTTTTGAAGGAGCATAGACAGGCTATTGGTTGGACAATTGCGGACATTCGGGGGATCCCTGCTGGAATTTGTGAGCATAAGATTCAATTAGAAAGTGGGACTAAACCGAGCGTGGAACATCAACAACGGCTGAACCCGTCAATGCAGGAAGTAGTTAAGAAGGAAATAATCAAATGGCTGGATGCTGGGGTAGTTTACCCAATTGCCGATAGTTCATGGGTGAGCCCGGTGCAATGCGTGCCGAAGAAGGGAGGCATGACTGTGATAAAAAATGAGAAGAACGAGCTTATCCCAACAAGAACAGTAACCGGATGGAGGGTATGCATGGACTATAGGAAACTAAATAGTGCCACATGCCAGGACCATTTCCCTATGCCTTTTATTGATCAAATGCTTGATCGGCTAGCGGGAAAGTCCTTTTATTGTTTCCTTGATGGATACTCCGGTTATAATCAGATCAACATAGCTTCGGAGGACCAGGAGAAGACAACACTCACATGCCCATATGGCACATTCGCTTTTAGCCGGATGCCATTCGGCCTATGCAACGCTCCGGCTACCTTCCAGAGATGCATGATGTCTATCTTCTCCGATATGGTAGAGGACTTTCTTGAGGTTTTTATGGATGATTTTTCAGTAGTAGGTGAGACTTTTGAGCATTGCCTGAAGAATCTCAAACAAGTGCTTAAGCAATGCGAAGAGACAAACCTTTTGCTAAATTGGGAAAAATGCCACTTCATGGTGGATGAAGGTATTGTTCTGGGACATAAAATCTCAAGGCGTGGCATAGAGGTAGATAAAGCTAAAATAGAAATCATCTCTAAGCTTCCTCCACCCACGTCCGTCAAAGGTGTCCGTAGTTTTTTGGGGCATGCCGGATTCTACAGGAGTTTCATTAAGGATTTTTCAAAGATTGCAAATCCTATGTGTAAACTCCTGGAGAAGGATGCCAAGTTCGTCTTCGATGAAAAATGCCTCAAAGCTTTTGAGGAACTGAAGGAAAAGCTCACCACAGCACCCATTATCGTCACATCTGATTGGTCACTTCCTTTCGAACTTATGTGTGACGCCAGTAGTTTAGCTATTGGAGTGATGCTGGGCCAACAACACAATAAAATTCTGTACCCAATCTACTATGCTAGCAAAACACTTGATGGGGCACAGATAAATTACACAGTAACTGAGCAAGAACTGTTGGCCATTATTTATGCTTTCGAGAAGTTCGGTGCGTATCTGCTGGGTTCCAAAGTAATTGTGTACACCGACCATGCAGCTCTCCGCTATCTGATGGCGAAGAAAGATGCAAAGCCGCGGCTAATTCGATGGGTCTTACTGCTACAAGAGTTCGATTTTGAAGTGATGGATCAAAAAGGAACACAAAACCAAGTAGCAGATCACTTGTCTAGAATTGAAGAAGCGGGGAGAAAAAAAGGAGAGCTGGAAATCAATGATGCATTTCCCGATGAACAAATACTAGCGTTATCCAATTCCTTTGCACCGTGGTATGCAGACATCACTAACTACATAGTCAGCGATCTTATTCCGGAAGGGTTGGAATCTTACTAAAAGAAGAAGTTCTTGAGGGATTGTCGAAACTATTATTGGGAAGAACCCTTCTTGTTCCGTGTCTGTGCGGACAACATCATCAGGAGATGCGTGCCTGAGGAAGAGATGCTACAAATTCTGAAACCTTGTCATGACTCACCGATTGGGGGTCATCATGGGGGGAATAGAACGACGGCAAAGATCTTGGAATGTGGTTACTACTGGCCGACCATTTATCAGGATGCTAATCAGTTGGTCAAGTCTTGTAACCAATGCCAAAGGCAGGGCCCAATTTCTAGGAGGCATGAGATGCCTATGAACTTTTGATGGAAATCGAACTATTCGACGTCTGGGGTATTGACTTCATAGGCCCTTTTATAAGCTCATGTGGGATGAAATATATCTTAGTGGCTTTGGACTACGTGTCCAAATGGGTAGAAGCCATTGCCTTACCTAACAACGAGGCTCGGAGTGTGACCGCGTTTCTAAAGAAGAATATTTTCACCCGATTTGGCACCCCAAGAGCCATTCTTAGTGATGGGGGTTCGCATTTCTGCAACAAAGCCTTTAAAGTCTTCCTTGACAAGTACGGTGTCAAGCATAAGGTTGCCACACCCTATCACCCACAGTCGAGCGGTCAAGTGGAGGTATCTAACAGGGAAATAAAGAGCATACTAGCAAAAACAGTGAATGCAAATAGGAGTGACTGGTCGAAGAAGCTAGATGATGCTCTATGGACATACCGCACAGCGTACAAAACCCCCATTGGTACATCGCCCTATCGGCTAGTGTTTGGTAAAGCTTGGCATTTACCTGTGGAACTTGAGCATAAGGCTATATGGGCCTTAAAAATATTAAACATGGACTGGGCAGAAGCTGGAGCTCTGAGGCTAGCACAATTGAATGAAATGGAGGAGTTCCGTCTCCATGCATATGAAAGTGCAGCCGTATATAAAGAACGAATAAAATTCGTCCATGACAAAAAGATCTTAAAAATAGAATTCAAGGTAGGGGATCCGGTATTGCTTTTCAACTCAAAACTAAAATTATAAGCTAAAGTCTAAATGGTCAGGCCCTTTCAAAGTTGTCGATGTCTCTCCCTTTGGAGCTGTCGAACTAGCATCAGAGGATGGGCTCCGAACCTTCAAGGTGAATGGACAAAGAATTAAGCATTACTTGGGAGCAGACGGAGAGAAGCATTTGGTAGAGCAACTGGCTCTAAAGGATGGTCCATACCCAACCATGGAATGAATTCGGAGGCGTCTCAGCTTCGTCGTGCCGCGACGTTAAATCAAGCGCTTCATGGGAGGCAACCCATGTGTGGTAACGTTTACTTTTTCTCGTTGTTGTACCTTTATTTAAGTTTTTGATATCATAGTTTTACTTAGGGCTATTTGAAGGATGTTTTAGAATGCAGGAGTTTGAAAAATAGGACACAAAACTGAGAAGAAGTATTGCAACTGAAGAAACACAACTGTGTGAAAAAGGCTATACAAATGCGATTGCATTATCAATATGCGAGCCGCATTTGTGTCGCAAACTGAAGCAGAAAGTTGGATCAAAATAGCTGTCAGAAATGCGAAGCTGTACTAAATTTCGCGGTTTGCATTTGTATTATGCGATCCGCATTTTCATCGCAAACTGAAGCAAAAAGTTGAACAAACATGGCTGTCAAAAATGCGAAGGTGTACTGCATTTCGCGGATCGCATTTACATTATGCGGTCTGCATTCTCATCGCAAACAGAGACAGACAGTTTGGCTCAAAACAAGGACATAAATGCGGTGAGGTAGCCTAATTTGCGATTCGCGTTTAAACTATGCGATGACTTAATCATCGCATACTGATAGGTACATGTCCGCATTCCCTCATCTTTTAAATCCTTCAATATAGTATTTAAAAAAAAGGGAAAAAGAACAGAGAACGAACAGAGATAGACAATATTGGCGGAAAATTGAGTTTCAAGCTTACCAAACATCGAAGTGCTAATTAAAAATTGTCATAATCCCTCAAATCTTCTTCCTAGGTATGTGTGCTGATCCACTAAACTACTACCGTTGCTATGTCTTTAATTTTCATTATGCAAGTTAGGTTTGGTGGTTCATTGTAGTTGTTTGAGCATTATGGGGGATGAATACAGGAATCTAGGGTTGTAATTCTTGGGGGATGAACATACTTGTGAATCTAAAGGTATTTGCGGTCCACAAAATCAAAATGTGGACCACAATTTGACCGCATCCCTAAACCCTAGATACCTGAGGAAGACGACAAATGCGGTGCCTTTGCGATTGCATAACGACTATGCGGACCGCAAAGGCACATCAAACAGGGTCAGAACATTTTGATTAACACCAGCAATTTCAGCGGTAAGTTTGCGATCGCATATCTCACTTTGCGGTGGATATGCTATCGCATATGTGTAAAGCTAACATGCCTGTGAACATGAACACTCTGCGATGGCTATGCGATTCGCATAGTGGATATGCGATCGCATATCCCACCGCAAAGTAGAATCTAGCTCTGCACATCAAGAATGCGACGAGTTTGCGGTTCGCATAGTGGTTATGCGACCGCAAACCACGCCGCATTCAGTTACCTCTATATTGATTCTTCTTGTTTTCTTTTCTCTACTGATGACAATGTCGCTTACATCTTACCTTCATGCAGATATGGCACCTAAAAAGCACTCCGCAAAGAAAAGGTCATCATCTGGTCCTAACACTGCACAACCCAAACGTGTAAGAATAGAACCAAATTCACCAAGCAACTCCCAGTCTGATGAGGAGAACCGCTTGCCCGAAGTGGATCTAGTGGCTGAGGCCAGAAGGAAGCGTGGAGATGATCTTCAGATTCGATTCGGGGTCGAAGGCTCCAGAATATTGTTTAGGGAGGGGCTAACTAAAAGGAAAATCTTGGGGGAGAAAAGGTTAAGTTTGAATGGATTACAGGAACAGTACCCTCATATTCTCGACAACATCAAATCGAGAAAATGGGAGTATTTCACTAGGGAGCCTAAAGAGTACAACGAGTCAATGGTCCGAGAATTCTATGCATCATATGGAGCTTCGAGAACGGGGTACCACAGACGCAACAGAATATTTACCGGCGTCGTACAAGTTCGGGGAAGGAATGTGTTCTGCAATAGTGAGCATATTAATGAACTCTACTTCCCCGATTGGCAATCATGCACAGCTGAGTACGATGCCAAGTACTCCAACAGAGAAAATGAACGTGGATGGATAGCGTCCATTATTTCCAAGGGGACTCCTGCTTGGATTAACCCTGGAAAGAAGATCTATAAAGAGGACCTCACAAGGGAGGGAAAATTTTGGCTGAACTTCGTCACCTCCCATTTAATATCGTCCAGGAATGAAACAGATATAAGAATTGAGAAAGCACTGCTCATTGCATGCATTATGGCCGATATAAAAATTGATGTGGGCGTCTCATCTTCCAGGATATTGGCGTCCAGGCAACGCAGCGTGCCACATCACTTCCTTTTACGAGTTTGATCACAACCCTTTGCCAAGCTGTGAATGTGCCTTTCTTGCCACAAGCTGACAAACTCGGAAAGTCAACGAGGGATATAGATATCACTCGTATTAGTGATTCTGTTGCCCCAATAGTGACCCCTATCCCGGACATTGACTCCCAAACTCTCATATCTCCCCAAGAACCAGAAGCCTCCACTGCTGCTGCAGAGCCTGCACCCCCATCCACCACGGGTCCACCCTCTTCAACAACGCCAACCCTTTCAAGACTTGGTCTTATTGCACAACACACCAATGCCAAAGTAGACCAACTCTTTAAAACCCTGCCACACCTAATCAAACAAGCCCTGACTTCAATTCAAACGTCAGTGAACGCTCTCCAACAACAACAAACATTGTTCGGGGATCGTTTGCACAAACTTGAGTCTAGGGTTGAACAAATAGAAAGAGGTGAGGTTAGGGGTTTACCCCAGCTGAGGGAGGAAGTAAAATCCATAAAGACCGAACTCTAGAAAATGCAAAATTTGGAGTTCGACATAGCATCTCTCCTCCCCAAAGAGGGTGACCAGGGTGCAGACATTGCTGCACCAGACTTGGGCTTGGACTTCACTGCTCTAGTGGCAGACATTGCACCTTCGTCTGCCAAAGTGTCTCATCCTCCAGCTCCTCCGGTACCGGTTGATGTTACTGATGACGAGACATCGGGCCAGTCATCAGAGTTAGAAGGGGCAGAAACAGAGGATACCAGTTCATGGTCCGACGAGGGTGATGACCCTAAGGAGAAGGGCAAAGAGATTGCTGCGCCAACAGTGGAGGAAGAGTAGCACGCAGACATAGAGCGGGCGATACAGCACTCGCTAGCGGATGTGGCCGCCCTTGCAGATACATCGGCTACTCAGCCACCAGTGGGTGAAGCTAGTAGCTCATCAGCCCCACCACCAGCTCCCATTCAGTCCCATAGCCCTCCTGCATCTTCAAAGGATTCATAGGCTACTGAATCTCTTAGCGCGAATGCGCCCCAGGGAGCCCCTTGCACTCTAACTTCTTTTCTTATTCATTGGGGACAATGCATGATTTTGGTTGGGGGTGGTAGCCTTATTTGTATATTTGATCTATTTTCTTTGTATGTTTTGCGACATTAGTTAACTGTAAAATATGTATTAATATTTAATGATTTCTGTATATATGTTGTTGTAGTTAATTAGTAATAGTTAAGTTTGCCAATAAAATCCCCTTATTTTTTCTTTGCCGGGTTCTTTTTCAAGGGTGTAATAGTAGAACCGGGTTTATTACACTGAGACATATTGACCGGGACGGTGAAATTGTTTAGTATCAAGTATGTGCATCTGTGTGTAGATGATACCTTTTTAACAGATCAACTGTGTGAACTTGAGGCTTATTCTGTAACTCTAGGTCCACCTAGAGTCATGTATTTATACATGAGGAAAGCCTCGAGTGGCAAAATGTTAACTCTAAAGCTGTAAACTATGTTAACCGAACAGTTTGTGTGCCATGTGTGTGAGCTCTTTGTTTAAATAGTCTTGTGTTTGCTTTTGCCATCTAGAACTTGCCCGGTTGGTTTTTCGACACTTATTATAATTACACTGAGTTGGAGAGAGGATCTTAAGCATTCTTTGTTTATTTATGAAATCTCTTTAGCCTTTTTAGCATACCTGTGCATAAATAATATCACTAGTACCCTATTTGAGCCTTTTAGCCTTTTCCTTGGCCTCCTCATTGCAAACCTTTCCCGTTCGTAAAACAATTATCTCTTTTGAACTCGTTCCTCCTTGAACATTGAGAATGAGGCTAAAAGCCTAAGTTGGGGGTGTGGGTCAAAATTAAAATGGATAAGGTTATGCAGTGAGGGTGAGAGCTTATACCTCAAAGCGCTAATGTAAATTTATGAAAGCTCCAAAGAAAAAGAAAAAAAAAAGAAAAGAAAAAGACAATAGTTATATATGTATTTACAATAATGGAGTTCTGAAAGAGATTAGAGAGGTATTTAAGGCGGATCCACTTTGAGAACTAAATGGAAGATGAGGCTATGGGGTTGAAAAGAAGCAAAGTGTTAAAAGAAAGAAAAATGTAATTAGTGTTCAAGGAAGATGTAGTCACTCATATCTAAATATTTATCCTACCCTTCCTTAAACCTACATTACAAGCTTACAAAGTCCTTATGTGATCTCCAACCGAGTGTTCTTAGAAGTAGGTGACGAATTAAAATAAGGGCAAGCCTATGGTATGGCATGTGGTGACACTTGAAATTTTGTTCTGAGAGTGAGTGTATTTGCACTTTAGTCCCTTTGTATTGTTATGATAAATATTGTGAGAGTGGGACTTTATTTCCAGTGAGGGCACATGAACTGCGAGGTTGATAGAAAGTTGAGTTTTGAGTAAAGCATAAGTTCATTCAGCTGAAGGTAGCCTTTAGTTATTTTGTTGAGGCTCACAGTTCACAAGCTGATTGGTTGTCCTTGAATATACTGATTACTCAGGGAGGGTAAAGTATTCAAAGAGATATACTTGAGATACTAACAACAAACACCGTCCAAAGTCAGTATTGTTTCATGTTTGGTAAGTAGAGTCTAGAATAGGATAGTATCGTTTTAGTTGCTTGAGGACAAGCAAGAGTTTAAGTTGGGGGTGTTGATGTGCCGGGTAATTTTGGCACATTTTGATACTACTTGCTTAGATTTTAACTTGTTTTACGTGAAAATTCCATCGATACTTATGTAATTTTAGTGCATTTGCAGTACATCAAGTGTAAAGATCCAAAAGCACGGAAAAGAGCTTGAAAAGCCAACTGAAGACAAGAAAAGAATCCAACAGCATCGCAGATGTGAATATGCAGTCGCAAACAGCATAAGTGAACCGCATATTTCACAATCAAATCGCAAACGAGGACAGAACTCTGGGCACTTATTCATGTTGAGAATGCGGTCGCATATGCGACCGCAAAACTGGAATGCGAACCATTTGGGTGAAAATCAGGGTGAAGAATGCGATCGCATTTCGCGAGCGCATAATCGATATGCAAACCACAATTACAGCATGCGATGAAGGCAAAATCCTTGGGTTAGAAATGCGATGGAGGAAGAAGATTTGCGGACCACATTTCTGTTTTGCGACAGAAATGCGGTCCGCATTATTAACAGCATGGGCAAATTAGTCCGAACTTTGCCTCGATTTTTGGGCCTCTATAAATAGGTGTAATAGGATTTTGTGAGGGATATCTTGTCAGAATTGAAAGCAAAAAGTACACGGCTTAGACTAGTTTGAATTCTTGGAAGCTTTTTGGATCAATTACCTTCTATTTTGTAAGATGATGGCAATTGCTATTCTTTCTCATTCAATTTTCAGCATGATTAGCTAATTCTAAACGCTAAGGTTGTGAACCCTAGATGGGTATGATGTTATTGAGATTTTGATATTGAATATGGTTTCAACGGATGATTGATATTTATTTAATTCTTGTTCTTCAAAAAGATTGTTAGTGGTTGCAAACATTAACAAACACCATTTAATTTTATCTTTGCTTGGGAAAGTGGGATAGAATTTGGTAGAAGTAAGTAACAAAGACTCAAGGCTTTAAACCTTGTTTAATAAAATTGCTTAGGAATAAGTGAGTTTTAAATTTGGCATTAATTGATTGTTCTTAATCACAACTCTTTTGTATTTGGAAAAATCATAAAGAGAACATATTATCCAACTATTGAAAAATATTGGATAGTAAATTAGGCATCAATTGCATATCAAGAAAATCTTCCTTTGGAATTATACAATATTAATATTAATAGCATTATACTACATTAAGGGGAACACAACCTTGGTTTCTTTAATTCATATTATTTACATTCACAATATTGCAATCAGTCTTCCTTTAAACTTAGATTCAATATGTTTTTCTATTACAATTACTTGATAGAATTACGACTTAGTTGAGTATTATACTAATTAGATAAACGTTTCACACCTATTCCCTGTAAGATTTGACCCCAACCTTGTTGGGTTATTATATTTGACACCGACCGCTTACACTATTCTTAAGTTTTAATTTGAGCGTATCAGCAGTAAGCTGAGCAAAAAGTGAAAACAATTCAAAATCGACTAATGACTGCTCAAATAACCTAAGGCGAGATTTGGAGTTTTGTGTGGGAGAATGGGGTATTCTTGAAGGTGTCGCCTATGAAGGGCGTGATGATATTTGGCAAAAATTGCAAACTCAGCCCCCAATATATCAGAACATATCGAGTTATTCATAAGATTGGTCAAGTAGCTTATAAGCTGGAGTAGTCCCCAGAATTAGAAGCTGTTCATCCGGTATTCCACATGTCCATGCGTCAAAAGTGCTTGGGCGATCCATCCCACATCACCCCTGTTGAAGATATCCAAGTCATAGAAGATCTATCCTACGAAGAAGTTCCGGTGGCTATTCTAGATCGACAAATTCAAAAGTTGCGAACTAAAAAAGTGTCTTTAGATAAAGTGCTTTGGAGGAACAAAAGTATGGAAGAAATTACATGGGAGGTGGAGGAAGGTATGAAATCTAAGTACCCCACATTTATTCCATACTATGGGAGGCAGCAATGAGACCATCACGATAGGTCACGATTCAACATTCGAGGATAATGTTCCGAAGGGGGAGATGATGTTACACCCCACACCTAAATAAAGCTTGGTAAGTGTGGTTTCTAGCACGTTCAGTCAGTTGGCGACTAGTGTAGGGCAAAGAGGATTACACATTTCAGCACGCTTGCGCCAGCTGTCCCACCCGGTGTTGTAATTGGGGCGGGGCCACCCATTTTGTATGCGGACCCGGCAGAGATTCCTATTATTGGCACCCGTATATAAGGACAGTGAGGCTCATTCTCTTTCTCTTTTTTTGAGGAATACCACTCACCATAATTCACCAAAAATCTCTCTCACATCTTCTTCGAAGTTTGAAATAGTCGAAACTAAATCAAAAGATGGCTCTATTAGAATTTAGCTTGGAGAAACATGGAATTGTTGCTGCAAGATCTATCTTCCAGTGGGATTGATTTTGAAGGTTCATTAGAGGAAAATATAAGAGCCCTTGTGTGGTTGGGTACAATCGAGCCCTTGTTTGTCCAGGGATGACCGAGCTCTCTATGAGGCCGGGTATGGAGCAATGTGATTGTAACGACCCGACCGGTCGTTTTGTGTATTCAGCCCCGTTTCTCATTTTGATGCTTTAGAAATATATATTTGTGGTTTTATGACTTGAGTGGTTGGTTATTTCATTCCAAGAAGGTTTTGCATTAATTTGGACCCTTTAGTTCATGGTTTAGAAGCTTAAGTAGGAAATATTGATCGAAGTTTGACCTTTGTGAAAACGACCCTGGAATGGTGCTTTGATGGCTCCAATAGATTCGTATCATGATTTTGGACTTGGGCATATGCCCAAAATTCGATTCGAAGGTCCCTATGTTGATTTGACTTGTTTTGCCGAAAGTTGCAAGTTGAGGTTTAGAAGTTTCTATAAGTTTGACCATAGAGTGACTTTGTGGCTATCAAGTTCAGAATTTGGTTTTGGCACTAGGAATAGGTTTGTTTTGCTATTTGGAACTTGCCTGCAGAATTTGGTGTCATTTGGAGTTAGTTTTATATGATTCGGACGCTTAGCTGAAATTCTAAGCTTTCTAGAATTTTCTTTTGATCCAATTCGTGGTTATAGATGTTATTTTGGTATTTTGATCATGCGAGCGGGTTCATATGATATTTTTAGACTTGTGTAGATATTTGGTTTGGAGCCCTGAGGGCTCAGGTGAGTTTCAAATGTGTTTCAAATTAGACTGAACTCTTTTTTGGGTTGTTGGTGTGCTGGTGCAGCAGTTATCACAATTGCGAGCACTAGACTCGCAATTGTGAAGGGATCGGTAGGGGAGTAGGTATTTCAATTACAATGCTTCAATCGCAATTGCAAAGTGTAGGCTAGTTTAGGTAGTTTCGCAATTGCGACATTTTGGTCGCATTTCGATGGGAAGCAGGCTTCGCAAATGCAAAACCTGTGTCGCATTTGCAACTTCCCCTTAGGCTGTCAAGTGTCGCAATTGCGATTCTTTCTTTGCAATTGCCAGGGTCCGCAATTACGGACCCAGTGTCGCAATTGCAACATTTGCAACTGAACAAAAGGGCTGGAATGACGATATTTAATCTTATTTCTCTCATTTTAGAATCCTAGACTCGGTATGAGGTGATTTGGAGAGGGAATTTTCACATACAATCATTGGATAAGTGATTCTGATCAATTTCCAACAATGTTTCATGATTATATATGAGATTTAACATCAAATTTATGAGAATCAAAGCGAATATTTTGGGATTTTTATCTATGTTTTGGAAAAATGAAAAATTGGGATTTGAGAGTCGAATTGGACTCGGATTTGAAAACAAAACACATATATGAATTCATGGGGTTATGGGTAGTCGGAATCTACCCTTGGACCCGTTTTGACCGGGTGGGCCTGAATTTGACTTTTGGGGAATCTTGTAAAGATCATAGCTTTATTTATCGTAATAGGTTTCTCTTGCATTGGTTGATGATATTAAGTCATTTTTTGGTTAGTTTTGAGCCGTGCAGAAGCAGATTTTAAAAAGAAAAGCTACTTTTAAGTATTGATTTGGCCTAGTCGAGGTAAGTATATTGCCGAACTTTATGTGGTGGAAATTACCCCTTATGATTTGGGTTGATTGTAGTATTTGAGTGGTGTAGAAGACGCGTAGACGAGTGTGTACAAGGGCTTTATGTGTACCGGTTTAGGCTCTTAGGTTACTCTTAAGTTCTTAATTGAAGCTATAATTTGTTCTATCTTTCGTTGTCAAGTCTATTCCTACATGCCTTATTTGAAGTTGTTATTACATATGCTAGTTTCCACTGTCGAGGTTTTTCCCTTATGTGCCCTTATTTGTGGTTGTTGCTACATGCAGTTCTTTCCATTGTTGAGTTATTCCTATGCATTTAGACGTAGTATCTATTTCATGTTATCTCTTTCATTGTTATGCTTATGTTATGCAATTCGAGTGAAAGTTGCCATTTCTAGGAAACACCTTCTTTGTGAGTTATTGAAGTTGTAGTTTTGAAAGCTAATAATAATTTTAGATTGAAGTTGTTAGTTATCAAGATATCTTTCCTTGTTGAGTTGTTTCTTATTCATTTTGTTATTATGGATATTCTTGAACACATTGTGGTTGAGCCGCGTGCTATGTGTTGTGGTAAAATTGTTATTGTTGATTTGGTAGCTTGTGGCATATGAGTACATGTGGTGCGAGTTGATTATGGTGTTGTGATATTGATACGCATGTGGTGGTATAATGGTGGGTATTGAAATGCATGCGATGAGATAAGGTGAGATTTATATGCGTGATGCTAGTAAGGGAATTACTTGAAGCCACGCGGTGAGATAAAAGGGGCTAAAACATGTGTAGCTATTTGAGGAAAATATTTTTAAAATAAATTCAAGGCTCACGCGGTGATATAAAGAAGATTGTGATTATGACTTGTGAAATGTGAAAGAAAATGAGGTGTAGTGCCTCGGTCGTGATTCTTGTTGTACCTTCTATGCTGAAAGAGCTTGTTGATGGAACAGTTATTGTTATTCTTAATTTGACTCCCTTGTATTTGACTGTATTGATTATTTCTTGTTCTTATCACACGCTCATTCTTGTTTTCCTTTGTTGATTTTATATCTGATGTAGCCTTACATCATTATACTGCTTTGTTGCCATTTTCTCTGCTTTCCGTTATTAGATTATATTATATTCTACTCAGGTTCCTTTGGTCTAGTAGGTGTCTTGACTTGGCCTCGTCACTATTCTACTGAGGTTAGGCTTGATACTTACTAGGTATAATTGTGGTGTACTCATGATAAGCTTCTGCACATTTTTGTGCAGATCCAGGTACATCTACTCGTGTCGGATGCTAGTGATTGACCAGTAATTCCTAAGACTTCAAGGTATACCTGCTCGACGCTTGTAGGTCTCAGAGCCACCTTGTTCTATTGCTTTACTACTGTTTTTCTTCACTTCAAACTGAGTTGTATTTAGAGATTATTAGTGCATTCTCTGTAGATCTTATGACTCAGTTCCACCAGTTTTGGGAGATATTTTATAGTTGTATCGTTTTGGGTTTTGTTATGATAGTTTAACAGTTTAAATTGATATCTACATTGTTGTTTCGGCTAATCCTTAATGTATGTTAGGCCTACCTAGTCTTAAAGACTAGGTTCCATAAACCTAACATGTTATTTCTGCTAATTCTTAATGTATGTGAGCCTTTCTCTTTCTCTTCTCTCACAGATGGTGAGGACACGCATTACTAGATCAGGTAATCAAACACCCACACCCCCTGCTAGAGCAGCAAGAGGTTGGGGCCGGGGTAGAGGCCGAGGAGGAGCACGTTCTGCAGCAAGAGCACCTGCCTGAGCAACGACTGAGGAGCCACCAGTAGCTTTGGTTGGGGGACAAGCACCTGAGATGCCTGCTACCCCTAGACTCCAGGAGACCCTAGAACACTTCTTGAGCATGTTCGACACTTTAGCCCAGGAGGGATTGATCCCCCTTACACCAGCTACATCTCAGGCTTGGGGAGGAGCTCAAACTCCCGTGGCCCATACTCCAGAGTAGCGGGTCCACATTATTCAAGTTTCGGGTGTCATTCCAGCACAGCCTATTATTCTTGTTGATTTCTCTCATTTTGGGTTTCGTGATTTCTCTTATTTTGGACTTTGGGAGCCGGCTAGAGGCGACTTTTGAGAGGATTTTGGCTACCGTTGAAGAGGTAAGGAAGATTCATCATTTTTATTGATAATTATTGTTAACCCATTGATTTTTATACTTAGATTATGTGTGTTTGAGGTGAAATTTGGGAAAATTTTGGACTATGTATTGGAGGGTGAGATTTGGGGATTCAAGGGTCAATTTATTGTTGGAACTGGATGATTTTGATATGGGTCGACTAGTAACTAAATGGGTGTTTGAATTTTTTGAATTTTGTCAGGTTTCAAGGTGCGAGCCCAGGGTTGACTTTTTGATTTTGGTTATAGTTCTTAGCTTTATCGTATGGAATCGATTCCTATAACTTGTATTGCTTATATTAAGTTGTTTGCGACTATATTCGCATCGTTCGTAGGGTGATTTATGAGGCAAGGGTTAGTTGGAGCTTTGAGTTGCAGGCTCTGAGGTAAGTAACACATCTGAACTTGGATTTGAGGGTATTTAACCCAAAGGACTATGTTATGTGAAAGATATTGAGGTGACATACGTGCTAGGCGACGGGCGTGTGTGGGTGCATCGGTTTGTTCATGGTTCGGGGAGGCCTTTAGGCTATTACCAGGCTTGTTTTGCTATAATATAATGTTATCCACTCGTTCGCTCTACTTGATTGATTATTTGAACTGTGAATCATGTTAGACATCATGTATAGGTTATGTGCTAACTGTTTAAGACTTGATAGGGCTATTCTTGTTGTCTCTGAGTTATGTACCTTATTTTCACACATGTTCTCAATCATGATACTAAATCCGTGAATAATATATCTATCTCAGTACTTCTTATTTGATTCCTCACATGTTGTTGATATCGCTTAAGGGTAATTATGACTGAGAATTTAAAATGTTTTTATCTGAGACTTGAACGGTAAATGACTGAGATTGGGCCTTAGAGCCGGGTTGGAACTGAGTTTGAGGTGACATGTACGCCAGGCCCACACTGTGCTAAGTGTTATTATTTTGGGGCAACGCGTGCACCAGGCCTCACTATTGGGCTAAATGATTGTGATTAGCGCTTGGGCAGGATCCGCCCTCTGGAGTCTGACATGCTAGCGGTGGGCGCATGCACTGTATTTCACATATGTGCTTGATGATGGGTAGTTATGACTGGCACACTAAGGGTAAATATTCTTGATAGATCCATTACGATACTGTTGATTTACATGTATACTTTACATATAGGCATAGAGATGCACTTTCCTCATGCTAACTGATATTTGACCTGCTTATCTGTGTTAGGCTTTAACTATTATACTTGAAAGCATGCCTAAATTACTGAAATGTGGACAAGCTGAACTTGATATTATTGAGCTATTGTTCCCACGGTCTATCCTTTATATTCTAAACTATTATCGGTTATTTGTATTGGCATTGGATTGTTGTTCGGAGCGCGTCACTGCTTTCAACCCAAGGTTAGTGGTGTTACTTATTGAGTACATTAGGTCGATTGTACTCATATTACACTCTACACTTCATGTGCTGATCAAGGTACATCTAGCCGAGGTGATTTTCATACTTGAGTCGTTGCCAGCTTTTTGGGAGACTACGAGGTAGCTGCCAATATCGTCCGCAGTACTTGAAGTTCTCTTCCTGTTATCTTTATCTTTACTGTTTTTATATTAAGATAGTTGTATTAGAGGATTTTGCCTGTACCTTGTTATTCAGTAGTGCTCGTGTACCCGTTGACAGCAGATTTTGGGATTGGCCTTGGCTTTATTCTAAGTTATGTTTTACAGTATTCTTCCGTTGTTGGATTATTAGACCATGTTATGCCATTTTCATTGACATCATGTGATTGTTAGCTTACCTAGCAGGTTGGGTTAAGTGCCATCACGACTTGTGAATTTGGGGTCATGACAAGTTGGTATCAGAGCACTAGGTTGCTTAGGTCTCACGAGTGATGAGCAAGTTTAGAAGAGTCTCGTGGATCAGTACAGAGACGTTTGTACTTATCTTTAAGAGGCTACCAAACTATTAGGAAACTTCACTTTCATGCATTTTTATTGTGCAAATTTGTTAATCCAAAGTTTGAAACTTGATTCTTCTATTCTCTCTCGGATGGTGAGGACACGTGCGACCGAAATAGGCGGACGATCACCAGTACCACCAGCTAGGGCCCCGAGATGCCGGGGCTGTGGTAGAGGCCGAGGTGTGACTTGTACTACAGCTAGAGCAGCCTGTGGAGCCACCAATTGCTCCAGCTAAGGAGCAGATACGAGATGTTATTGAGCTAGTGGGACCAGCTCTGACACCAGCTGTGCCCATTATGATTCCAGGACTTCAGGAAGCCTTAGCCCAAATTTTGACCGTGTGCACCAGCCTGGCACAGGCAGTTTCAGTTCCAGCTGCACCAACCACTTCTCAGACCGAGGGAAGTGCTCAGACTACTGCAGCTCGTACTCCAGAGCAGGTAGCTTAGGGACTTCAGACACCGGGGGTACTACCAGCCCATCCGTTAGCTGCTGCTTGTGGCAAGGCTGGCCCACCTATGAGTGATGAGGAGCAGAAGAGACTAGAGAGATATGGGAGGCTTAAGCTTCTATAGTTTAGAGGGAAGGAGTTAGAGAATGCTCAGGATTTCTTAGACCGGTGTCAGCGAATTCTTCGCACTATGGGTATTTTGGAGACCAGTGGAGTTCAATTTACCACCTTTCAGCTGATAGGGCAGCCTACAGATGGTGGCAAACGTATGAGTTGAGCAGACCAGTTAGCACAGCGCCACTTTTATGGCATGAGTTCTCCATTCTCTTTTTAGAAGTTTGTCTCATAGACTCGCAAGGAGGAGCTGCATGGAGATTTTGAGCAGCTACGCCAGGGAGATATGGCTTTGACCCAGTATGAGATGAGATTAGCAGATTTGTCCACTCATGTTATATGGTTTTTTCCCACAGAGAGAGAGGATCAGGAGATTCATTGATGGCCTCAACTATGTCCTACATTATAGTTTGTCCCAAGAGGCTGAGACAGATGCTAGGTTTGACCAGATGGTCAAGATTGCTAGGCGCTTGGGGTCGGTTCGTACGCTTGAGCGCAAGGAGCCGTAGGGCAAAAGGACCTGTGGTTTTGGTGGTTTCAGTGGTACCTCATCTGGAAGTCAGTCACATCACAGTAGGGGTCGTTCTTACAGACCCGCTCAGATGGTTCGTCTGGTTCATCGTGGTGAATCATCTAGTCATGGTTTATATAATGCTCATCTGGTTTATTCATCTTTCAGTGCCCTCCCAGCTCAGAATTCATCCCCAGCTCCATAAATTCAGGGTTTGTCAGTATTGGGCTATTTCAGTGGTTATTCTAGTTCTCGGGTCTGATTCAGGCCCCTTTGTCATTTCCAGCTCAAGGTTGTTACGAAGAGTTGGGGTATGTGAGAAAGTATTTCCCCTATCACTACAGAGGTCCAGTGCAGTAGGGAGGGCAGTCTATGACCCCTTCACTAGTTGCTTCATCACCCGCTCAGCCATTTTAGGGTGGGACTCAGGCAGTCCTAGGTCGCCCTAGAGGGGGAGGTCGATCAGCTGGTGGTCAAGCTTGATGCTATGCGTTTCTCGCCAAGCTAGAGGCAGTTGCTTCAGACGCAGTGATCACAGGTATTGTTTCAGTGTGCCACATGTATTCTTCCATATTATTTGACCCTGGTTCCACTTATTCATATGTATCATCGTACTTTACTCTCTATTTGGATATGCCCCGTGATTCCTTAGTTATACATGTTCATGAATCTACACCGGTGGGTGATTGTATTGTTGTGGACCATGTATATTGGTTGTGTGTGGTGACTATTGGGGGATTAGAGACGACAGTTGATCTTTTACTACTTATCATGGTTGATTTTGATGTGACATTAGGCATGGATAGGTTGTCACCATGTCACGGTACTCTGTGTTGACACGCTATGACTGTGACATTGGCGATGCCGGTGTTGCCTATGGTTGAGAGGAGAGGTTCCCTGGATTATGAGTGATTTCATATTTGAAGGCCTAACAGATGATTGGAAGGGATGTCTGGCTTATTTGGCCATTGTGAAGGATGTTAGTGCTGATGATCCTACCATTGAGTTCGTTCCAGTAGTGAGAGACTTTTCGGATTTGTTTCCTGCAAACCTAACGAGCATGCCACCCAACAAGGACAATGCTTTTGGTATGAACTTGGGGCCGGACGCTCAATCCATCTCTATTCCTCCATATCGTATGGCACCAGCAGATTTAAAGGAATTAAAAGAACAGCTTCAGGAGCTATTTGATAAGGGATTCATTAGGCCTAGCGTGTTTCCTTGGGGTACACTGGTTCTATTTGTGAAGAAGAAGGATGGTACAATGCGAATGTGCATTGATTACAGGCAGTTAAAGAAAGTTACAATTAAGAACAAGTACCCATTGTCGCATATTAATGACTTATTTGAGTAACTTCAGGGTGCTAGAGTGTTCTCTAAGATTGATTGGAGGTCTAGATATCACCAGTTAAAGATTTGGGATTCTAATATTCTGAAGACGGCGTTCATGACCCCGTATGGTCACTACGAGTTCCTTGTGATGTTTTTGGGCTTACCAATGCCCCAATAGCATTTATGCATCTGATGAACAATGTATTCCAGCCATATCTTGATTTTTTTGCCATAGTATTCATTGATGATATACAGGTGTACTCAATCAGCCATGCGCATCACGAGCAGCATTTGAGGATTGTACTCCAAAAGTTGAGGGAGAAGAAGTTATATGCTAAATTCTCCAAGTGTGAGTTATGACTTGATTCTATGCGTTATTGGGGCACGTGGTGTCTAGTGAGGGGATCAGGGTAGATCCGAAGAAGATTGAGGCAGTAGAGAGTTGTCCCAGACCGCCTTCAGCTACTGAGATTAGGAGTTTTCCTAGCTTGGCCATATATTATCGCCATTTTGTATAGGGTTTCTCGTCCATTGCTGTACTTTTGACTAGATTAACCCAGAAGGGTGCCCCATTTTGGTGGTTTGATGAGTGTGAGGAGAGCTTTCAGAAGCTCAAGACTTCCTTGACCACAACTCTATTTCTAGCTTTGCCTTCAGTAGCGGGTTCATTTACGGTTTATTGAGATGCATCTCGGATCAGTATTGGGTGAGTCTTGATGTAGGAGGGCAGGTTGATTGCTTATGCTTCACGCCAGTTGAAGCCCCATGAGAAGAACTGCCATGTCCATGACTTAGAGTTGGCAGCTATTGTTCATGCATTGAAGATTTGGAGGCATTATCTCTATGGCGTGTCTTATGAGGTATTTATAGATCATCAGAGTCTGCATCACTTGTTTAAAAAGAAGGATCTAAATTTGAGGTAGCGGAGATGGTTAAAGCTGTTAAAAAACTATGATATCACTATTTTGTATCATCCCGAGAAAGCCAATATGGTGGCCGATGCCTTGAGTAGGAAGGTTATGAGTATGGGTAACCTTGCATATATTCCAGTTGGTGAGAGACCGCTAGCATCAGATGTTCAGGCCTTGGCCAATCAGTTTGTGAGATTAGATGTTTCGGAGCCTAGTCGAGTTCTAGCTTGCGTGGTTTCTCGATCTTCTTTGTATGAGCGCATCAAAGAGCGTCAGTATGACGACCCTCATTTGCTTGTCCTTACGGACATGGTGCAGCACGGTGACGCCAAGGAGGTTTCTATTGGAGATGATGGGGTGTTGCGGATTTAGGGTCGTATTTGTATGGTCAATGTGGATGGGTTGTGTGAGTAGATTCTTGAAGAGGCCCACTTATTCCACTCATTCGGGTGCCGCAAAGATGTATCAACACTTGAGGCGGCACTATTGGTGGAGGAGCATGAAGAAAGATATAGTGGAGTATGTGGCCCGGTGCCTGAACTGTCAGCAGGTGAAGTATGAGCATCAAAGGCTAGGTGGTTTGCTTCAGAGACTTGTGATTCCTGAGAGGAAATAGTAGCGTGTTACCATGGACTTCATTGTTAGGCTCCGACGAACTTTGAAGAAATTTGATGCAGTTTGGGTGACTGTGGACCGGTTGACTAAGTCTGCACATTTCATTCCTGTTGCAACTACTTATTCTTCAGAGCGGCTAGAAGAGATCTATATCCGCGAGATTATTCGTCTTCACGGTGTGCTGGTGTGCATTATTTCTTATCCGGGCACATAGTTCACATTGCGATTTTTGAAAGTGCAGCGAGATTTTGGCACACTGGGTTGAGTTGAGTACAACATTCCACCCCTAGATGGACGGACACTCTAAGCGTACCATTCAGATCTTGGAGGATACGCTACCTGCTTTTGTTATGGATTTCGGGGGTTCTTATGATAGGTTTTTACCACTTACAGAGTTTGCCTACAATAACAGCTACTAATCGAGTATTCTGATGGCTCCTTATGAGGCCTTATATGTGAGGCAGTGTCGTTCTCCAGTTGGTTAGTTTGAGTCGGAGAGGCTAGGTTATTGGGCATTGATTTGGTTTGGGATCCCTTGGAGAAAGTCAAGTTGATTCAGGATCAGCTTCTTATAGCAAAGTCTAGATAAAAGAGTTACGCTGATCGGAAGGTTCGTGATGTTGCCTATATGGTGGCAGAGAAGGTATTGCTCAGAGTTTCGCCCATAAAGGGTGTGATGATGTTCGGGAAGAAGGGCAAGTTGAGCCTCGGTATATTGGCCCTTTTGAGGTTCTTGAGAGGATTGGAGAGGTGGCCTACAAGCTTTGCATTTCCACCTAGTGTATCAGGTGTTCACCCAATGTTTCATGTTTCTATGCTTCGAAAGTATTATGGTGATCTGCCTCATGTTTTGGACTTCAGCACGGCTCAGTTAGATGGGGATTTGACTTATGATGTGGAGCCAGTGGCGATTTTGGATTGGCAGGTTCAAAAGTTGAGATCAAAGAATATAGCTTCAGTGAAAGTTCAATGGAGAGGCCAGCCAGTCGAGGAGGCTACTTGGGACATCGAGCGGGAGATGCGGAGAAGCTATCCACACCTATTTGAGACTTGATTCTAGACCCGTTCGAGGACGAACTTTTGTTTAAAAAGGGGAGAATGTGACAACCCGATTGGTCGTTTTGAGTGTAGTAGCTTTGTTCCCCCATTTATCACTTCCTCTATGTTCATTTGTGATCATGTGACTTGCCAATGTGGTTGGTTTGGATCCGGGGATGATTCGGAGTGAATTGGGACGTATAGTCCCAAGGTTGGAGGCTTAATTTGTAAGAGTTGAACGGAGTTTCACTTTTGAGTGGACGATTCCGGAATGTTGTTTTGATTTTTTTGGTAGCTTCGTATGGTGATTTTGGACTTAGTAGTATGTCCGAATATTAATTTGGAGTGCATAAGTCATTTTGGCTTGAATTGGCAAATGTTGGGAAGTTGAAGGTTTGGAAGGTTGAGAGGTTTGATCTAGAGTTGACTGCTAGTGTAATCACACCTGCGGTGGGCTTGGACGCAAATGCGACGCCGCAGGTGCAGCTGGAGGGACACAGAAGCGGAATTGGGCTGGCCATGGGAGTCTCATGGGTGCAGAGAAGGACCGCATCTGCCACTCTGCAGATGCAGATTTTGGGTCGCAGATGCAGAGAAGCATGACCTGGGCTTGCACTGGAGATGCGTAAGGACTCCCGCAGGAGCGAACGCGCAGAAGCGAGAGGAGAAACGAAGAAGCAGGATTTTGGCCGCAGAAGTGGCAGGTCAAAGTTTAAGTGATCTTTACAGAAGCGGGGATTTTTCTACAATAGGGGGATTGGAGAAGCTATCATAGAGTCAATAGATGCGGAATCGCTGGTAGAAGAATAAAATCGAAGGGTTTCGTGATTTCTCTCATTTTGGACTTTGGGAGCTCGGCTAGGGGCGACTTTTGAGAAGGTTTTGGCTACCATTGAAGAGGTAATTGAATAATCATCATTTTTATTGATAATTTTTGTTTACCCATTGATATTTACACCTAGATTATGTGTGTTTGAGGTGAAATTTAGGAAAATTTTGGACTATGTATCGGAGAGTGAGATTTGGGGATTCAAGGGTTGATTTGTGGTTGGAATTGGATGATTTTGGTATGGTTGGACTCATAATTGAATGGATGGTCAGATTTTGTGAATTTTTTCGGGTTCCGTGGTGTGAGCTCGGGGTTGACCTTTTGGGTTGACTTTTTGATTTTGGTTAAAGATCGTAGCTTTATCGTATGAAATCGATTCCTATAGCTTGTATTGATTATATTATGTGGTTTGTGACTAAATTCGAGTCATTCAGAGGCCGATTCAAGAGGCAAGGATTTGTTGGAGCTTTGAGTTGCGGACTTTGAGGTAAGTAACACATCTAAACTTGGATTTGAGGGTATTTAAACCTAAGGACTATGTTATATGAAAGATATTAAGGTGACGTACATGCTAGGTGAGGGCGTGTGTGCGTGCACTAGTTTATTCATGGTTTGGGAAGGCCTTTAGGCTACTACAGGCCTTGTTTTGCTATAATATCATGTTATCCCTGCATTCGCTCTACTTGATTGATTATTTAAACTGTGAATCATGTTAGACATTATGTCTAGGCTATGTGCTAACTGTTTAATGCTTGAAAGGGCTATTCTTGTCGTATCTAAGTTATGTACCTTATTTTCACACATGTTCTCATTCATGATACTAAATCCGTGAAAATATCTCTATCTCAGTACTTCTTATTTTATTCCTCACATGTCGTTGATATTGCTTAAGGGTAATTCTGTTAAACTGAGTATTTGAAATGTGTTTACCAGAGACTTGAACGGTAAATGACTGAGTTTGGGCCTTAGAGTCTAGTTGGTACTGAGTTTGAGGTGACGCGTATGGTAGGCCCACACTGGACTAAGTGTTGTTGTTTTGGGGCGACGCATGCACTAGGCCTCACTATTCGGCTAAATAATTATGATTAGCGCTCTGGCAGGATCCGCCCTTCGGAGTCTGACATGCCAGAAGTGGGCGCAAGCATAGTATTTCACATATGTTCTTGATGATGGGTAGTTATGCCTTGCACCCGTACAGTGCTAAGTATAAATATTCTTGATGGGTCCATTATGATACTGTTGATTTACATGTATACTTGACATGTAGGCATAGAGATGTACTTTCCTCGTGCTAACTGATATTTGACATATTTATTTGTGTTGTGCTTTAACTGTTGTACTTGAAAGCATGCCTAAATTACTGAAATGTGGACAAGCTGAACTTGATATTATTGAGCTATTGTTCTCTCGGTTTATCCTTTATATTCTGAATTGTTGTCGGTTGTTGGTATTGGCATTTGATTGTTCTTCTAAGATCGTCACAGCTTTCAACCCAAGGTTAGTGTTGTTACTTATTAAGTACATTGGGTCGGTTGTACTCATACTACACTCTGCATTACATGTGCAGGTCCAGGTAAATCCGGCTGAGGTGACTTTCAGATTTTAGTCATTGCTAGCTTTTTGGCAGACTATGAGGTAGCTTCCACATCGTCTGCAGTCCTTGAAGTTCTCTTCCTGTTATCTTTATCTTTACTGTTCTTAGGTGAAGAAAGTTGTATTAGAGGATTTTTCTTGTACCTTGTTATTCAGTAGTGCTCGTGTAGCCATTGACACCAGATTTTGGGACTGATTTTGGCTATATTCTCAGATATTTTTTATGGTATTCTTCCGGGGTTAGGTTATTAGACTATGTTATTCCCTTTTTATTGATATCATGTGATTGTTGGCTTCCCTAGCGGGTTGGGTTAGGTGCCATCACGTCTTGTGGATTTGGGATTGTGACATCTTATGACTTGTGGGGTTGGTTAGTTTCGTTCCGGGAAGGTTTCATGTTGATTTGTAACTTTTGGTTCTTGGTTTAGAAGCCTAAGTTAGAAATATTGACTAAAGCTTGACTTTTGTGAAAATGACCTCGAAAAAGGTGTTTTGATGGTTCCTCTAGGTTTGTATCGTGATTTTGGACTTGGATGTATGCCCGTAATTGAATTCGGAGGTCCATAGGTTGATTTGTGTTGTTTTGCCGAAAGATGGCAATTTGAGGTTTAGAAGACTTCCCAAGTTTGATTGTAGCTATTGGGTTCGGAATAAGATTTTGGTACTTAGAATAGATCTGTTATGCTATTTAGAACTTGTCTTCAAAATTTGGTGTCATTGGGAGTTTTGATAGGATTTCGACGCTTGATTGCAATTCTAGAGGTTCTTGAACTTTTCTTTAAAATTCATGCGTTTTGATGTCCGATTTGTAGTTCTAGATGTTATTTTTGTGTTTTGATCGCGCGAGCGAGTTTGTATGATGTTTTTAGACTCGTGTGGATGTTTAGTTTGGAGCCCCAAAGGCTCAGATTTGTTTCAGACGCATTTCGGAATGGTTTTGAAACGAAATAGGATTGCTAGTGTGTTGGTGCTCTGATGTTGCAATTGCGAGCACCAGCATCACAATTGCGAACATGGCAGGGGAGGCTTAGGTGTTGCTATTACAATACCTTATTTGCATTTTGCGAAGTCTGGGCTTGGGGTAGGCTAGTTCGCATTTGCGACTATATTCTCGCATTTGTGAAGTCTGTGTCGCAATTGTGACATCTCCTCAGTGTGTTAGTAGCCGCAACTTCGAGCTTTTCTTTGGAATTGCGAACCTTGATGGTAGGCTATAATCTCGTATTTTAGTCACTTATTGCACTCTAATTCACTGCACTTTATTTGTGTTTGAGCTTTAATTGGTAGTGTTTTGCACTTATTGTGTGTTTTGTGCCTTGTAAGGGTGATTCCGAGCTATGTAGATGTTGTGGAGCTAATTCGAGCTATTTTGAGATATGAAGTCTGAGTAAAATCCCAAGGGATAAATCCGGGATCGTGTTCGGGGGTCGAGGACCAAGTCTGGACGTCAAAAATCGAAGTTTGAGCTTTACTCTGAGAAAACCCCACTGCTGCGGCACGTGGGGCGGCGCTTGGGTTGCCGTGGCTGTATAAAACTTGCTGCCTGAAAAATGTTGAGCTCTCTAGATTTCCTCACTAATGCCCCGCATGGAGCGTCACCCCATGTGGGCGCCTATGTAAATTTTACAGAGTGAAAATCCTATTTCGGCTAGGAGAAGGAGGTTTCATCTGGACCCGACACTACTTGGTAATAAATACATGGAAAAATATTATTTTCTGGACTTTTGACATATTTTGCACCTACAGAAGCTATGTAGGAGTTGGAGAAGCAAAAGCACAAGGATTTCATCATTCTTCCTCACTCAAGACCCGAGTTTGGATTGAATTTATTTTTTCCTATACTTTAATTATATTTGCGATGAATTGCTCCATATCTATGGAGTTGTTCTCTTTAGGATTCGATGGATTTGGTGTGTTGATGATTATTTGTGGATAATAACTCTAGTTTTATGTATTGAAACGTTTTTGGATGATTTAATCGTTGTATCTATATTCACTTGTTCATGTAATCGAGAGAGGCATAACTTGTGATATCTTTACATTACATTGTTGGTTGAGTTCATTAATTCTTCTTAGTAATCGAAAGAGGCTATTTGAATCATTGATTAAACCTAGTTAGGAGGATAATCGAGAGAGGTTCTCCTAAAGACTAATCCACTACGCATTCTTGCATATCTTCACGTGCTTAAATTGGTTCATCTCACGAGGTTGAGACTTAATCGAGAGAGGAGTTTTTCCCGAGCATGTGAACTAATAATTGAGTGAATTCGAGAGACTCACTTACACATTAGAAGTGAATTATCTAGAGTTAGATCCCAAACAATTATCTTGCACCTATCCTATCAAAACCCTATCTTCTCACATTGATAACCTTCTTTGATTATTCCTTTTTTCGATTGTCATTAGTCAATAGCTTTTGACTCTTAGTTAAATTTTAGTTAGAAATCATATAAATCTTAATTTTGATTATCTTGGACAGAAACCAAGCGAAAAACTACGAGAACACTGTTTAAATCCAATCCCCATGTGGATACGATATTATACTATACTATATTTGATAAGCGAGCATAATTTAAGTGTGTGTTTTGAGCTCGTCTAATTTTGGCGCCGTTGCCGAGGATTGGCAATCAATGGTGTTTGAAATAGTTTGTAGTGCTAATTCAGGAATTTTTCTTTTTATTTTATTTTATTTTATTTTTCTCTTTTTACGTTTGGTATTCGTTGACTGTGCGCAGGCTACAAGTTTAGATTGGTGCATGAATCGGGCTTCTGCTAAAGAAGTGCTACCATACGAACCAAAGATAGAAAAACAATTCTGATAGGTGAGGAAGGAAAGAGATCTCACCGAGACATTAGAGAAGTTTGGGCAATCCTCAACCAAAGAAACTATGGCTGGAAACGGTAATGATAATGTAGATTTGGTTGCAAGAGAGGCAGCACAACAATGAGAAAAAGCTGCACAGGATGCTGAAGAAGCGGCTATTAGAGATGCACAGATCATCTAAGAAGAAGAGAAGGGTCGGAGAGTTGCAATTCTCCGATTGCAGCTAACAATTTCGAGTTGAAGCAAGGGTTGCTTCAAACCCTTCAGAATTGTTGTGTCTCAAAAGGGAAGATGAACTTCGAGGAGATTATTAACACCTTTCAATACAATGGTGTGTCATGAGATGCAGTGTACTTAAGGGCATTCCCCTTCACACTCAACAATGATGCAAAACAGTGGCTTCAAAGCTTACCCATGGGATCGATTAGAACATGGGAGGAGATGACAAGAAAATTTCTTGATAAATATTTCCCATCAGCTAAAACAGGAAAGTTTAGAAGAGAAATCCATAACATCTGCTAGTAAGAGACAAAAATTGTTTTTGAAGCATGGGAGAGGTTTAAGGAGATTGTTCAAAAGTGTCAACATAGTGGAATTGAACTCTGGATGCAACTCCATGACTTTTGAGATGGATTGACACCGGCCTCACCTAGAACATTGAGAAATACAACTGGAGGCCCATTGATGAAGATGACTTCAGAAGAGATAATTATAATTCTTGATGAGTTATCTGAAGATGCAAATCAGTGGCCCTCTAAGAGTGCTGAAAGAAGAAGATCAACTGGTGTTCACCAAGTTGATACTAATACATCTGCTGGTACAGCTTGATGATATAGCTAAGGAAATATGAAAGCTACCTTAGCCTCGATACAAAACGAGCCTCACGCAGTTTGTGATATATGTGAAAGAGGACACCCTACTCATGAGTATCAAGCCTCAACTGAGGAAGTGAATATTGTAAGAAATTACAATTTTAATGCAATGGGTCATAGGCACCCCGGAGTTTCATGGAGTTCACCCAGAGGTACCGCGAATGCTTGGCAACAAAATAACTCTAGACCCTAAGGACAAGGAGCTCCAGCATTCCAAAATTAGCAGAGGCAACAATGTCAGCCTCAACAGCCCATTCTGCCTGGTCTAGAGGATATAATGAAGGCCTTCATTATCAAGACAGATGAGAGGCTGGACGCCCATGGAGCAGCTATGAAAGAAATGGGCACTGGTTTTCGAAACCTGGAGAGACAAGTTGGACAACTTGCAACAATATTATCTAAGAGGATTCCAGGAACTCTCCCTGCTGATATTGAGATATGTCCCAAAGAAACAGTGAATTTTGTAACTCTGAGAAGTGGGCAAGTGTTGAAAGATCCCACCCCGATCCAAAATGATGTGAAACTTGAAAAAGAAAGTGGGGAGTAGCTGAAGAATGATGTTGATAAAAAGAAGAAGGGCCAGATGAAAGCTGAGAAGAAAAAGGAGGGAGAAACTTCGAGAAGGGAGGAACATGATGAAAGAAAGCTTATGCCTGTGGTACCTTTCCCTCAAAAGCTATATAGAGAAAAGCTTGAGAAGCCGTTTGGGAGTTTTCTGGATGTGCTGAAATAGGTTCATGTAAACTTACCATTCATAGAATTGCTCACACAAATGCCTGCTTATGCCTAATTCTTGAAGGGGATCCTTACAAAGAAGAGGAAGATAGAAGAGACCTCAGTGGTCAAGCTCACAGAGCATTGCAGTGCGATATCACAAAACAAACTCCCACAAAAGTGTGGAGATCCAGGGAGTTTACTATACCTTGCTATGTAGGAACTATTAATTTTGATAAATCATTATGTGATTTTGGTGCCTCAATTAATTTAATGCCTTTTATCTATTTACAAGAAACTAGAGAAGGAGATTGGAGAGATATGATCTGCACCAATATCGTTGCAGCTGGCAAACCAAATGACTTTAATACCCGAGGGGATAGTGGAAGACATGTTAGTTCTAGTGGATACGTTCGTATTTCCTGTGGATTTTATAGTGGTGAATATGGAGTAAAACAAGGAGGTCCCCCTCATCCTAGGAAGACCAATCTTAGCAACGGGTAGAGAGATATTGGATATACATGAGAGAAAACTCATGCTTAGAGTGGGTAAAGAGACTATGACTTTTGAAATGAATGTAGCAAAGGGGGCACAAAAGGAAAAACCAGCTGTGAGTGTTGAGTAGAAAGTGAAGGGCTCGAAAGAGAAGGCTGCGGGTGAGCGAGAAAGATAAGTGTAAGGTGTACCCCAAAAAGGCTGAGAAGAAGTTGTCTGCATGGATGTGTGCATTAGTTCGGGCGTGAGGAATGGAGCCCGACTTGAACTCATACCCCGACTAGATATTCGGGGAAGTTTCCTCTACCTTATGCATTTTAGTTATGTGTCACGGGAACATGCCACAACCTAAAGTGTGGGGTGGGGGATATGTTGTATGTATGTTTGTATATTAGTTTTCTTTTTGTGAGTGTAGTAGTTGGATAGAAAAAAATGAATAAAATAAAAATAAAATTTTAAAATATTCGATTATTCCCGATGATGGATATCATCGACAGGTTTATTAAGGGATTAAAGTCGAAAGAAAAAAACAAAAAGATTTTCATTTGTAGGTAGTGTAATAATTCCCCCTTGATTTTTCTTTGTGACGCGGTTCTTTTTCATGGGCTTTGTTTGAACCGAGTGTAGTTAGTTTTTACTTTTGTTAGGAGTAGGAAACCTTGTGTTGTGATTTGAATCGAAAGACCTTGAGAATAGTAAGTGCTTTAGTTGTGACGCTTAGGCTCAGTTTTTTACTTTTGTGTAACTACCTTAAATTATATGATCTTAACTTTTCTTATCTGCTTTGACTAGAACGTCTTGATAGTTCGATCCTAAGTGAGTTATGTGCCACGTGTGTGTGAGGTTTTATGTTATTTTGTGCATTGCATTTGATGTCTAGAACTTGCCCCGTGTGTTTGCAAAGTGAAATAGTAGTTTTATTCAGTTGTGGAAGTGATATAGGCATTTCTTTGTTGAGCCAGCTATATGCTTTTATCCACCTAATTGTTATGTATCTTAGTTAACCCCTTTAAGTCTGTGATCTTATTTCTTTGGCAACCACATTACAACCTTACCCATTCGATTGAATTGACCATCTATTATACCTCTCGTGAGCACTTGAAATTGTTATGAACTTTGTAAAAGTTGAAGTGTGGGGTGTTGGTTTGGCTTTTGAGTGGAACTATTGAACTAAGGAGAAAGGTGCACTGTTTTGAAAAAGTAAGAACCGCTTGAATTGAAAAAGAAAGAAAACAATAAGTGTATGATTGTGAAAAATACTCCTTGATAGTGGTAACTTGATGTAATTGTGCTTAAAGAAGTAGGGAGTTAATGTATATTGATGTGAAGGTGGAGTTACGATTTGACATAAGTGTGGGGTTTTAAATGGTTAATTGTATGTATTAAAGTGCTTAGAGAGGTATAGTCACTCTTATATCCAAATGTATCCTACCATTCCGGTAACCTACATTACAACCAATTAAAGTCCTACTTGATCCTTGACTGCATGAGGTCAATTCATAGAGTAGTACACTACTGGCAAGCCTATGGTACGTCTTTTGTGGCATGTGAATGTTATTTTAGAAAGTGAATGAATTCTTTCTATTTTGAGTTCATAAGTATTCTTAAATTTTATTGTATGTGGAACTACTCTCTATTGTTGTGTGAGGGCACTTGATTCATGAAGGAGAGGTAATGTCGTTGACCTCTATGTTAGGGTAAGTGAGCAGGTTGTGAAAAAATGTGTGGTGCTATTGAGTCAAATCTAGAAGCAAGGAAGTTAAGGTATTCTACTTAATCTGTTTTAAATATTCTTGGTATACTGAGTTATTAGAGTTGTTGAAAATGGCCGTGTCTATATGAAGTGTACTTTGATTGCTCGAGGACGAGCAATGGTTTCAGTGTGGGGTGTTCCAACCTATGTAGATATTGTGGAGCTAATTTGAGCTACTTGGAGCTTCGAAGTCTGAGTAAAAGCCCACGGGAGTAAGCCGGGATCGTGTTCAGGGGTCGAGGACCAAGTCTGAAAGTTAAAAATTGAATTTTGAGCCATACACTAAGGAAACCCTACTGTCGCGGCGCGTGGGATGCCACGGCTATACAAAACTTGCTGCCTGACAAATGTTGAGCTCTCTGGATTTCCCCACTAATGCCCCACATGGCGCGTCGTCCCATGCAGTACGCCTGTGCAATTTTTACATAGTGAAAATCCTATTTCGGCTAGGAGAAAGTGGTTTCCTCTGGGCCCGACCCTACTTAGTATAAATACATGAAAAACGTTATTTTCTAGACTTTTGACTAAGGAAGCTAAGGAGGAGTTGGAGGAGCAAAAGCACAAGGATTTCATCATTCCTTCCTCACACAAGACCCGAGTTTGGATTGAATATATGTTTTCCTATACTTTAATTATATTTGCGATAAATTGCTCCATATCTATGGAGTAGTTCTCTTTAGGGTTTGATGGGTTTGATGTATTGATGATTGTTTGTGGATTATAACTCTAGTTGTATGTATTGAAACATTTTTGGATGATTTAATCGTTGCAACTATATTCACTCGGTCATGTAATCGAGAGAGGCATAACTTGTGATATCTTTGTATTACATAGTTGGTTGAGTTTATTAATTCTTCTTAGTAATCAAAAGTGGCTAGTTGAATCATTGATTAAACCTAGTTAGGAGGATAATCGAGAGAGGTTCTCTTAAAGACCAATCCACTCATTCTTGCATATCTTCACGTGCTTAAATTGGTTCATCTCGCGAGGTTGAGACTTAATCGAGAGAGGATTTTTTGTTGAGCGTGTGAACTAATAATCGAGTGAATTCAAGAGACTCACTTAAACATTAGAAGTGAATTATCTAGAGTTAGATCCCAAACAATTATCTTGCACTTATCCTATCAAAACCCTATCTTCTCCCATTGATAACCTTTTTTGCTTATTCCTTGTTTCGATTGTCATTAATCAATAGCTTTAGACTCTTAGTTAAATTTTAGTTAGAAATTATATAAATCTCAATTGTTGATCATCGTGGATAGCAACCAAGCTAGAAACTACGAGAACACTATTTAAATTCAATCCCTGTGGATACGATATTATGCTATACTATATTTGATTAGCGAGCTTAATATAAGTGTGTGTTTTGAGCTCGTCAAACCCAGTGTCACAATTGTGACATTTGCAATTGAACAAAAGGTTTGAGCGTCAGAATTTTATACCATTTTCTTTTATTTTAGAACCCTAGACTTGGTAGGAGGCGATTTGGAGAGGGGATTTTCATCTACAAACGTTGGGTAAGTTATTCTATTCAATTTCCAGCTATATTCATGATTATATCTTAGATTTAACATCAAATTTATGAGAATCAAAGAGAAAAATTGGGGATTTTTGTCAAAGTTTTAGAAAGTGGAGATTTGAGTTTTGAGAGTCAATTTGGACTCGGATTTGAAAACAAAACACATGTATGGACTCGCGGAGTTATGGGTAGTCGGAATCTATCGTTGGACCCGAGCTTTGACCAGATGAGCTCGGGGTTGACTTTTGCTAACTTATGAAAAATGTGTAAAGATCATAGCTTTATCTATTATAATCGGTTTCTCTTGCATTGTTTGATGTTATTAAGTTATTTTGGATAGATTTGAGTTGTTTGGAGGCGGAATTTACGGGGAAAGCTATTTTCGAGGGTTGAGTTGGTCCAGTTGAGGTAAGTATCTTGCCTGACTTTGTGTAGGGGAACCACCCCTTAGGATTTGGGTTGTTTGTGCTAATTATACTATGTGAAAAATGTGTACACAAGGTGATGAGTATGTCCATAGGCTATATATGGTATTTTGACCGGTTTAGACTTTTAGACTTCTTCCATGCATTTACTTGAATTTGTTATAACATGTTATATCTTTTATTGTTCAATTTACTCTCACATGCTCTACTTGATGTTGTTAGCATTTGTTATATCCTTTATTGTTATAATTGCTCTTATATGCTTAGTTGAAGTTGCTACCTTCTTTATTGCCTTGTAACCCCTTTTATTGTTGAAATACTCTTACTTGAAGTTGTTATTTCGTGGAATATCTTCTTGTTGGGTTATTGATGTCTAAGTTGTGGAAGCCATTATCACGTTGAGGTTGAAGCTATTAATTGTTGAGATATCTTTCCTTCTTGAGTATTCCTCATTCATTTTGTCGTTATTGAGATTTTTGTACACATTGTGATTGAGCCATGGGCTATACGTTGTGGTAACATTCGTATTGTTGATTTTGGCAAGTGTTATGGCATATGGGGGCACATATGGTGCGAGTTGATTATTGTAATGTGATATTGACACGCATGTGGTGGTATAACGATAGGGGTTGATACGCATGCGGTGAGATAAGGTGGGATTTATACGCATGTTGTTAGTACAAAAATTACTTGAAGCCATGTGGTGAGATAAGGGGGCTAAAATGCGTGTAGCTATTTCCGAAAAATATTTTAAAAATAAATGCAAGGCTCATGCGGTGATATAAGGAAAGATTGTGATTGAAATTATGAAATGAGAATACGAGGCGGTACCTCGGTTGTGATTCGTGTTGTACATTCCATGCTAAAAGAGGCTTGTTGGTTGAATAGTTCTTGTTATTTTCCTTATTGTCTTGCTTGTAATTCTCCGTGTTGACTACTTGTTGTTTGATCATATGTCCACTAATTGTTGCCTTCACAGCTTAAATTTTTGTTGTTAGCTCACATTATTGAACTGCTTATTTGTCATTTACTTCTCGCTTTCAATTATTAAACTATGATGTATTCCTCTCAGTTTTTCTCAGGTGTCTTGACCTGGCCTCGTCACTAATCTATCGAGGTTAGGCTTGATACTTAATGGGTACTGTTATGGTGTACTCATACTACGTTTCTGCATAATTTTGTGTAGATCCAAGTACATTTGCCCCTGTTGGATGCCAATGATTGATTAGCTATTTTCAGAGACTTCAAGATACACCTGCTCGACGTTCGAAGGCCTTGAAGTCACCTTCTACTTTAGATGTTCTATTGTTTATTTCCAATTCAAAACAGTATTGTATTTCGAGAATTCTAGTGCACTCGTTGTAGAGCTTATGACTCAGTTCCACTAGATTTTGGGAGTTATTTATTAGTTATATCTTTTGGGGTTTATTATGATAGTTTAACAGTTTATTTTAATGTTCAAGTTATTGTTTTAGCTATCCTTCAATATATGTAAGGCTTGCCTAGTCATATAGACTAGGTGCCATCACAACATCCTAATATGGGAAAATTGGGGTCGTGACAAATCCAAACCCATTTGAAGCTCATCGGAATCTAACCAAAACTTGCATACAAGTTCAAAAATCATCATACAAACCAGTTAAAGCTTTTAAATCATGAATATGAGCTTGTTAAGTCCACTATTTGACCGTGGTCAACTCATTTTCTTACACTTAACTAGTATGCAACTTAAGTATCTGAATCACTCTTAAATATTCCGGATCACGACCAAAGTTCACACACAACTCCCAATAACCTAAATGAACCTATCCAAGGTTCGAGAACACTACCTGGAGTCCGTAATACCAAATTCTACTCTAAGTCAAACTTAGCAAATTTGAAAATCTTCCAAAAATGTAAACTTCTATAAGTGTTGAACGCTCCTAGACCATCCGATACTCAACCTGAATATATGTCCATTCGAAATCACCTTATGAACCTATATGAACCTTCAAGTCCTGATTTTGAGGTCGTTTACTCAAAAGTCAAACTTTGGTCAACTCTCCCAACTTAAAGCTTCCAAATTGAGAATTATTCTTCAAAATCAACTCTGAACTCCTCGAAAATCAAAACCGACTATGCGTGCAAGTCATAACACATAAAGTGAAGCAACTCAAGGTTTCAAACCATCCATCGACATGCTAGAGCTCAAAATGACTGGTCGGGTTGTTACAGGTTTGAAGTTCAAATTGTCATTGAAACTATATCTTAAATTAGGATTGGTTAGTTCTTAACTTCTAAATCAAACGTTTGAAGTTAATATTTCAGACACAAGATCTCAAGATTGACTCTAAAGCGGTTAAAATTTAAATAATTTGTATATTTCAATTGTGTCTTAAACTTTTATTAGTACCCGCATGGATGCACAGACACTAACCATGTCAAATTATAATCTAAGTTATTTAGATTATTGCGTAAATAATTTTTAAATTTAAACCTTCTAGATAAATATAGATAATTATTTGATTTTAATAAAGAAAAACTACAGAAAAAAAGACTAATCATTTCTTAAATATCCTAGCGGATAATTCTAATTTTTTTTGCTACCATTCTCGGTTGTGTCATTGCAATGTAAAGATAGTCGGGAAGCAAAAAAAAACTTATATTTATGAAAAAGCAACCTAAAGTTGATACAAAATGAAGGACTCTTTCGATACAACTTGAACTCTTATTTTGTATGCTGTTATTTTACAAAAAATATTTTAATTTAAATTAAAATTTTGAAACTCTATACTTCAATAGTGATTATACTTATAATGATGTAAGTGAAGATATTATCCTTAATTCAAAACATTAATCGGTTATCTCAAAATTTGAATGATTCTTTAGCCGGTGAGCTTTTATTTCACTATGACTCTATTTTGAGTTTATCTATATTTCTACACTCAAGTTTTAAAATTTGAATACTTTTTATATACAGATTTTTCGTTCTTTGAATCCTTAAATGAAAAATTCATTATTTTTATCATGCAATATTATAGATATTGTCTAAAATTGCTAAAAAGTTTTTTTGGATATGTTACTTGGCTTAACCGCAAACAAACTATTCATGTTTCAATCCAAATTTTATTTCGTTCCAAAGTTGAAATTATATCAGTTTTTTAGGAATACTATTTTTATAAAAACAAGCACAATATAAATAAAAAATAAAGAATTATAATATATTGTTGTCTTAATAATCTATGTATTTGTACCTCCGTCGGATGTCGTGATGGCACCTAGTCTCGACGACTAGGTAAGTCTAACATTTGAGAACAACTTGACAGGTATAATTAACAAAATACTAAAACAAGTCTGATAAACTCATAAAATCCTCCGAAAATAGAATCTCAACAATAAATTCCCCAAGACCGGCGAAACTAAGTCATAAGCTCTACAAAGTGATCTAAAATATCTACTACATCGATGTCTGAATGAAAATAGAACAGGAATAAATATAAAGGAAGGTGACTTCGAGGCCTGCAGACGTGGAGCAGGTACCTTGAAGTCTCCCAAAAACAACAATTCAAATCAACTCTAGCTTCCAGCACGAGCATACGTACTTGGATCTGCACAAAAAGATATGCAGAAGCGTAGTATGAGTACACCACAATGGTACCCAGTAAGTATCACGCCAAACCTCGGTAGAGTAGTGACGAGGCCAGGTCAAGACACCTACTAGGATATAAATAAGCAGTGTGAAAATATAATAAGGATAAGTAATGAAAGGCAGAGAAATAACTGATACGGAGCAAGTTAATTGCATTAACTAATACTGGAATTGTAAGAATGGAAATAACATAAAGAGATCAATTAAAGAGAGCCACAATGATCATGTATGGATAAGAACTGATAGAACACAGAAGAACAAAACAACAAGAAGTGTTCATATCAAAACTCTTTGCGACATGAAATAAACAACAAAAATCACAACGAGATACCGCCTCGTCTACCACAAGAATCACCACCGAGGTACCGCCTTGTGTATATATCAAGAATCACAACTGAGGTACCGCCTCGTATTCACAATTCACAATCTCAATCACAATCTTTCTTTATACCGCCGCGTGAGCCTTACATTTGAAATAGGTTTTGAAATCAGTTTTTCCGAAATAGCTACACGCACTTTAGCCCACCTTATAACGTTGCGTGGCCATGTAGTTCCCCTACAAGCAACACGCACATAAGTCTTACCTTATACCGCCACATGCACATTAACCCCAAGCCTTATACTGCCGCATGCACGTCAATATCACATCACAATAACAACTCGCACCATAAGTGCCCATATATCATAACTTGCCAACAATCAACAATATCAATGTTTCTATAAGAATAGCCCATGGCTCCACCACAACGTGTACAAGAATATCAACAAGAACAATGAATGTAGATGCTCTACAATAAAGATGTCTCAACACAAAATAATTTTTCCTCAACGTGATAACGACTTTCACAACTCATCACCAATAACTCAACAACGAGAAACACAATGTCTAACCATGAATTAAATACAAATAACTCAAAATGGAAGAGATAACATGACTTCAAATGAGAATAATAGCAATGAAGGAGATATCTTGTAACAATGAATTAAAATAATGATAATCAACAATAAAAGAGATAACATGTAACAATAAAAAGGGGGCGACAAGTTCAACTAAAGCATGGGAGTTTATCAAATAGGATGTCGAACAAGTGTTAAACAAGTCATTTAAGGCATGTACGGATATACTATAACAAGCAAGAATAGATGGACTATGAGAGTTTAGAACATGATATGGCATTTCAATTAAAGCATGGAAACGGTCTAAGTAGCCTAAACCGGTCAAATACTACGTACAACCCATGTACCCACTCGTCACCTTGTGTACACGACTTTCACATAGCACAAAATGAATCAATCAGTACCAATCCTATGGGGTAGATTTCCACACAAAGTTAGGCAAGATACTTACCTCAACTGGCCAATTCAACTCTCGGAAATAGCTTTTCCCCTAAAATTCACCTCCACACGGCTCAAATCTAACCAAAATTGACTTAATATCATCAAACAATTCTACAAAAATCAGTTACAATCAATAAAACTAAGATCTTTACACTTTTTCCAAAAAGACAATAAAAGTCAACCCGGGGCCAGCCGATCAAAACCTGGGTCCAGTGGTAGATTCCAACTACCCATGACACCACGAGTTCATATATGTGATTTGTTTCAAAATTCGGGTCCAAATCGACTCTCCACACTCAAATTCTTATATTTTTTTTTTAAACTTAACAAAGTTTTACAAATTTTCACTTTGATTCACATGACTTTGATGTTAAAATCTAAAATATATTGATGGAATATGATTAGATATAGAATGCAATCACTTACCCAAAATTTGTACGTCAAAATCCCCTCTCCAAATTGCCTCCTACCGAGTCTAGGGTTCAGAAATGAGAGAATGTTTTGAAAAACCCCATCAAATCCCGTCTCCCAACCCTTTATACCAGCTGCAGTTGTCGCATTTGCGAAGCCTCACAGTTGAGGACCAGGGCTCATATTTGTGAACCCTGATAACCTCAGTCAACATCGCATTTGCAATAAAAGGCTTCGAAATTGCGAAGCTGGGAACCTCGCAAAAGCGAACTAATATTCGCAAATGCGAACTAGACCAAAATCCTGCTGACTTCGCAAATGCGAAGGGGAAGCCGCAATTGCGACATCGGTGCCCCCATTGTCACCTTCGCAATTCTGAGGCTGGTGCACACAATTGCGATAACTAGGAACCAGCAACACATTTTCAGTTCAAAACCATTTCGATACATGTCCAAAACTCATCCGAGCCCTCAGTGCTCCAAACCAAACATCCACTCAAGTCTAAAAATATCATACAAACTCATTCGCACGATCAAAACACAAAAATAAAATCTAAGACTACAAACCGAACACTAAAACGCATGAATTTCAAAGTAAAGTTCAAAATCTCTAGAATTACAACTAAACGTTTGAATCCTACCAAATCATCTCCAAATAATAGCAAATTTTGCAGACAAGTTCTAAATAGCATAACGGACCTATTCATAGTCCCAAAATCAAATTCCAAGCTCAATAGCTAAAACTCAACTTACGGTCAAACTTTTCAACTTCAAATTACCAAATTTCGAAAAATCAACACGAATCAACATACGAACTTCCAAAATCAATTTCAGGCATACGCCCAAATCCGAACCTTTAGATCCGCATAACTCTTCTGTCTAGATTAGGTTGTATGAAGCTGATCCTGGATCAACTTGACCTTCTCCAAGGCATCTCGAACCAAATCTATGCCTAATAACTTAGCCTCTCCCAACTCAAACCACCAAATAGGACAACGACACCATCTCCTATATAGGGCCTCATAAGGAGCCATCTAAATACTCGATTGGTAGTTGTTGTTGTTGGAAAACTACGCAAGCGAAAAGAATTGATCCCAAGAACCCTTGAAATCCATAACGTAGGCACGTAGCATATCCTCCAATATCTAAATGGTGTGCTCGGATTGTCCGTCCGTCTGGCGGTGAAATGTTGTACTCAACTCAACACGTGTGCCTAGCTCACGCTGAACGGCTCTCCAGAAACGTGATGTGAACAATGTACCCCGGTCAGAGATGATGGACACTTGTACGGCATAAAGTCAAATAATCTCGCAGATATAAACCTAAGCCAGCTGCTCTAAAGAATAGGTAGTAACTATCAGAATGAAATAAGCCGTCTTGATCAACCTGTCCACAATCACCCATACCGCGTCAAATTTCTTCTGAGTCCTTGGGAGCCCAACAATAAAGTCCATGGTGACACACTCCCATTTTCGCTCAGGAATCTCAAGTCGTTGAAGCAGACCACCGGCCTCTGATGCTCATACTTCACCTGCTGACAATTTAGGCACCGAGCTAGATACTACATTATGTCTTTCTTCATTCTTCTCCACAAATAGTGCTGCCTCAAATCCTGATATATCTTAGCGGCACCCGACTGAATGGAGTACCGCGAACTATGGGCCTCCTGAAGAATAAACTCATGCAAACCATCCATATTGGGCACACATAACTGGCCCTGCATCCGCAACATACCATCATCCCCAATAGAAACCTCATTAGCATCGGCGTGTTGAACCATGTCCTTAAGGACAAGCAAATAGGGTTCGTCATGTTAGCGCTCTCTAATGTGATCATATAGAGAAGACCTAGAAACCACGCAAGCAAGAACTCGACTGGGCTCCAAAACATTTAATCTAACAAACTGGTTGGCCAACGCTTGAGCATCCAATGCTAATGGCCTCTCTGCTACCGGTAGGTATGCTAAACTGCCCAAATCTCTCCGCCTTTTGAGTCAAGGCATCGGACACTATATTGGCCTTCCCGGGATGATATAGAATGGTGATACCATAGTCCTTAAGCAAATCTACCCATCTCCACTGCTGCAAGTTAAGATCTTTCTATTTGAACAGATACTGTAGACTTTGGTGGTCGGTAAAGACCTCACAAGGGACACCGTACAAATAGTGCCGCCAAATCTTTAATGCATGAACAATGGCTACCAACTCTAAGTCGTGGACTAGATAATTCTTCTCATTGGTCTTCAGCTTTGGAGATGCGTTGGCAATCACCCTACCATATTGCATCACCACCACAGCAAGGCCAATACGTGACGCATCACAATACACAGTATAAGACTCTGAGCCCGTAGGCAACACCAACACATGGGTTGCATTCAAAGTAGTCTTGAGATTTTGAAAGCTCGCCTCACACTCCTTGGACCATCTGAAAGGAGCACCTTTCTGGGTCAGTTTGGTCATAGGAGCAGTAATAAATGAGAAACACTCTACGAACCGGGCGATAATACCTGGCCAAACTATGGAAAATCCGAATCTCAATAGCTGAAGATGGTGTGGTCTAACTCTGTACTGCCTCAATCTTCTTCAGATCGACCTTAATCCCCTTACTCAATGCTACATGACCCAAAAATGCCATCAAATCAAGCCAGAATTCACACTTTGAGAATTTTGCATACTACTTCTTCTCTCTCAAGGTCTGGAGCACGATCCTCAGGTGCTACTCATGATCTTGCCGACGATGGGAGTACACCAAGATATCATTAATAAACATAATGATGAATAGATCAAGATATGGCTGGAATACACTGTTCATCAGGTGTATAAATGTTGATGGGGCGTTGGTCAACCCAAATGATATCACAAGGAATTCGTAGTGACCATACAGAGTCCTAAAGGCGGTCTTTGGAATATCCGGATCCTGAATCTTCAACTGATGATAACCTGACCGTAGATCAATCTTTGAGAACACTCCGGCACCTTGTAGTTGATCAAATAAGTCATCAATGCGTGTCAATGATGCATGTTCTTCCCTGTAACCTTGTTCAGCTACTGATAATCAATACACATGCGCATCGAACCATCCTTCTTCTTCACAAACAAGACCGGAGCACCCCACAGCGACACATTAGGCCGAATGAAACCCTTATCAAGCAGCTCTTGTAAGTGCTCCTTTAACTCCTTCAACTCTACTAGGGCCATACGATATGGTGGAATAAAAATAGGTTGAGTGCCCGACAACAATTCAATATCAAAATCAATATCCCTATCGGGTGGCATTGCCCGGAAGATCCTCTGGAAATTCATCTGGGAAGTCTCTCACAATCGGAACTGACTCAATGGTAAGACTATCAGCACTGATATCCCTCACAAAGGCTAGATAAGCATCATACCCTTCTTAACTATCTGTTGAACCTTTAGAAATGACATAACCCTGCTAGGAACATAATCCAATGCACCCCTCCATTCTAACCGTGGCAAACCTGGCATAGCCAAGCTCACAGTCTTGGCGTGACAATCAAGAATAGCGTGATAGGGAGACAACTAGTCCATGCCCGAGATAACATCAAAGTCTACTATACTAAGTAACAATAGATCAACTTTGGTCTCAAAACTATCAATAACAACTAAACACGACCGATACAAACAGTCCACAACAATAGAATCTCCCACAGGTGTGGACACATAAACAGGAGAACTCAAAGAATCACGAGATATATCCAAATACGAAATAAAGTAAGACGATACATATGAATAAGTGGATCCTGGAACAAATAAGACTGATGCGTCTCTACAGCAAACCGGAACCATACCTATAATGATTGAGTCTGAAGCAAAGTCCTCAGTCCTACTCGGAAAAGCATAGAATTTGGCCTGACCTCCCCCTCTAGGGCGACCTCTACTCGCCCGTCCTCCACGCCCAGCTAGCTATGCAGGTGGAGCAGCAACTGGGGCAGCAACCATGGTCTGAGAAGCATGTGGACCTAACTGAATCTGTGGAGCCTGAGTAGTCTATGGAGGTGCATCCCTCCTGATTTTGGGTGGTCTTTAATCATGTGATGGGTATCACCACACTCAAAGTAAGCTCTCGATGGGCTTGGCTGCTAGGCCTTATCGGCTAGACTGATCACTTAAGGCATCCCATGCAGGAGGTGCACTAGAAAGTGGCTGAGCAAAGTGTGCGACCTTAGAACGTCTCACATAGCCTCTACCATGATGGGTTGTAGCTGCAAGCATGACCACTACTAAATCTTCCCGTACCTCGAGGCCTCTTGGCCTCTCTGTCCTCTCTCTCATGTCCTCGCATACCCTCCAACCTCCGTGCAATCTCTACCACCTGCTGAGATGGGGTATATGTCTCCAACTCTCAAGCCATGCTAAACTTAATACCATATTTAAGCCCCTCGATAAATCGACGAACTTGCTCTCTGACTGTAGAAACCAAGGCAGGTGCATGTCTGGACAAATCACTAAATCAGATAGCAAACTCTGACATTGTCATAGTACCCTGGTACAGGTGCTCAAACTCAATGCGACATGCATTCCGAAGGGTCTGAGTAACAAACTCTCGCAAGAACGACTCTGAAAATTGAGTCCATGTAAGTGAAGCTACATCGGCTGAGCTACCCTCCTCGTACACTCGCCACCACTGATATGCTACTCTTGATATATGGAAAGTAGTGAAATCAACCCCGCTCATCTCCACAATACCCATGGTATGGGGAATACGATAGCACTCCCTTAGAAACCCATGTGCATCCTCTTAAGCCAAACCACTTAAAGCAGGAGGGTTATACTTATTGAACCTCTCAAGTCTAAGTTGCTCCTCCTCAGGTGTTTCTGCCTTAACCGCGGGCTAAATCGGAACAACAGGTTGTACTGGTATAATCTCTAGGACCTAATCAATAGGGATCCGCTACTCTAGGATATGGGCCAGGGGAGTCTAAGCTCCTCCCCCAGCTTGAGATGTGGCTGGTGCAAGTGGAACCGACCCCACCTGAGATAGAGTACCAAACATGCTCAAGAATTGTGTTAGGGTCTCTTGAAGTGCAGGAGTGGCAATAGGCGCCTCAGGTGCCTGCCCCCCAACCAGAGCTACTAATGGTTCCATGCGAATGTGTATTGATTATCGCCAGCTGAACAAGGTTACGGTGAAGAACAGGTATCCATTGCCACGTATTGCTGACTTATTTGATCAGCTTCAGGGTGCCAGAGTGTTCTCTAAGATTTACTTGCATTCAGGATATCATCAGTTGAAGATTTGGGAGCCAGATATCCCGAAGACTACTTTCAGGACTCGATATGGTCATTACGAGTTCCTCGTGATGCTTTTTGGGCTGACCAACACCCCAGCAGCATTCATGCACTTGATGAACAGTGTATTTTAGCCCTATATTGACTTCTTCGTCATTGTGTTTATTGACGACATTTTGGTGTACTCCCGGAGTCAGGAGGATAATAAATATAACCTGAGAACTATGCTTCAGACCTTAAGAGAAAAGAAGTTGTGTGCAAAATTTCTGAAGTATGAATTCTGGCTAGATTCAGTGGCATTTTTGGGTCATGTAGTATCGAGCAAGGGGATCAAGGTAGATCCGAAGAAGATTGAAGCATTGCAGAGTTGGCCTAGACAGTCCTCAGCTACGGATATTTGGAGTTTACTTGGCTTGGCGGGGTATTACTGTCAATTTGTAGAGGGTTTCTCATCTATTGCAGCACCTAGGACCAGATTGACCCAGAAGGGTGATCCATTCAGGTGGACCGAGGATTGTGAGGAGAGCTTTCAAAACCTAAAGTATGCTTTGACTACAGCCCCAGTGTTAGTGTTGCCTACTGGTTCGGGGTCCTATACGGTATATTATGATGCGTCACGTATTGGTCTCTGCACAGTGTTGATGCAGGATGGTAGGGTGATCGCCTACACGTCTAGACAACTGAAGGTGCATGAGAAGAATTATCTTGTCCACGACCTTGAGTTAGCAGCTATTGTTTACGCCTTGAAGATCTGGCAGCACTATTTGTACGGTGTTCCTTGTGAGGTTTTCACTGATCACAGGAGTCTACAGCATCTGTTTAAATAGAAGGATCTTAACTTGAGATAGCGGATATGGTTGGAGCTGCTTAAGGATTATGACATCACCATTCTCTATCATATTGGGAATGCCAAAGTGGTGGTTGATGCCTTGAGTCGCAAGGCGAAGTGTTTGGGCAGTTTAGCATATCTACCGGTAGCAGAGAGGCCTTTAGCCTTGGATTTTCAGGCCTTGGCCAACCAGTTCGTCAGATTGGATGTTTTTGAGCCAAGAGGAGTGTTGGGTTATTTGGTTTCTCAGTCTTCACTTTATGATCGTATCAGGGAGCGTCATTATGATGACCCCCATCTGCTTGTCCTTAAGAGCACGGTTCAGCACGATGATGCCAAGGAGGTCACTATTGGAGATGACGGTGTATTACGGATGCAGCGCAGGCTATGTGTGCCTAATGTAGATGGTTTGCGGTGAGTTGATTCTCCAGGAGGCTCATAGTTTGCGGTACCACATTCATCCGGGTGCCGCGAAGATGTATCAGGACTTGAGGCAGCACTATTGGTGGAGGTGGATGAAGAAGGACATAGTAGAATATATGGCTTGGTGCTTAAATTATCAGCAGGTGAAGTATAAGCATCAACGACCTGATTGCTTCAGAAGTTAGATATTCCAAAGTGGAAATGGGAGCAGATAACTATAGATTTCGTTGTTGGGCTCCAACGGACTTAGAGAAAGTCTGATGCAGTTTGGGTGATTGTGGATAGATTGACTAAGTCAGCTCATTTCATTCTTGTGGTTACTACTTACTCTTCGGAGCAGTTGGCTCAGGTTTACATTCGCGAGATTGTCAGACTTCATGGCATACCGGTATCTATCATCTCTGATCGGGGTACGCAGTTTACATCGGGGTTCTAGAGAGTCGTACCACGTGAGTTAGGTACTCGGGTGGAGTTGAGTACAGCATTTCACCCTCAGACGGATGGGCAGTCCGAGCAGGCTATTCAGATATTTGAGGATATGTTTCGTGTGTGTGTGATGGATTTTGGGGGTGCTTGGGACCAGTTCTTGCCACATGCCGAGTTTGCCGACAACAACAGTTATCAGTCGAGTATTCAGATGGCGCCGTATGAGGCTTTGTATGGTAGATGGTGCCAGTCTCCAGTGGGTTGGTTCGAGCCAGGCGAGGCTAGGCTATTGGGTACAGACTTGGTTCATTATGCATTGGAGAAAGTTAAATTGATTCAGGATCGACTTCGTACAGCCCAGTCCTGACAGAAGAGTTATGGGATCGGAAGGTTCGCGACATTGCATTCATGGTTGGGGAGCGGGTCTTGCTCCGTGTTTCGCCCATGAAGGGTGTTATGAGGTTCGGAAAGAAGCGCAAGTTGAGCCCTAGGTATATCGGGCCATTTGAGATTCTTGAGAGGGTTGGAGAAGTGGCTTACAGACTTGCACTACCACCTAGTCTTTCTACAGTTCATCAAGTGTTCCATGTTTCCATGCTCCGGAAATATCACGGCAGTCCGTCTTATGTGTTAGACTTCAGCTTAGTCCAGTTGGACAAGGATCTATCTTATGTTGATGAGCCGGTGGCCGTTTTGGACAGGCAGGTTCGAAAGTTGAGGTCGAAGGTCATCGCTTAAGTGAAGGTTCACTGGAGGGGTCATCCGATCGAGTAGGCGACTTGGGAGACCGAGCATGATATGCGCAGCTGTTATCCTCATCTTTTCACTACTTCAGGTATGCCTCTATACTCGTTCGAGGACGAACCTATGTTTTAAGAGGGTAACGACCTGGCCGGTCGTTTTGAGAGTATTAGCCCAGAACCCCCATATAATGCTTCCTCTATTTCTTTTTTGTGGTTATGTGACTTGCTGGGAGGATTTATTTTTGGTTTTGGATCCCTAAAATAAAAGTTGAAGTCGTAGGAATCGACCATAGTTTGAATTTTTTGAAGACAACGCTGGAATGGAGTTTTGACGGTTCTAATAGCTCTGTAGGGTGATTTTGGTCTTAGGAGCATGTTCGGGTGTTGAATTGGAGGTCCATAGGTCATTTTAGCGCCAATTGGCGAAAGTTGAAAAATAGGATATTTTTGGGAAGTTTGACCGGGAGTGGACTTTTTTATATCGGGGTCGGATTCCAATTTCGAAAGTTAGAGTAGGTCCATAATGTCAATTATGGCTTGTGTGCAAAATTTGAGGTCAATCAGACTTGATTTGATAGGTTTCGGCATCGGATGTAGAAGTTTGAAATTTTAAAGTTCATTAGACATAAATCGATGTACAATTCATATTTTTAGCGTTGTTTGATGTGATTAAGGGCTCGACTAAGTTCGTATGATGTTTTAGGACTTGTTGGTAAGTTTGATTGAGGTCCCAGGGGCCTCGGGTAGATTTCGGATGGTTAATGGATCAAATTTGGACTTGTTTGAATGGCTGAAGGCACCAGTTCTGGTGTAATCGCACCTGCGCAAGATTGACTGCAGGTGCGAGCCCGAAGAAGCGGGTTGGAGCAGTGTGGGCAGAGGTCGCAGATGCGAGGAAAATTCTGCATCTGCCAGACTGCAGATGCGGACAAGGAGGTCGTAGGTGCGCTTGAGCCACAGAAGCGGACCGCTTCTCGCAAAAGCGTGTCCGCAGAAGCGGATGGGAGATCGCAAAAGCGGAGGTAAGGCAGCCTGTGCAAAATCGCAGAAGCGGTGCATTTTTCGCAAAAGCAGGACTGTAAATGCGGTCAAGTGTCCGCAGAAGCGGAAAACTGGGCAGACTCTATTAATTCAAGGGTTCGGGATTTTTTTATCATTTTGGACATTTTGAGCTCGGGTCTTGGCGATTGTTGAGAGCATTTTCGAGAGATTTCTTGATGTAAGTCCCGTGTGCTTAGTTTTGGTCAATAATCTTGTTTCCCCATTGATTTTCCCACCTAGTTAGTATGTATTTAAGGTGGAATTTGGGAGTTTGAGGCTAGGAATTTGGAGAGTTTGATTTGAGGATTTGAGGGTCGAGTTGATGTTGGATTTTGATAATTTTGGTATGGGCAAACTCGATATCGAATGGGTTTTCATATTTTGTGACTTTTACCCGATTCCGAGATGTGGGCCCGGGTCGCCTTTTTAGGGCGATTTTTCGATTCTTTGCTAAAGTCGTAGATTTATTATTTCAATTTGTTTCTTATAGTTGTATTTATAGTATGTGATTGCTTTTGGCTAGATTTGACCGTTCGAAGTCGAAAAATAGAGGGAAAGGCATTCTATTGACTGATTGAGCTTGATTTGAGATAAGTGACTTGTCTAACCTTGTGTGGGAGAAATCCTCTTAGGATTTGGTATCATTGTGACAATTTGTAATATGTGAGCGCCGTGTAAGCGAGGTGACGAGTGTGTACACGGGCTAATGTGGGAATTCTGGTTCTTGCTATGTTGTTTCTTTTAAATTCCTTAACTAAGTTGCCTTAGCATATGTAGTGGTCATGTTTAGCCTAGTATCGCATGTCTACGTAGCTTAACTCTTACTCGCAATTTGTGCAATATGCTTAGTTGAATTACCTGCTTCCCTTATTTTGAATTAAATCTTTAACTGTAAGATTTCTTGTTGTAAACTCGTTGTTCCTTCGGTTCGGTTATCTGCTGCATATTTACTTTGGGACTACGAGGCGGTTCCTCGGGAGATCCTCTTGTGCATATTTACTTTGTGACTACGAGGTGGTTCCTCAGGAGATCCCCCTGTACTGCATATTTACTTTGGGATTCCGAGGTGGTTCCTCGGAGATCCCCCCTGTACTGCATATTTACATTTAGGACTACGACGCGGTACGTCGAGAGTGCCCCTGTTGTTTACTTCTAATTGTTGAGCTGTTATTTTCTGAAGTTTCTCATTATTTAAATTCTCAGTCATTTCAAATATTATTATATCTTCTGTCTTAATTTTCTTTTAAACCAGTAGGGGCCTGACCTAACCTTGTCACTACTCTACCGAGGTTAGGCTTAGCACTTACTGGGTACCGTTGTGGTGTACTCATACTACACTTAGCACATCTTTTTGTGCAGATCCGGTTTTTGCCACCAGCCCCGATATTAGTGAGCAGAGACTATGTGAAGACTTCAAGGTATATCTGCCAGCGTCCGCAAACCTCGGAGTCCTCCTCTATCCCTATCATGTTGTTTTCCCTTGTTCTCTTTAGAATTGTTGAATAAAGACACTTAACATTTTTCTTAGAAGCTTGTGACTTATTTCTCCGGATTTTGGGAGTTGTAATTATTGATTTGCAGTTTTATATTTATTTCATGTGTTGGGAATTGGGCTTCAGTTTTGTATTATGTTATTCCATAATTTTTTAGGCTTACCTAGTCTTAGAGACTAGGTGCCGTCACGACATCCTACAGGGGGTGAATTGGGGTCGTGACAAACTACTAGGATATAATAAGCAGTATGAAAACACAATAAGGATAAGTAATAGAAGGCGGAGAAATAACTGATATGGAACAAGTTAATAGCATGAACTAATACCGAAATGATAAGAATGGAAATAACATAAAGAGATCAATTAAAGAGAACCACAATGATCATGTACGGATAGCAACTGATAGAAAACAAAAGAACAAAACAACAACAAGAATCACAACGAGGTACCGCCTCGTGTACAACAAGAATCACCACCGAGGTACCGCCTCGTGTATATATCATGAATCAGAACCGAGGTACCGCCTCGTATTCGCAATTCACAATCTCAATAACAATCCTTTCTTATACCGTCGCGTGAGCCTTACATTTGAAATATGTTTTGAAATCAGTTTTCTCGAAATAGCTACACGCACTTCAGCCCACTTTATGATGTCGCGTGGCTTCACGTAGTTCCCCTCAAGCAGCACGCATATAAGTCCCACCTTATACCGCCGCATGCACATTAACCCCCAAGCCTTATACCGCCTCATGTGCGTCAATATCACATCACAATAACAACTCGCACCACTAGTGCCAATATATCACAACTTGCCAACAATCAACAATATCAATGCTTCCATAATAATAGCCCATGGCTCCACCACAACGTGTACAAGAAAATAAACAACAACAATGAATGTAGAATGCTCAACAAGAAAGATGTCTCAACACTAAATAATTTTTCTTCAACGTGATAACGGTTTTTACAACTTCATCACCAATAACTCAACAACGAGAAAGACAATGTGTAACCACGAATTAAATAAAAATAAATTAAAAATGGAAGAGATAACATGACTTCGAATTAGAATAATAGCAACGAAGGAGATATCTTGTAACAATGACTTAAAATAATGCTAATCAAAAATGAAAGAGATAAGATGTAACAATAAAAAGGGGGCAACAAGTTCAACTAAAGCATGGGAGCAATATATAAAGTAGGATGTAGAACAAGTGTTAAACAAGACATTTAAGGCATGTAAGGATATACTATAACAAGTAAGAATAGATCAACTATGAAAATTTAGAACATGATATGGCATTTATATTAAAACATGGAAAGGGTCTAACTAGCCTAAACCGGTCAAATACCACGTACAACCCGTATACCCACTCGTCACCTTGTGTACACGGCTTTCACATAGCACAAGATGAATCAATCAGTACCAATCCTAAGAGGTAGTTTCCCCTAAATAAAGTTAGACAAGATACTTACCTCAACTAGGGCAATTCAACTCTCAAAAATTGCTTTTCCTCTAAAATTCACCTCCACACGGCTCAAATGTAACAAAAATCGACTTAATATCATCAAAAAATGCTAGAAAAATTACAATAGATAAAGCTAAGATCTTTACACTTTTTCCAAAAAGTCAACAAAAGTCAATTAGGGGCTCGCCTGGTCGAAACCTAGGTCCAATGGTAGATTCCAACTACGCATGACCCCACGAGTTCATATATGTGATTAATTTCAAAATCCGAGTCCAAATCGACTCTCAAAACTCAAATTCTTATTTCAAAAACGTAACAAAGTTTCATAAATTTTCACTTTGATTCACATGATTTTGATGTTAAAATCTTAGATATATTGATGGAATATGATTAGAAATAGATCAGAATCACTTTCCCAATTTTTGTAGGTGAAAAACCCCTCTCTAAATCGTCTTCTACCGAGTTTAGGGTTCACAAATGAGAGAATATTTTTTGAAAAATCCCGTCTCCCAGCCCTTTGTACCAGCTGCAGTTATCGCATATGCGATACGGTTTTCGCATTTGCAAACCCTCGCAATTGCGGATCAGGCTCGCATTTGCGAACCTGACAACCTCAGTAAAACATCACATTTGCAATAAAAGGCTTCAAAATTGCGAATCTAGGAACCTCGCAAAAGTGAACTAATGTTCGCAAATGCGAACTAGACCAAAATCCTACTGACTTCGCAAATGTGAAGGGAAAGTTGCAATTGCGACATCTGTATCCCCACTGTCACCTTCACAATTGCGAGGCTGGTGCTCGCAATTGCGATAACTGAGCATCAGGAACACCAGCAACACATTTTCAGTTCAAAACCATTCTGATACATGTCTGAAATTCATCCGAGCCCTTGGGGCTCCAAAAAAATATCCGCACAAGTCTAAAAATATCATATGAACTCGCTCACGCGATCAAAACACAAAAATAACATCAAAAATTATTAATCGAACACTAAAACGCATGAATTTCAAAGTAAAGTTCAAAATCTCTAGAATTACAACTAAACATCTGAATCCTACCAAATCATCTCCAAATGATATCAAACTTTGGAGACAAGTTCTAAATAGCATAATAGACCTATTCCAAGTCCCAAAATCATATTTTGAGCTCGATTGCTAAAAGTCAACCGACAGTCAAGCGTTTCAACTTCAAATTGCAAAATTTCGGCAACAACATGAATCAACCTATGGACTTTCAAAATCAATTCTAGGCATACATCCAAGTACGATATCATGATACGAAGCTATCAGAGCCGTCAAAGCACGGTTCCGGGGTCTTTTTCACAAAAGTCAAAGTTTGGTCAACTTTTTTAATTTAAACTTCTAAGTCAAGAATTAAAGGGTACAAATTAACCGGAAAGCTTTCCGGAACGAAATTAACCAACCCCGCAAGTCATAAAACTATAAACACACATGTGTGAAGCATAAAAAGGGATAACAGGGCCTAATTACCGATTGGATCGTTACAGTATTTGAGTTGAAAGAAATTTTTGAAATCAATGAGATCAGTTTCCAAATTTTTTGCACTCGACAGAGGCACACAAGAAGAAATTTATTGACATCCCTCATCTATTTAGATTTTCCATACATTTTTCTATATTTATTTTTTTATCTTTTTATTTATTTCTTCTAACTTTTTACAAAAATTTTACAAAAAATCAATATATTTCAACTATAAAAGGATGAGTTTTAATAGAAATTGCCTGCGTTAGAAATTTATTTATATTTTTAATTTTTATTTGAAATTCTTTTATATTTTTCTTTTGACTTTATCGAATTAACCAAAATAGGTATTCACCTAACTACTTAAATTAAAAAATTGAATGAAGTATAGTTTATATATAATCCTTGTATAATATATGTAATCATGTGTAATTAATGTATCATCTATGTATATAGGCTATAAAACGTAAACAATAAATTCGACCGGAAATTTGGAAAAGATTCCCTAAGATTTAGCTGACTTGATTTAATCCACGATATGACTTCTTTTATCATGTTTTAAAAAACTCTTTACTAAAATTTAGAAATGTCTTATTATTTTTCTTTTTTAATGGCACTATATTTTAAAAATAATCCCATTTCAAAATAACGTTTTTACAATTTTCAAAAAATATTTCACGTCATACTAGATATTTTTTTAAAAATATATTTTCTGTTACACTTCAAAATCAATTTAGAAAATTATCAATTAGCCAATAGCTCTCTCATTGAAATTCTATAAAAAAAACTTTTCATATAATCTAATGATTCAAAATTGATATTCTTTAACGAAAATAATTATAATCTTTAATAATAAATAGGATTTTAATGTTATATATACCGTATCATTATATTACATCTTAAGAAGTTCCTTCATTCGAGCTAGATAACTTTGTTAACTTTGAAAGATTTAGTATTCAATTCAAATTTATCGCTAAAATTTGTATAATATTCTTTTTTAATTTGAAATATTTATTTCTGAACATAAATTGAATACTATCACAACTCATAATCAACATTTTTTATAATTATATTCTTTAATTTAGCAATGAATATGATTCTAATATTATTTATACCATATCATTACAGTAAATCTTAAAAAGTTCCATCATCCGAGATAACTTCCTAAACTTTGAAAGATTTAGTATTCTTCAAATTTATTGCTAAAACTTAGATGATATTATTTTTATTTGAAATATTTATTTTTAAATATAACTTAAATGCTTTTACAACTTATAGTAAACATGTCTTAAAATTGCCCAGTAACTTGTTAATAGCTTGCCACTTGGCTTAATCTCAATCTAAAATATCTTCTTTTTTATATATAGATAGAAGATAGATATTAGATTAGATTAGATATCAGATATTAGATATTAGATATTAGATATAAATATATAGATATAGACATAGACATAGATCCTTACAGTTTTTGTCCTAAAATTGACAAGTGACTTCTTACTAAGTTACCATTTGGCTTCACCATATTGCAAACTATCCTCCTATTTTATACATACTAGTTTCTCGAAACGTGCATTACACGTGTATGTCGAGTCATGTATTATATAATTTTATAAAATAATATCAATATTATTAAGATAAAGCTTTGAGTAATGATTATACTTGAAAGAATAAGTACAAGGTTATGTAAATGATCAATGTGAATTATCGTAAGTTGACTTGTTTGTCGAGGTCAAGATGATTGAATATATGTGTGAAATGATGCAAGAGATCTATCTATATTATATTACTATATTAAAAGCACGAAGACCTTAGCGAAATGTCGTTCTCTTTTTTTACCCTTTAAAAATAAATTTCACATTAGACAGAATTATAATTTAATTATTTTCCTAAATTTGAGGACTTTAAAATCAACTAAAATTTATTCATTAGATTTTCCTTATTAGAAGTTCTAATTAGGACTTTAAAATCAATTAAAATTTTACTTATACAATTTTCTTTTTCTTATTTGAATTATGTAAGATAACTACAATACCTTCCATTTGAGCTTTTCTAATATTTATCATTTTAATATCAACTAAATTTTTTAAATACATATTGACATGACTTTACTGAGATTAACTACAACTCTACACGACGCCAATGTATTGGTACCTACTACTGAAATAATAGAAGTGTTCATCATTTAGAAATTATCACCAACTAAGCGCCTAGAGTCCTAATAATAAAAACTGCAATCTTTGTTCATAAAATGAGTTTAGAATTAATATTTTTAAAGATATAAACTTATGAGGAAAAATTAGTCCAAAATTCTGAGCAATATTAACGCTCTTGCCATTTTATACGTGATTACAAAAATAATGTAAAAGAAATCTAAAGTTCTAATTGGCAGAAAACCATCTATAATTATGTTACGTAAGTAAAAAAATAAATATAATAACGACAACAACCCAGTAGGATTCCACTAGTGGGTCTCGGGAGGGCAGAGTGTAGCAGATCTTATCCCTACCTTCGAGAAGGCAGAGAAGCTATTTTTTATAGACCTACGGCTCGCAAAAGATAAAAGAAGAACAACAACATATCAATCGAAAAACCGGAGCAAAAATACAAAACTAATAGTAAGTACCGTAATCAGAAAATCGAAACGAAAGTAAGAACAAGTAATAACAGAAGACAAAGGATACAACAATACACAGATAGGACAACGCTCGACTACCTATCCTAACCCTTTACTTTTATTCTCAACCTCCATACCTTCCTATCTATGGCCATGTTCTCAGTAAGCTGGAGCAACGGCATATCCTGCCTAATTACCTCTCCCCAATACTTTTTCAGCCTGCCTCTACCTCTCCTCAAGCCCTCCAGGGCAAACCTCTCGCATCTCCGTACCGGAGCATTTGTATCTCTTCTCATCACATGCCCGAACCATCTAAGACTCGCCTCCCGCATCTTGTCCTCCACAAAGGCCACACCCACCTTGTCCCCAATAACTTCATTTCTAATTCTATCTAACCTGGTATGCCCGCACACCAATCTCAACATCCTCATTTCAGCTACCTTCATCTTATGGACATGTGAGTTGTTGACCGGCCAACACTCCGTCCCATAAAACATAGCCGGTCTGACCACTGCTCTATAGAACTTACCTTTAAGTTTTGATGGTACATTCTTATCATACAAAACACCAAAAGCGAGATTCCATTTCATCCACACCGCCCCAATACAATGCGTAACATCCTCATTGATCTCCCCATTCCCTTGAATAACTAACCCAATGTATTTAAAACTTTCTCTCCTAGGGATGACTTGAGAATCAAGCCTCTTCAGCCACTACCTGAGTCACAACACTGAACTTGCACTCCAAGTATTCCGTCTTGGTCCTGCTCAACTTGATACCTATAGACTCTAAGGTCTGCCTCCAAATCTCTAACCTCTCGTTAACACCGCCTCGCGTCTCCTCAATCAGTACAATGTCATCTGTAAATAATATGCACCACGACACCTCCCCTTGAATGTGGCACGTCAGAGTGTCGATCAAAGTTAGAATGACTATACATACACATTAAAATCCAACTATCATGAGAACTGATTGAAAAATAAATGGAATAATTTCATAGGCCTCGTCTCAAGTTTTACTTCATCACACTGACATCCCTTGTGGTTTACGATATTATACATATCTCCCTTATTCTTATTTTTTATAATAATTCTTTTAACCTATTTTTTATTAATATAAATAAAATATGATTTGACAAATTTGCCCTTTTGTATATTAAACTATTGCAAGTAATTACTTCCATCAAAATATCTTATTTAACCATTTCCGAGAGTGGACGCCGACTTTGGTGTGTGAATCTAACCTCCAATCTATCGCTCGCATTGTTGCACCAATGATTCTCTATCAAGTTAGGTAGCTAGGGCTTTTCTTGAATATGGATTTGGAATAAAGAATTATTGACATAAGCTTTTTTGCCTTTGGAGGAACCACTCTGGGTATTTAAATTCCATTTGCTAATCTTCTTTTACATCTCAACCTGTCGTGATAGCGCCTAACACATCGGCTAGGTTAGCTGAAACATAACAATCAAGAACCGGAACAATGTAAATTATAAAAATAGCATAAGTCTGAAATCACAATATAATAAAATACCGCCAATACAAGGTAAATCCACTAGAAACTAGTAAATATGGAATCATGAGCTCTACATCGGAATACAAGTCAGAAAACTAAATATTAATATTGTCCGAACTGAAACAATAGTACATAAGAAAAGACAAATCAAAACCGCGGCCAAGATAGCAGCTCTATCTCGCCTCTCGAAGTTGGGTCCAATAAGCAAATCTACAGCTGATAACTGGTCCCCACACCTAGATCTGCACAATTAAGTGCATAGTGTAATATGAGTACAACCGACCCAATTCAATAAGTATCATAACCAACCTCGGCTAGGTAAAAGAAGCAAGAACTATAAATGATACTAGCTATAAGTTGTACAATTTTATCATCCTTTTACAAGTACAGAACAATAATGAAATCAAGTCATAAAGGACAGGAAGAAGCATCTGTTGTGAATGTGTACAGTTACTAAAATACTCTACTCAATGAATGTTCAGCATATAGAGATGATATGCAAATAGGTCAGATAATAATCCGTGAAAATTTGCAAGTAGAGATGAAATACAATTCCAAACAACACTAGCCAGACTTTCTTTAATATCCGTGTGTACACCATCAAGAGAGATGATATGCAGATAGGTCTGATAAAAATCCGTGAAAATTTGCAATTAGAGATGAAATGCAATTCCAAACAACACTGGCCAGACTTTCTTTAATATCCGTGTGTACACTATCAAGAGAGAAACATGAGAGGGTGACTAGGGGATGGATCTATATCCACACGCTGCACGGACAAGTAACATGCTGTACGGACAACTCACGTGCTAATAATACCAATATCTGAATCCGCACGAACAACTCATGTGCTGCACGGACAACTCACGTGCCAATAATATCAACTGCACGGACAACTCACATGGAAACAATCACAATCTACTCGGCGTCATCATAGGCTACCAGTGATTACCAATTTCATACTCCTGGACTGGTATATCTAGCATGCTATAGTGCAAGCATGTGCAATGCGTGCTATCATAGCTAAAACAGATAATTTCATCATGGAATAGTATTTTATCAGTTCCACCCGGGAAATAAACTCAGTGAAATCTCAACGTGGTACAAATAGCTCACAGAGGGGTACACATAGGAGAAACATCTCAGCTGAATCTTAACAATCAATTCAAGGCATGACATAACCTAAACACTACCCCGAGCATGTAAATAGTCCCCGGCACGCATATAGGATCAACCCCACACATATGCGTCACTCATAGCACGTAGTTATCACAAATAATTTCGAAACAAGTGCCTCAACCAGTTTAGATAAGATACATACCTCAAGCGAACCAAATCACTCTGCTAACAAGACCTTCCCGCATGTATCAACCTATGGAAGGCTCGAATCTAGCCAAAATAACATAATACTATTAATATAAGCTATAAAAAATCATTCCAAAAGATAAAGCTAAGTTCTTTAACTCAAGTAAAAAAGTCAGCCTTAACCCCGTACCTCGAAACCCGACAAATGTCATAAATTTCGAACACCCATTCAATTGCGAGTCCAACCATACCAAAATTATCCAATTCCAACCACAAATCGACCCTCATATTGTCACGACCCCAATTTTCCTCCGTAGGATGTTGTGATGGCACCTAGTCTGTAAGACTCAGTAAGCCTAACATACATGCAGAATATAACTGAAATAATGATAAAACTCTCGAATAACTCATCTACTATCATAAAAGAAACTCCACAACTCAACAGAAAACAAACTCCCCAAAATTCGGTGATATCAAGTCACAAGCTCTACAAGAAAGTACTGAACATCCCTATACATCAGTATCTAATAAAGGGAAAGAAAATGATATAGAACTAGATAGAGGGCGACTTCAAAGCCTGCAGACGCTGGAAGGTATATCTTGAAGTCTCCAAATCTAAACTCAACTCACTGGTGCCTGGGCTAGTAAGAGGTACCTGGATCTGCACAAAAAGATGTCCATAAGCATAGCATGAGTACACCACAACGGTACCCAGTAAGTGCCAAGCCTAACCTCGGTAGAGTTTTGATGAGGTCAGGTCAAGGCCCTACTAGAATAAATAAGAAACTGAATAGGTATTTGACAGTGTAATAAAGATAAATAAATGAAATGAAATAATGGAGAAATATACCAAAAATAACTATACTGAACTAAAGCAAATAGTGCATCACGGAAGAAAACAAGGAATGATATGCCAAGAAAACAAAGCAACCAAAACAAAAGTGATGTAATAGGAAAGTATCAACAAGAATCACTACCGATGTACTGCCTCGTAGTCTCATATCACAAAACAATTCACAATATTTCCTTATATCACCGCGTGAGCCTTGCATTTAGTTTTGAAAATCATTTTTCCCGAAATAGCTTCCCGTGTTTTAGCCCACCTTATCACACCACGTAGCTTCAAGTAGTTTCCCTACTAGCAACACGCGTAACAAGCCCACCTTATCTCATCGCATGCATTTCAACCCAAATCCTTATACCACCGCATGCGTATCAATATCACAACGTATCATAAATCACACCTCAAGTGCCCAATATCACAACTTGCCAAGGAAGTCAACAATAACGGTGTTTCCACAACAAAAAGCCCATATCTCAACCACAACATGTACAAGAGTCTCAACATTAACTACCGGAAGTGAGTAACTCAACAAGAATAGTATTTTACAACTTTACAACTTTGCCACAATGTGAATCACGACCTTTATTACTCAATACCAATTTCAACAATAAGATATCTCAAGAAATAACAATTTCAAGTAAGGAACTTATCGGTTAAATAATTAACAAGGAATGAGAAAACATTAATTTCAACTAGGCGTGTGAAGGCAATTAACAAGTAAGAGGTAAGACAGTAAAACATGTGAAAATAGACTAATGATGATGAATGTAACATATTATGGTAACTCAATTAAAGGTATGAAAGGAATCTACATAGCTAGAACTGGTCTATTACTACATTTAGCCCGTGTATATATTCGTCTCCTTGCATACACGACTTCCATTTATCACAATTAACATAAAACGATACCAATCCTAAGAGGTAATTCCCCCACAAAAAGTTAGGCAAGACACCTCAAAACACGATAACTCAATCCACTAGTAAGCCTTTCCCTCGATTATCCAACTCCAAACGGCTCGAATCTAGCCAAAAAAACTTCATACCACAAATTTAAAATACAGGAAGCTATTCCGAACAATAATGTGACAATCTTTAAAGGGAAACAAAAGTCAACTCAAAAAGTCAATCTCGGGCCCACATCCTGGAACCAACTTACAAAATCCGAAAACACATTCGATAATGAGTCCAACCATACAAGAATTACTCAATTCAAATTGCCTTTCAAATCCCCAAAATTTAGTCTAAGAAGTTTTCACAATTTTTCCCAAATTTCCAACTCAAATCACTAATTAAATGATAAAAATAATAATGGATAACTGTAATATAGTCTAATCCGGGTTAGAATCACTAACCCCGATTATTTCCTTGCAAAACCCTCAAAAAATGTCCACCAACCGAGCTCTCTAGGTCCAAAAGATGAAAATGAAAACAAACCCTCGAATACCTCTTTTTCTGCCCAGCGATTTCGCATCTGCGGGCTCTCAGTCGACCTGCGACACTGCACCTACGAAAAATCCATCGCAGGTGCGGTTCCCACTAAGATCAGAGAATTTTGCTTCTACGGACCAAATCGCGCACCTGCATGTCCGCTCTTGCTGAATCTGGGCATATCTGCGCTCTCGCGCCTGAGTAAGGGCCTCCGCTTTTGCGACCCCAGGCCTGGCTAGCCTTTTCCGCTTCTGCGCTTCCTCACTCCCACCAGCGAGTCCCCTTCTGTGGAACACTGACCACACCTACGATCCCAGTTGGGCAGGTCTAATTCCTCTTCTGCGGCTAGAGGGCCGCTTCTGTGGTGCAGCACCTGCGGCCAAAAGTGCGCAGTTGCTATTGCACCAGACACAGAAATGCTTCAGCAATCACACAAGTCCAATATTGTTCCGGATTCAATCTGAATCACCCGAGGCTCCCAGGACCCCATCCGATTATACCAACAAGTTCCAAAACACATAACGGACCTACTCGATGCTAAAAATCACATCAAACAATATTTATTCAACAAATTGCAATCCAATTCAAGCCTACTAAAACTGTAAACATCTGACTTCCAAAACTAACGCTGATTCCTACCAAAACAACTCCGATTGACCTCAAATTTTTCACACAAGTCATAAATGACATGAATGGACCTATTCTAACTTCAGGAATTAGAATCTGACCCCGATATTAACAAAGTCTACTCCCGGTCAAACTTCTCAACCTTCCAAACCTTCAACTTTCTAATTTTTGCCAATTCAACCTAAAACAACCTACGGACCTCCAAATCAACATCCGAACACGCTCCTAAGTCCAAAATCACCATGTGGAGCTATTGAAATCGTCAAAACTCCATTTCGGAGTCATCTACACAAAAGTCAAACTACAATCAACCCTTTCAACTTAAGCCTCCAACTTAGGGACTATGTGTCTCATTTCACTCCGAAAGTCACCTGAAACCAAAAGAAAACACCCCGGCAAGTCACATAACCACAATACAACATAGAGGAGGCAATAAATAGGGTATCGGGTGCTAAAATACTCAAAACAACTGGCTGGGTTGTTACATCCTCCCCCTCTTAAAACAAATGTTCATCATCGAACGAGTATAGAGACATACCTAAAGTGCTGAAAAAATGAGGATAATGGCTACGCATATCATGCTCGGTCTCCCAAGTCACCTCCTCGACTGGTTGACCCCTCCACTGAACATTCACTAAAGCAATGCTCTGCGATCTCAACTTTCGGACCTGCCTGTCCAAGATGGCCACCGACTCCTCAATATAAGACAAATCCTTGTCCAATTGGAATGAGCTGAAATCTAACACATTGAACGTATCACCATGGTACTTCCGGAGCATAGAAACATGGAATAGTGGATGAACTACAGCTAGACTAGGTGGCAGTGCAAGCTTGTAGACCACCTCACCAATCCTCTCAAGAATCTCAAAAGGTCCGATATACTTAGGGCTCAACTTGCCCTTCTTCCCAAACCTCATAACACCCTTCATGAGTAAAACCGGAGCAAGACCCGCTCTCCAACCATGAATATAACATCACGAACTTTTTGATCCATATAACTCTTTTGTCCAGATTGGGCTGTACGAAGCCAATCTTGAACCAATTCAACATTTTCAAAAGCATCCTGAACCAAGTCAGTTCCCAATAGCCTACCTCACCCGGCTCAAACCAACCCATCAAAGACCGACACCACCTCCCATACAAGGCCTCATACTGAGCCATCTGAAATGCTCGATTGGTAGTTGGTGTTGTAGGTAAACTCCGCAAGTGGCAACAACTGATCCCAAGAACCCTCGAACTTCTAACACATGCACAAAGCATATCCTCCAATATCTGAATAGTGTGCTTGGATTGTCCGTCCGTCTGAGGGTGGAATGATTTTCTCAACTAAACTCGTGTGCCCAACTCAAGTTGTATGGCCTTCTAGAATCGTGATGTAAACTGTGTATCCCGGTTAGAGATGATGGATACCTGCATGCCATGAAGTCGGACAATCTCGCGAATATAGACCTAAGCTAGCTGCTCTGAAGAATAAGTAGTCACCATTGGAATGAAATAACCCAACTTGGTCAACCTATCCACAACCACCCATACTGCATCAAACTTCTTCTGAGTCTGTGGGGGCCCAACAACAAAATCCATGGTAACTCGCTCCCATTTCCACTCGGGAATCTCAAGCCTCTGAAGCAACCCACCTGGCTGATGATGCTCATACTTCACCTGCTGGAAATTTAGGTGACGAGCTACATACTCCACTATGTCTTTCTACATTCTCATCCACCAATAGTGTTGCCTCAAGTCCTGATACATCTTAGCGGCACCCGAATGAATGGAGTATCGCGAGCTGTGGGCCTCCTAAAGAATCAACTCACACAAACCATTTACGTTGGGCACACATAGACGGACCTACATCTGTAACACACCGTCATCCCTAATAGTAACCTCCATGGCATCGCCGTGCTGAACCGTGTCCTTGAGGACAAGCAAATTGGGTCATCATACTAACGCTCTCTGATACGATCATATAGAGAAGGTCGAGAAACCATGCGAGCCAAAACTCGACTCGGCTCCGAAACATCCAATCCAACAAATTGGTTGGCCAAGGCCTGAACATCCAATGCTAATGGCCTCTCCGCTGTCGATAGATATTCTTAACTGTCCAAGCTCTCCGCCTTATGACTCAAGGCATCAGCCACCACATTGGCAACCCCGGGATAATACAGAATGGTGATATCATAGTCCTTAAGCAAATCTAACCATCTCCGCTGTCGCAAGTTAAGGTCCTTCTTTTTCAACAGATTTTGTAGACTTCGGTTGTCGGTATAGACCTCACAAGGGACACCGTACAAGTAGTGCCACCAAATCATCAAGGCATGAACAATAGCTGCTAACTCCAAGTTGTAGACAAGATAATTCTTCTCATATACCTTCAGTTATCTAGACGTGCAGGCAATCACCCTACCGTCTTACATCAACACCGCGCCGAGGCCAACACGTGATGCATCACAGTACACAATGTAAGACCCCGAACCCGTAGGCAAAACCAACACTAGGGCTGAAGTCAAAGCATTCTTGAGCTTTTGAAAGCTCTCCTCACACTCCTCGGTCCATCTTAACAGAGCACCCTTCTGGGTCAATCTGGTCATAGGTGCAGCAATAGATGAGAAACCCTCTACGAAATGTCGGTAATACCCTTCCAAACAAAGAAAACTCCGGATCTCAGTGGCTGAAGACGGTCTCGGCCAACTCTGCACTGCTTCAATCTTCTTAAGATCTACCTTTATCCCCTCACCCGACACTACATGACCCAAAAACGCCAACAAATCAAGCTAGAATTCACACTTTGAAAATTTTGCATACAACTTCTTTTCCCTCAAGGTATGGAGCACGATCCTCAGGTGTTACTCATGATCCTCCCGGCTCCGGGGTACACCAAGATGTCGTCAATAAACACAATAACGAACGAGTCAAGATAGGGCTGGAATACACTGTTCATCAAGTGCATGAATGTTGCTAGGGTGTTGGTCAGCCCAAATGACATCACAAGGAACATGTAATGGCCATACCGAGTCCTGAAGACAGTTTTTGAAATATTTGGATCCCGAATCTTTAACTAATGATAGCCTAACCACAAATCAATCTTTGAGAACACTCTGGCACCCTGTAGCTGATCAAATAGGTCATCAGTGAGTGGCAATGGATACATGTTCTTCACTGTAACCTTGTTCAACTGACGATAATCAATACACATGCACATAGAACCATCCTTCTTTACAAACAAGACCGGAGCACCCCAAGGTGACACACTTGGCCGAATGAAAATCTCATCAAGCAACTCTTGCAACTGCTCCTTTAACACCTTCAACTCCGCTGAGGCCATGCGATATGGTAGAATATAAATGGGCTGAGTGCCCGGCAACAAATTAATACCAAAATCGATATCCCTATCAGGCAGCAATCCCGGAAGATATGTCGGAAATACATCTGGATAGTCTCTCACTACCAGAATTGACTCAACGGTAGGAGTATCAGCACTAACATCCCTCACAAAGACTAGATATGCATCACACCCCTTCCTAACCATCCGTTGTGCCTTAAGGAAGGACACCACCCTGCTAGGAACATAATTCAAAGTACCCCACCACTCCAACCGCGACAAACCTGGCATAGCCAACGTCACCGTCTTGGCGTGACAATCAAGAATTGCATGATAGGATGACAATCAGTCCATGCCCAAAAGAACATGAAAATATACCATACAGAGCAACAATAGATCAACTCTGGTTTCAAAACCACCAAGAACAACTAAACACGACCGATACACATGGTCAACAATAATGGAATCTCCCACAGGCGTGGACACATAGATAGGAGAATTCAAAGAATCACGGAATATATCTAAATACGGTAAAAAATAAGATGATACACATGAATAAGTGGAGCCTAAATCAAATAAGACGGATGCAATCGCCTCAGTCCTAGTCGGAAGAGCATAACATCTAACCTGGCCTCCCCCTCTAAGGCGACCCCTACCCGCCTGACCTCCACCCCTAGCTGGCTGAGCAAGTGGAGTTGGCAACTGGTGCGGTAACCACGATCTGAGAAGTCTATGGACCCTGTGGAATACGTGGAGCCTGAGTGGTCTATGGAGGTGCACCCATCCTGAGTCTGGGAAGTCCGTCACTATACGCCGAGTATCACTACGCTCAAAACAAGCTCTCGGAGGAAATGGCTGATGAAATTGGCTCAGGCCTGGTTAGCTGGGCTGACCACTGAAAGCACCCTGTGCAGGAGGTGCATTAGATAGTGGTGATGCATAATGGGAAACCTGAGACCTAGGAGTAGCTATAACACCACTAGAAGCTGGAAGTGCCGAATGAACTAGATGGCTCACATAGCCTCTACCCTGACGGGTTGTAGTTGCAGCACGGGTGCCATTATATGCATCAGAATCTCGAGGCCTCTTGACCTCCCTGTCCTCTCTCTCCCAGCCTCGCATACCCTACAATCTCCAATTCGATCTCTACCACCTATTGGTATGGGGTATCAGTCTCCATCTATCGAGCCATTATAAATCTAATACCATAGTTGAGCCCCTCAATAAATCGATGGACTTGCTCCCTGACAGTGGAAACTAATGTAGGTGCATGTCTAGACAACTCGCTGAACCTGACAACATACTCTGATACGGTCGTAGTACCCTAGCGCAATTGCCCAAACTCCACGTGCCATGCATCTCAAAAGCTCTAGGGAACAAACTCTCTTAGGAACATGTGAGCACAGGTGAGTGAAGCTGCCTTGGACGGGCTACCCAACTCGTACGCTTTCCACCACTGATAGGTTGTTCCTTTTAACTAGATAGTAAAAGCAACCCCACTCTTCTCCAAAATACCCATAGTGCGGAGGATACGGTGGTAATCCTCAGAAAACCATGTGCATCCTCTTAATCTAAGCCGCTGAAAGTAGGAGGGTGGTACTTCTTGTACCTCTCAAGCCTGAGCTGCTCCTCCTCAGATGTTGTTACCCTAACCCCGGGCTAAACTAGGACAACTGGCTGCACTGGTATGACCACTAGGACCAGGTCAACATGGACCAGTTACCCTAGGGTGCGGGCTGCAGGAGTTTGTGCTCCTTCCCTAACCTCGGATGTGACCGGTGTAAGGTGGATCAACCCTGCCTGAGCTAGAGTACCAAACATTCTCAAGAACTGGGCGAGAGTCTCCTGAAGTGCGGGGGTAGTAACAGGCGTCTCAGGTGCCTGGCCTCCAACTGGAGCTACTGGTGGCTCCTCTGTAGCAGCTCAGGCAGGTACACTAGCTGCGCCACGTGCCCGTCCACGGCCTCTGCCTCGGCCCGGGCCCTGGCCCCGGCCTCTTGCGGCTCTAGCAGGGGGGGCGCCGAGTGTCTTATCGTCAAATCTAGCGATGCGTGTCCTCACCATCTTTGAGAGAATAGAAGACAAGATATAGAATTTCGATGTCAACAAATTCGCACGATAATGAATCAAAGAAGTGAAGCTTTTCCTAACAGTTCCATAGCCTCTCGAAGATAAATACAACTATCTCCATACCGATCCGCAAGACTCTATTAAACCTGCTTTTGACTTGTAACACCTTTGAACCTAGGGCTCTAATACCAACCTGTCACGACCCCAATTTCCCTCCATAGGATGTCGTGATGGCACCTAGTCTTTAAGACTAGGAAACATAACATACATGCAGAATATAACTGAGATAATGATAAAACTCTCGAATAACTCATCAACTATCATAAAAGAAACTCCACAACTCAACAGAAAACAAACTCCCCAATATCTAGTGATATCAATTCACAAGCTCTACAAGAAAGTACTGAACATCCCTATACATCAGTATCTAATAAAGGGAAAGAAAATGATATAGAACAAGATAGAGGGTGACTTTGAGGCCTGCGGACACCGGGAGGTATACCTTGAAGTCTCAAAATCTGATCAACTCACTCGTGCCTAGGGTAGTAAGAGGTACCTGGATGTGCACAAAAAGATGTGCAGAAGCATATCATGAGTACGCCACAACGGTACCCAGTAAGTGTCAAGCCTAACCTCGGTAGAATTTTGATGAGTTCAGATCAAGGCCCCCTAGAATAAATAAGAAACTGAATAGGTATTTAACAATGTAATAATGATAAACAAATGAAATGAAACAATGGAGAAATATACCAAGAATAACTACACTGAACAAAGGCAAACAGTGCATCACGGAAGAAAATAAGGAATGATATACCAAGGAAACAAAGCAACCAAAACACAAGTGATGTAATAGGAAAGTATCAACAAGAATTACTACCGAGGTACCGCCTCGTAGTCTCATGTCACAAAACAATTCACAATCTTTTCTTATATCACCCCGCGAGCTTTACATTTAGTTTTGAAAATTATTTTTCCCGAAATAGCTTCCCGCGTTTTAGCCCACCTTATCACACTGCGTGGCTTCAATTAGTTCCTCTACTAGCAACACGCGTATCAAGCCCACCGTATCTCATCGCATGCATTTCAACCCAAATCCTTATACCATCACATGCGTATCAATATCACAACGTATCACAAATCGCACCTCAAACGCCCAATATCACAACTTGCCAAGGAAGTCAACAATAATGGTGTTTCCACAACAAATAGCCCATAGCTCAACTACAACATGTACAAGAGTCTCAACATTAACTAGCGGAAGTGAGTAACTCAACAAGAATAGTATTTCACAACTTTACAACTTTGCCTCAATGTGAATCACGGCCTTTATAACTCATTGCAAATTTCAACAATAAGATATCCTAAGAAATAACAATTTCAAGTAAGGAACTCATCGATTAAATAATAAATAAGGAATAGAGAAAACAATAACTTCAACTAGGCATGTAAAGGCAATTAACAAGTAAGAGGTAAGACAGTAAAGCATCCGAAGATACACTAATGATGATGAATATAACATATTATGGTAACTCAATTAAAGGTATGAAAGGAACCTACATAGCTAGAACTGGTTAATTACCACATTTAGCCCGTGTACACATTCGTCACCATGCGTACACGGCTTCCACATATCACAATTAACACAAAATAACACCAATCCTAAGGGGCAATTCCCCCACACAAAGTTAGGCAAGACACTTACCTCAAAACACGCTAACTCAATCCACTAGTAAGCTTTTCCATCGATTTTCCAACTCCAAACGGTTCGAATCTAGCCAAAACAACTTCATACCATTAATATAAACTATAGGGAGCTCTTATAAACAATAACATTATGATCTTTAAATAGAAACAAAAGGTCAACTAAAAAAGTCAACCCCGAGCCCATGTCTCAGAACCAACTTACAAAATCCAAACACTCATTCGATAATGAGTCCAACCATACAAGAATTACTCAAATCCTACTTCAAATCGCCTTTCAAATCCCCAAAATTTAGTCTAAGAAGTTTGCACAATTTTTTCCCAAATTTCCAACTCAAATCACTAATTAAATGATGAAAATAACAATGGATTCATGTAATATAGTCAAATCCAGGTTAGAATCACTTACCCCGATGATTTCCTTGAAAAGCCCTCGAAAATGTGCCACCAACCGAGCTCTTTAGGTCCAAAAGATCAAAATGAAAATAATCCCCGAAGACCTCTTTTTCTGCCCAACGATTACGCACCTGCGAAAAATCCATCACAGGTGCGGTTCCCACTAAGATCAGAGAATTCTGCTTCTACGGACCACATCGTGCACATGCGCGTCCGCTCCTGCGAAATCTGGGCGCGTCTGCGCTCTTGCGCCTACAGAAGGGCCTCAGCTTCTGCGACCCCAGGCCTGGCTAGCCTTTTCCGCTTCTGGGCTTCCACACTCGCACCAGGGAGTTCGCTTCTACGGAATAGTGACCGCACCATGAGTCCCAGATGGGCAAGTCCAATTCAGCTTCTGCGACTCGACGGCTGCTTCTGCGGTGCCGCACCTATGGCCCAAAGTGCGCAGGTGCAATTGCACCAGACACAGAAATGCTTCAGCAATCACACAAGTCCAATATTGTTCTAGATTCAATCTGAATCACACCTGGGGGGCCCCCATGCTCGTCTGAATATACCAATAAGTTTCAATACACATAACGGACCTACTCGAGGCCAGAAATTACATCAAACAACATCGATTCAACGAATCGCAACCCAATTCAAGCCTATTAAAACTGTGATCATCCGACTTCCAAACCTAATGTCGAATCCTACCAAAACAACTCCGATTGACCCAAATTTTGCACACAAGTCATAATTGACATCAAATGACCTACTCCAACTTCTGAAATTGGAATCTGACCCCGATATTAATAAAGTCAACTCTCAGCCAAACTTATCAACCTTCTAAATCTTCAACTTTCTAATTTTCTCCAATTCAAGCCGAAACGACATACGGACCTCCAAATCAACATCCGGACACGCTCCTAAGTCCAAAATCATCGTGGGGAGCAATTGGAATCGTTAAACCTCCATTGCAGAGTTGTCTACACAAAAGGCAAACTACGGTCAACCCTTTTAATTTAAGCCTCCAACTTAGGGACTATGTGTCCCATTTCACTCCAAAACCCAGATGAAACTAAAACCAAACACCCCGGCAAGTCACATAACCACAATACAACATAGAGGAGGCAATAAATAGGGGATCGGGGCTAAAATATTCAAAAAGACCTGCCGAGTCGTTACACATATCCACAAATTTCACTCTCCAATAACGTAGTCCAAAATCCCCAAATTCTAACTTAGATTCATAAAAATTAGGTGTAATAAGGGTATTCAATATTTATGGAAAAAAGTGATTAAAAGTCACTTACCTCTTCAATCTAAGTGGAAACTTCTCCAAAAGTCGCCTTAGTCCGAAATCCAAAATTCCAAAAATGAGAGAAAAGCTCAAACCCGCATTTCCAGACACAATGATTGCACCTGCACTCCCATTTTACGGAAAAATCTTTGCTTCTACGAAGTTCACTTAAAATCCTACCTGCCGCTTCGGCAGCCAAAATCCCGCTTCTGCGCGTCCGCACCTGCGGATACCTTCCGCATCCGCAGTCCTTGGTCCTGCTGCTCATTTCCGCTTCTGTGGAAACTTGCACGCACCTGTGATTCCACAGCTTCCAGCCTCCATCCGCATCTGCTCTCCAGCTACCGATCCTGCGGCCTCGCACCTGCAGCAAAACCATCGCAGGTGCAATTTCATCATGGGACAGAAGTTTCCAGCCAACTCCCAAGTTCAGCCATGATCCGACAACCATCCAAATCACACCCGAGGCCCCCGGGACCCCGACCAAATATACCAACAAGCCCTAAATCACGATACGAACTTAGTTGAAGCTTCAAATCACCTCAAAATCACGATCGCACCCCAATTCAAGCCTAATAAAACTAATGAATTTCCAACTTCTAAAACAAATGCCAAAACATATCAAACCAACTCCGATTAATCTCAAATTTTACACACAAGTCATAATGACACAACGGACCTATTCTAACTTCCGGAACCAAAATTCGACCCCAGTATCGACAAAGTCAACCTTCAGTCAAACCTCTCAACCTTTCAATGCTTCAACTTTCCAACTTTCGCCAAAAGCATCAAACCAACCTATAGACCTCCGAATCAACATACGTACATACTTTTAAGTCCAAAATCACAATACAAAGCTATCGAAACCATCAAAACTATACTCTGGAGTCGTTTACACAAGAGTCTAAAGCTATTGACTAATGACAATTAAAGCAAGGAATGAGCAAAGAAGGTTATCAATGGGAGAAGATAGGATTTTGATAGGATAGGTGCAGATAATTGTTTGGAATCTAACTCTAGATAATTCACTTCTAACGTTTAAGTGATTCTCTCGAATTCACTCAATTATTAGTTCACACACTCAGGAAAAACTCCTCTTTCGATTAAGTCTCAACCTCACGAGATGAACCAATTTTAGCACGTGATGATATGCAAGAATGCGTAGTGGATTGATCTTTAAGAGAACCTCTCTCGATTATCCTCCTAACTAGGTTTAATCAATGATTCAACTAGCCTCTTTCGATTACTAAGAAGAATTACTGAACTCAACTACCAATGTAATGCAAGGATATCACAAGTTATGCCCCTCTCGATTACATGAACAAGTGAATATAGATGCAACGATTAAATTATCCAAAAACGCTTCAATACATAAAACTAGAGTTGTAATCCACAAACAATCATAAATACACCAAATCCAACTAATCCTAAAGAGAACTACTCCATAAATATGGAGCAATTCATCACAAATATAATTAAAGTATAGGAAAACATAAATTCAATCCAAACTTGGGTCTTGAGTGAAGACGCAATGATGAAATCCTTGTGCTTTTGCTCCTCCAACTCCTCCTTAGCTTCCATAGGTCCAAAGTATCTCAAAGCTTCAGAAAATAATGTTTTTCTATGTATTTATACCAAGTAGGGTCGCGCCTAGACGAAACCACCTTCTCCTAGCCGAAATAGGATTTTCACTATGTAAAAATTGCACAGGCGTGCCGCATGGGGCAACGCGCCATGCGGGGCATTAGTGGGGAAATCTAGAGAGCTCAACATCTGTCAGGCAGCAAGTTTTGTACAGCCGCGGTGCACCATGCACCACCACACATGCCTCGGCTGTGGGAAATTCTCAGAGTACGGATTTTGCTTGCGTTTTGACGTCCAAACTTGGTCCTTGACGCCCCAACACGACCCCGGCTTAATTCCTTGGGCTTTTACTCAGACTTCAAAGCTCTAAATAACTCGAATAAGCTCCATAACATCTACATAGCTCGGAATTAACCCTACAAGGCACAAAACACAAATAAGTGCAAAACACTACCAATTAAAGCTTAAACACGAATAAAGTGCAGTGAATTAGAGTGCAATAAGTGACTAAAACACATAATTATAGCCTACCATTAACACCCCACACTTAAACCATTGCTCGTCCTCGAGCAATCAAACTACACTTCATATAGACACGGCTTTTTTCAACACTCTAATAACTCATCCCACCAAGATTATTTAAAACAGATTAAGTACAATACTGTAACATCCTTGCCTCAAGATTTGACTTAAAAGTACCATGCATTTTTCAGAACCCGCTCACTTAGGTCAACGACATTTCCTTTCCTTCATGAATCAAGTGCTTTCACACAAAAATAGAGAGTAGTTCCCCACACAATAAAATTTAAGAACAATTAAGAACTCAAGATAGGAAGAATTCACTCACTCTCAGAAGTAACATTCATATGCCACAAAAGACGTACCATAGGCTTGCCCGTAGTATACTACTCTACTAATTGAGCTCATTCAGTCAGGGATCAAGTAGGACTTTCATTGGTTGTAATGAGGTTGCGGGATGGGTAGGATACATTTGGATATAAGAGTGACTACACCTCCCTAAGCACTTTAATACATACAATTAACCATTCAAAACCCTACACTTATGTTAAGCCATAACTCCACCTTCACATCAATACACATTCACTCCCTAATTCTTTAAGCAGAATCACATCAAGCAACCACTATCTAGGAATATTTTTCACAATAGTACACTTATTTTATTTTATTTTTTCAATTCAAGTAGCTCTTACTTTTCCAAAACATTGCACCTTTCTCCTTATTTCAATAGATCCACTCTCAGGCTCAAAGGGGTTAACTAAAATACATAACAATTAAGTTGGTAAAAGCATATAACTAGCTCAACAAAAAAATGCCTATATCACTTCCACAACTGAATAAAACTACTATTTCGCTTTGCAAACACACAGGGCAAATTCTAGATATCAAATGCAATGTATAGAATACACAAAACATCACACACACATGGCACATAACTCACTTAGGATTGGCCTATCAAGACACTCTAGTCAAAGCAGTTAAGCAAAGTTAAGATCTACAATTTAAGGTTTTTGTGCAAGCATCAAAAACTGAGCCTAAGCGTCACAACTAAAGCACATACTATTCTCAAGATACAATAAAGTTAAGAGGTATTGCCTTCAATGCAAATCACAGCACAAGGTTTCCTGCTTCTAACAAAATAAAAACTAATTACACCCGGTTTTAAAAAAAAAATTTGGAAAAGAACCGCGGCACAAAGAAAAACCAAGGGGGAATTATTACACTACCTACAAACAAAAATCTTTTTGTCGTTTTTCTTTCGACTTTAATCCCTCAAGAAACTTGTCGATGATATCCATCGTCGGAAAAAATCGAAAAAATTTAAAATTTTTATGTTTTTTTTCTATCTCTAGCTACTACAACTAACAGACAGAAAACTAATATAAATACATACATACATACAAATATCCTCCACCTCATACTTTAAGTCGTGGCATGTTCCCATGACACACAATTAAAAAGCATAGGGTAAAGAAAACTTCCTTGAATACCTAGTCGGGGTCTGAGTCGAAGTCAGACTCCATTCCTCGCGCCCAAACTAATGCACACATCCATGCAGACAGCTTCTTCTCAACCTTTTTGGGGTACACCCCACACTTATCTTTCTCTCTCACTGCGCCCTTCTCATTCGAGCCCTTCACTTTCCACTCAACACTCGCAGCTAGTTTTTCCTTTTATGCCCCCTTTGCTACATTCATCTCAAAAGTCACAGCCTCTTCACCCACTCTAAGCATGAGTTTTCTCTCATGTATATCCAATATCGCTCTACCCGTTGCTAAGAAGGATCTTCCTAGGATTAGGGGGACCTCCTTTTTTTCCTCCATATTCACCACTATAAAATTCACAGGAAATACGAACTTATCCACCCGAACTAACACATCTTCCACTACCCCTCGGGTATTAAAGTTGTTTGGTCTACCAGTTGCAATGATATTGGTGCAGACCTTATCTCTCCAATCTCCTTCTCTAGTTTCCTGTAAATAGATAAAGGCATTAAACTAATTGAGGCACCAGAATCACATAATGATTTATCAAAATGAATAGTTCCTACAGAGCAAGGTATAGTAAAACTCCCTGGATCTCCACACTTTAGTGGGAGTTTGTTTTGTAATATCGCACTGCAATGCCTGTGAGCTTGACCACTGAGGTCTTTTCTATCTTCCTCTTCTTTGTAAGGATCTCCTTCACGAATTTGGCATAAGCAAGCATTTGTGAGAGCAATTCTGTGAATGGTAAGTTTACATGACCTTGTTTCAGCACATCCAAAGATCTCCCAAACTGCTTGTCCAGCTTTTCTCTATATAGCTTTTGGGGGAAAGGTAGCGCAGGCATAAGCTTGCTCTCATCATGTTCCTCCCTTGTCGAAGTTTCTCCCTTCTTCTTCTCATCTTTCATTTGGCCCTTCTTCTTTTTATCAACAGCATTCTTCAATTTCTCTCCACTTTCTTTTTCAAGTTTCACATCATTTTGGATCAGGGTAGGATCTTAAACGCTTGCCCACTTCTCAAGTTTACAGCATTGTTTCTTTGGGATTTCTCTCAGTATCAGTAGGGAGAGTTCTTGGAATCCTCTTAGATAATATTGTTGCAAGTTGCCCAACCTGTCTCTCCAAGTTTCGAAAACCAATGCCCATTTCTTTGATAGCTGCTCCATGGGCGTCCAGCCTCTCATCTGTCTTGATAATGAAGACCTTCATTAGATCCTTTAGACCAGGCTGAATGGGCTATTGAGGCTGATATTGCTCCCTCTGCTGATTTTGGAATGCTAGAGCTCTTTGTCCCCGGGGTCTAGAGTTATTTTGTTGCCAAGCATTCGCGATACCTCTAGGTGAACTCCATGAAAAACTGGGGTGCCTCTGACCAATTGCATTAAAATTATAGTTTCCCACAGCATTCACTTCCTCGGTTGAGGTTTGACACTCATGAGTAGGGTGTCCTCTTCCACATATATCACAAACTGCGTGAGGCTCATTTTGTATCGAGGCTAAGGTCAGCTTTTGTATTTCCTTAGCCATAGCATCAAGCAGTACCTGCACAGATGTATTAGCATCAACTTGGTGAACACCAGTTGATCTTCTTCTTTCAACACTCTCAGAGGACCATTGATTTGCATCTTCAGATAACTCATCAAGAACTGTAACTATCTCCTCTGGAGTCTTCTTCATCAACGGGCCTCCAGTTGCATTGCTTAATGTTCTACGTGAGACCGGTGTCAATCCATCCCAAAAGTCCTGGAGTTGCATCCAGAGTCAATTCCACTATGTTAACACTTTCGAACAATCTCCTTAAACCTCTCCCATGCTTCAAAAACAGTTTCAGTCTCTTTTTGGCAGAAGTTATGGATTTCTCTTCTAAACTTGCCCGTCTTAGCTGATGAGAAATATTTATCAAGAAACATTCCGGTCATCTCCTCCCATGTTCTAATCGATCCCGTGGGTAAACTTCGAAACTACTATTTTGCATCATCTTTGAGTGTGAAGGGGAATGCCCTTAAGTACATTGCATCTCGTGACACACCATTGTATTGAAAGGTGTTCATAATCTCCTCGAAGTCCATCAAAATGTGAATTTGGATCTTCGTTCATCTTCCCTCTGAAGGCACAACAATTCTGAATGGTTTGAAGCAACCCTTGCTTCAACTCGGAACTGTTAGTTGCACTTGGAGGTGGTCTCACACTTGATAATCCTTTGTTGTAGACCGGTCTAGCATAATCGCCCAGTGATCTCCCGGGTGTGGGAGCTATATTTCCGAACTGGTCTGCAGCCAAGGACTGATTTTGAGAAATTCTCTGACCCTTCTCTCTTCATAGATAATCAATGCATTTCTAATAGCTGCTTCCTCAGCATCCGGTGCAGCTTTTTCTCGTTGTTGTGCTGCCTCTCTTGCAGCCAAATCTACATTATCGTCACTGTTTCCAGCTATAGTTTCTTTGGTTGAGGATTGCCCAACCTTCTCTAACGTCTCGTTGAGATCTTTTTCCTTCCTCAGCTCTCGCAGTTGTTTTTCTATCTTTGGTTCGTATTGTAGCACTTCTTTAGCAGAAGCCCGAGTCATGCGCCAATCTAAACATGTAGCATGCGCACAGTCAACAAACACCAAACGTAAAAAGAGAAAAATAAAATAAAATAAAAAGAAAAATTCCTGAATTATCACTACAAACTATTTCAAACACTATTGATTGCCTATCCATGGCAACGGCGCCAAAATTGACGAGTTCGAAACAAACACTTAAATTATGCTCGCTAATCAATTATAGGGATTAGATTTAAACAGTATTCTCTTAGTTTCTAGCTTGGTTGCTATCCAAGATGATCAAAAATTGAGATTTATATGAATTTTAACTAAAAGTAACTAAGAGTCTAAAGCTATTGACTAATGACAATCGAAACAAGGAATAAGCAAAGAAGGTTATCAATGGGAGAAGATAGGGTTTTGATAGGATAGGTGCAAAATAATTGTTTGGGATCTAACTCTAGATAATTCACTTCAAATATTTAAGTGAGTCTCTCGAATTCACTCAATCATTAGTTCACACGCTCGGCAAAAACTCCTCTCTCGATTAAGTCTCAAACTCAAGAAATCAATCAATTTAAGCACGTGAAGATATGCAAGAATGCATAGTGGATTGGTCTTTAGGAAAACCTCTCTTGATTATCCTCCTAACTAGGTTTAATCAATAATTCAACTAGCCTTTTCGATTACTAAGAAGAATTAATAAACTCAACCAACAATATAAAGCAAAGATATCACAAGTTATGCCTCTCTCGATTATATGAACAAGTGAATATAGATGCAACGAGTAAATCATCCAAAAATGCTTCAATACATAAAACTAGAGTTATAATCTACAAACAATTATCAATACATCAAATCCATCAAACCCTAAAGAGAATTACTCCAAAGATATGGAGCAATTCATCACAAATATAATAAAAGTATAGGAAAAAATAAATTCAATCCAAATTCGGGTGTTGTGTGAGAAAGGAATGATGAAATCCTTGTGCTTTTGCTCCTCCAACTCCTCCTTATCTTCCTTAGGTCCAAAGTATCTCAAAAGTTCAGAAAATAATGTTTTTCAATGTATTTATATTAGTAGGGTCGGGCCCAGACGAAACCACCTTCTCCTAGCCGAAATAGGATTTTCACTCTGTAAAAATTGCACAAGCGCGCCGCATGGGGTGACGCGCCATGCGAGGCATTAGTGAGGAAATCCAGAGAGCTCAACATCTATCAGGAAGCAAATTTTGTACAGCCGCAGCCCGCCACGCGCTGCCCCACGCGCCACAGCAGTGGGAAATTCTCAGAGTATGGATTTTGCTTGCGTTTTGACGTCCAAACTTGGTCCTCGACCCCCGAACACGATCCCGGATTAATCCCTTGGGCCTTTACTCAGACATCAAAGCTCCAAATAGCTCGAATTAGCTCCACAACATCTACATAGCTCGGAATCACCCCTACAAGGCATAAAACACACAATAAGTGCAAAACACTACCAATTAAAGCCCAAACACGAATAAAGTGCAGTGAATTAGAGTGAAATAAGTGACTAAAACACGTAATTATAGCCTACCATCAGGCCTCTCCTTTGAGCTTTCACTGAAGCTGTATTCTTTGATCTTATCTTTCGAACCTGCCGATCCAAAATGGCCACCGGATCCACATCATAAGTCAAATCTCCATCTAACTGAACCGTGCTGAAATCCAACACATGTGATGGATCACCATGATATTTCTGGAGCATAAAAACAAGAAACACAAGGTGAACACCCGATAGACTAGTTGGCACTGCAAGCTTGTAGGCCATCTCTCCAATCCTCTCAAGCACCTCAAAAGGACCACTATACCGAGGACTCAACTTGCCCTTCTTCCCGAACCTCGTCACACACTTCATGTGCGGAACTCTAAGAAATACCTTCTCTACCACTATATATGCAACATTACAAACCTTCCGATCAGCGTAACTTTTCTATCTAGACTGTGCTGAACGAAGCCAATCCTGAATCAGCTTGACTTTCTCCAAGGCATCCTGAACCAAATCAGTGCCCAACAACCTAGCCTCTCCAAGCACAAACCAACCAACTGGAGAACGACACCGCCTCTCATATAAGGCCTCATAAGGAACCATCTGAATACTCAATTGGTAGTTGTTGTTGTAGGCAAACTCTGCAAGTGGCAAGAAATGATCCCACGAACCCCCAAAATCTATAACACAGGCGTGTAGCATATCCTCCATGATCTGAATGGTGCGCTCGGACTATCCGTCCGCCGAGGGGTGGAATGTTATAATCAACTCAATCCGCGTGCCCAACTTTTGTTGCACTGCTCTCCAAAACTACAATGTGAACGGCATGCCTCGATCAGAAAAAATAGACACTGGCACCATAAAGGCAAAGAATCTCACGGATATAGATCTGAGCAAGCCGCTCTAAAGAATAGCTAGTCACAATCGAAATTAAATATGCGAACTTAGTCAGCCGGTCCACAATCACCCAAACTGCATTAAATTTCTTCAAAGTCCGTGGGTGTCCAAAAACGAAGTCCACGGTAACACGCTCCCATACTCCACTATATCTTTCTTAATTCTTCTCCACCAATAGTGCTTCCTCAAATCTTGATACATCTAAGCGGCACCCGGATGAATGGAATACCGCAAACTGTGGGCCTCCTCAAGAATCAACTTACGTAACCCATCCACATTGGACACACAAATCTGACCCTGAATCCGCAACACCCCATCATCTCCAATAGAAACCTCCTTGGAATAACCATGTTGCACCGTGTCTTAAGGAAAAGCAAATGGGAGTCGTCATACTAACACTCTCTGATGCACTCATGCAAAGAAGACTGAGAAACCACGCAAATAAGAGCCCAACTAGGCTCCGAAACATCTAAGCTCACGAACTGATTGGCCAAAGCTTGAACATACAATGCTAGTGGACTCTCACCAACTGGAATATATGTAAGGCTATCCATACTCTCCGCCTTTCTACTCAAGGCAACGGCCACCACATTGGCCTTCCTGAGATGATACAAAATGTTGATATCATAGTCTTTTAACAGCTCTAACCACCTCCGCTGCCTCAAATTTAGATCCTTCTACTTAAACAAGTGTTGTAGACTCTGACAATCTGTAAATACCTCACAAGACACGTCGTAGAGATAATGCCTCCAAATCTTCAATACGTGGACAATGGCTACCAACTCTAGATCATGAACACGGTAGTTCCTCTCATAGGGCTTCAACTGGCGCGAAGCATAATCAATCACCCTATCCTGCATCAGGATACACCCAATACCAATTCGAGAAGCATCATAATAAACTGTATATGAACCCGATGCAGAAGGCAAAACTAGAACTAGAGATGTGGTCAAGGCGGTCTTGAGCATCTGAAAGCTCTCCTCACACTCATCATACCACCTGAATGGGGCACCTTTCTAGGTCAATCTAATCAAAGGTGCAATAATAGACGATAACCCCCCCCCCCCCC
>MCJB01012882.1:160016-174668 GCA_002018475.1 Nicotiana obtusifolia | reverse complement strand
AAAAAAAACAATGATGGAGTCATGAGCTCTACATCGAAATACAAGTCATAAAACTAAATATTAATACTGTCCGAACTTAAACAAAAGTATATAAGAAAAGACAAGTCAAAACTACGGCCAAGATAGCAGCTCTGCCTCGCCTCTCGAAGTTGGGTCGAATAAGTAAATCTACCTCTAATAACTGGTCCCCACACCTGGATCTGCACAATTAAATGCAGAGTGTAGTATGAGTTCAACTGACCCAATGTACTCAATAAGTATTGTAACTAACCTCGGGGAGGTAAATGATGCAAGAACTATAAATGATACTAGCTACAACCTGTACAGTTTCATCATCCTTTTACAAGTATAGAACAATAATGAAATCAAGTCATAAAGCACAGGAAGAAGCATTTGTATGTGAATGTGTACAGTTACTAAAATACTCTACTCAGTCAATGTTCAGCATATAGAGATGATATGCAGATAGGTCAGATAATAATCCATGGAAATTTGCAAGTAGAGATGAAATGCAATTCCAAACAACACTGGCCAGACTTTCTTTAATATCTGTGTGCACACCATTAAGAGAGAAACATGAGAGGGGGACCCTAAGGGGAAGGATCTTATCCACACACGAACAACTCACGTGTTGCACGGACAACTCATGCGGTAATAATATAAATCGCACAGATAACTCACCTACTGCACGAACAACTCACGTGCTAATAATATCAATATCTGGATCCGCACGGACAACTCACGTGCTGCACGAACAACTCACGTGTTGCACGAACAACTCACATGCCAATTATATCAACTGCATGGAAAACTCAAGTGGCAACAACCACAATCCGTCCGGCGTGATCACAGGCTACTAGTCCAGCTCATAACATAGAGAAAACAAATATACGAGAATACATGTATAGGATCAATGATCACCAATTTCATACTCCTGGACTGGTATATCTAGCATGCTATAGTGTAGGCATGTGCAATGTGTGCTATCACAGCTAAAAAAGATAATTTCATCATGGAATAGTAGTTTATCAGTTCCAACTGGGAAAATAACCTCAATGAAACCTCAATGTGGTACAAATAGCTCACAGAGGGGTACACATAGGAAAAACATCTCAGCTGTAGCTTAGCAATCAATTCAAGGAATGACATATCCTAAACACTACCTCGAGCATGTAAATAGTACCCCGGTGCACGCATATGGGCTCAACCCCACACATATGCGCAGCTCATGGCACGTAGCTATCACAAATAATTCCGGCAACTAGTGCCTCAACCAGTTTAGCTAAGATACTTAACTCAAGCAAACCAAATCACTCAACTAACATGCCCTTCTCGTGCGTATCAACCTCTGGAAGGCTCGAATCTAGCCAAAATAACGTAACAATATCAATATAAACTATAGGAAGTGATTCCAAAAGATAAAGCTAAGATCTTTAACTCAAGTCAAAAAGTTTACCCAAAAAGTCAACCCGGAGCTCGCACCTCGAAATGTGAGAAAATTCATAAAATTCGAACACCCATTCAATTGTGAGTCCAACCATACCAAAATCATCCAATTCCAACCAAAAAACAACCCTCATATCCTCATATTTCACTCTCTAATAACATATTCCAAAATCCCCAAATTCTAACTTAGATTCATAAAATTAGGTGTAACGACCCGGCCGGTCGTTTTGAGTATTTTAGCCCTGATCCTCTAATTTATGCTCCATCTATGTTATATTATGGTTTCGTGACTTTTCAGGCTGCTTGGTGTCGGGTTCAGGAGAGTTTCGGAGTGATATGGGACACATAGTCCCTAAGTAGGAAGTTTAAGTCATAGGAGTTGACCGTAGTTTGACTTGTGTGAAGGTGACTCCGGAATAGAGTTTTGATGGTTCCAATATCTCCATAAGGTGATTCTGGTCTTAGAAGCATGTCCGGATGTTGATTTTGAGGTTCGTAGGTCGTTTCGGCGTTAATTGGCGAAGTTAGAAAGTGGGAGATTTTGCAAAGTTTGACCAGGAGTGGACTTTTTGATATTGGGGTCGGACCCGATTCCAGAAGTTGGAATAGATCCGTAATGTCATCTATGACTTGTGTGCAAAATTTGGTGTCAATCGGAGTTGTTCTGGTATGAAACGGCGTTGGTTTCGGAATTCGGAAGTTCATAAGTTCTTAGGCTTGAATCAATATGTGATTCGTGATTCTAGTGTTGTTTGATGTGATTTGACACTTCGAGCATGTTCATATGATGCTTTAGCATCGGGTGTAATTCACACCTTGTGCGACGCATTTCGGATGATTTAGGAACAGCTGAAGTTTTTGTTTTTCTCAAGTCTGATTTCCTTCTATGCGATCCCGAGGACAGGTCCACGACCGCGAAGGGGTTTTTGTGGAATGATGGTTTTTACTCTACGCATTCCCAGAGAGAGGGACGCGATCGCGGAAGGTTGGTTGCCAGTGAACCGCGAATGCATGGTGAAGGTCGTGTTCGCATAGAGGAATTGGGGGGCTACAAGTTCACACGCTTTTCTTCATCGGGGTCGCATGTTGTGTTACGCGATCGCGTAACTTGATGAGGTGGTGTTATGCATTTGCATGAGGTTTTCCATGACCGCGGAGTGTTATTCTGGGCAGCAACATTTTTGTGCTTCGCTAACGCGAGGCATTTTCCGCGTTCACGAAGAAGGAATAACTTGGCAGCAGAACGTAAGTCTGAAATCGAGGGTTTAATTCATATTTCACAATTTAAACTTAGAGAGATCGGTCTGAGGCGATATTTCGAGGGATTTTTAGAGCGATTGTTGGGGTAAGAGTTCTTAACTAGATTTTGATTAAATTTCACTAATCTATCATTGATTTTATCATGTAATTAGGGATTTGGGTTGGAAAAATTGGGGAAAAGTGAAAAAAACTTCTTAGGCTAAATTTTTGAGTTTTGAAAGGCGAAATGAGGTTAGATTTGAATAATTCTTGTATGGTTGGACTCGATATCGAATGGGTGTTCAGTTTTTATAATTTTGGTCGGGTTCCGAGATGCAAGCCTGGGGTGACTTTTTTTGGCGATTTTTTAATTCTTTGCAAAAATCATAATTTCATTATTTAATTAGTTTCTTATAGTTATATTTATAGTATGAAATTATTTTTACTTGATTCGAGCCGTTCGGATTTGGAAAATCAAGGGAAAGGCCTTCTAGTTGATTGATTTAGCGTGGTTTGAGGTAAGTGACTTGTCTATCCTTGTGTGGAAGAAATTCCCCTTAGGATTTGGTATTGTTGTGATAATTTTGATTGAGGAGGCCGTGTATGCAAGGTGACGAGTGCGTACACGGGCTAAATGCTGAAATTTCGGTTTTAGCTACGTAATTTTCTTTTCATGCTTTAATTGAGTTGCTTTAACTTGTTATAGCCACCATGTTTAGCCAAATTTCACATGTCTACTTTATTTACAACTTGTCCCACATGTGTAGTTGAATTACTTGCTTTCTTAATTTCGCATTCAATATTTAACTGTGAGATTCTTTACTTGAAATTTGCTATCCTTGAAATATCTTACTATTGAGTTTGATGTTGAGTTGCAAAGGCCGTGGTTTCTATTGAGGCAAAGTGTAAGTTGTGAAAATATCAATTTATTGAGTTGTTATATTTTGGCATATGTGTTATTGTTGAGAGGATTGTTTGGTTGATTGCACGAGGTTTCTGTCGTGCTATTGTTACTATTTGCACGAGGTTTCTGCCTTGCCATTGTTACTATTGATATGCATGCAGTGGTATAAGGTCTGGATGTTGAAACGCATGCAGTGAGATAAGGTGGGCTTGATACGCGTGGCTAGTATGGGAACTACTAGAAGCCATGCGGTGTGATAAGGTGGGCTAAAACATGGGGTGCTATTTCGGGAAAATAATTTTCAAAACTAAATGTAATGGCTCCCGCGGTGATATAAGGAAAGACTATGAGTTACTTTTATGATTAGGGACTACGAGGCGATACCTCGGTAGGGCCCCCTGTTGATCTTCTCTATTTGTTGTATTGTATGATTGTTGTTTCCTTAACATGTAAAATCCTTGTTTTCCTTTCGTGTTGTATTAACTGCCTTGACTCCGTGTTGTTAAATTTTCGTAAATTCTTTATTATTTCACTTCCTTTTTCATTAACATTATATCATTATATCATCTATCTTGTTTCTTATTATCTCTAGTAGGGCCTTGACCTGACCTCGTCACTACTCTATTGAGGTTAGGCTTGGCACTTACTGGGTACCATTGTGGTGTACTCATACTACGCTTACGCACATGTTTTGTGCAGACCCAGCTACATCTTATCAGTCCCGGTACTAGCACACTGAGCTTTCTTTTGGAAACATCAAGGTACACCTGCCCGCGTCCGCAGGCCTCGGAGTCCCCTTCTATCCTGTTCTTCCTTATTTCTTTATACTTTTATAGACAGTGATGTATAGGATTGTCCAGCACTATATCTAGAGCTTGTGACTTATATTTTACCAGGTCTTGGGGAGTTGTATGTATTGTGTTTATAGATTCTATTTATGAAATTGTTGGAGTTTTGAGATTCTAAGTTTTATTTAATGTTTCCGCATATTTTTAGGCTTACCTAGTCGTAGACACTAGGTGTCGTCACGCCATTCTACGGAGGAAATTTGGGGTCATGACATTAAGTATAATAATTAATGGGTATTCAATATTTATGGACAAAAGTGATTAAAAGTCACTTACCTCTTCAATCTAGGTGGAAAACTCTCCAAAAGTCTGAAATCCAAAATTCCAAAAATGAGAGAAAAGCTCAAACCCTCGTTTTTAAACAACTGCCCGGCGAACCCAAATCTGCGGACACAATGATCTCACCTGCGCTCCTGCTTTTGCGGAAAAAACTTCGCTTCTACAAAGTTCACTTAAACTCAAACCTGCTGCTTCAGCGACCAAAATCCCGCTTTTGTTGGTCCGCTACTGTGGTCGAACTCGCGCTTCTGCATTAGCACATGCGGATACCTTCCGCATCTGCGGTCCTTGGTCCCCCTGCTCATTTTTGCTTCTGTGGTCCCATCCTCGCAGAAGCGAATACCCGTCTGCGGAAACTTGCACGCACCTGCAATTCCATAGCTTCCAGCCTCCGTCCGCATCTGCGCTCCAGCTGTCGCTCCTACGGCCTCGCACCTGCGGCAAAACCATCGCAGGTGCCATTGCATCAGGTGACAGAAATTTCCAGCCAACTCCAAAGTGCAACCATGATCCGACAACCATCAAAATCACGATCGAGGCCCCCAGGACCCCGACCAAACATACCAACAAGTCCTAAAACACGATACGAACTTAATCGAATCTTCAAATCACATCAAAATCACGAATCGCATCCCAATTCAAGCCTAATGAAACTAATGAATTTTCAACTTCTAAAACAAATGTCGAAACACATCAAACCAACTCTAATCGACCTCAAATTTTGCACACAAGTCATAAATGACACAATGGGCCTATTCCAACTTTCGAAACCAAAATTCGACCCCGATATCGATAAAGTCAACTCTTGGTCAAACCTTTTAACCTTTCAATATTTCGACTTTCAAACTTTTGCCAAAAATCCTTCAACTATCCATACTCTCCGCCTTTCTATTCAAGGCAACGGCCACCACATTGGCCTTCCCGAAATGATATAAAATGGTGATATCATAGTTTTTTAACAGCTCTAACCAACTCCGCTACCTCAAATTTAGATCCTTATGCTTAAACAAGCGTTGTAGACTCTGATAATCTGTAAATACCTTACAAGACACACCATAGAGATAATGCCTCCAAATCTTCAATGCCTGGACAATGGTTGCCAACTCTAGATCATGAACGGGGTAGTTCTTCTCATAGGGCTTCAACTGGCCTGAAGCATAAGCAATCACCCTACCCTCCTAGAGACACACCCAATACCAATCTGACAAGCATCACAATAAACCGCATATGAACCCGATGCTAAAGGCAAAACTAGAACAAGATATGTGGTCAAGGCGGTCTTGAGCATACTGAAAGCTCTCCTCACACTTATCAGAACATCTGAATGAAGCACCCTTCTAGGTCAATCTATCCAAAGGTGCAACAATAAACGAGAACCCCTCCCCCCCAAAACAGCGATAATACCCAACTAAACCAAGAAAACTCCGAATCTCAATAGCTGAAGATGGTCTGGGCCAACTCTGAACTGCCTCAATCTTCTTCGGATCAACCTTGATCCCCTCACTGGACACCACGTGCCCCAAGAACGCCATAGAATCAATCCAAAACTCACACTTGGAGAATGTAGCATATAGTTTCTTCTCCCTCAACATCTGGAGTACAATCCTCATATGCTACTCATGATCCTCTTGGCTGCGTGAGTACACAGTATATCATCAATGAATATTATGACAAAAGAATCAAGATATGGCTGAAATACAATGTTCATCAAGTGCATGAAGGCTGCTGGGGCATTGGTAAGCCCAAAAGACTTTTCAAGAAACTCGTAGTTACCATAGCGGTTCCCGAATGTCGTCTTCAGAGTATCAAAATCCTGAATTCAACTGGTGATACCTAGACCTCAAATCAATCTTAGAGAGCACTCTATCACCCAGAAGCTGGTAAAATAAGTTATCAATGCGCAGTAATGGGTACGTGTTCTTTATTGTAACTTTGTTCAACTGCTTGTAATCATTCGCATAGTACCATCTTTCTTCTACACAAATAGAATCGGTGCACCCCAATGCGACATGCAAGGCCTAATGAATCCCTTATCAAGTAGCTCCTGAAGTTGTTCTTTCATCTTTCAACTCTGTTGGTGCCATACGATACGGAGGAATAGAGATGGACTGAGTGCCCGGCACCAGGTCAATACCAAAATCAATGTCCCTATCGGGTGGCATGCGTGGAAGGTCTGTACGAAACACGTCTAGAAAGTCTCTCACTACCAGAACTGACTCAACGGTAGGAGCATTGTTACTAGCATCCCTCACAAAAATACCAGACACCCCTTCCCAACCATCCGTTGGGCCTTCAAATATGAAATAACTCTACTGGGAACATAGTCCAGAGAACCTCTCCACTAAACCCTAGGCAACCCCGCCAACGCCAATGTCACGGTCTTAGCATGACAATCCAGAATAGCGTGACATGGTGAAAACAATCCATGCCAAAAATCACGTCAAAATCAACCATGCTAAGCAAAGAAAGATCAACTCTCATCTCTAATCCCCCAATAGTCACCACACACGACCGATACACACAGTTCACTATAATAAAATCACCCACCGGGGTAGATACATGAACAGGCATAACTAAAGAATCATGGGGCATATCCAAACAACGAGCAAAGTATGATGATACATATGAATAAGTGGAACTAGGGTCAAATAATACTAAAGCATCCATGTGGCATACTGAAACAATACATGTGATTACAGCATCAGAGGCAACCACCTCTGGCCAGGCTAGAAATGTGTAGCAACGGGCCTGACCACCTGATCGACCTCCCCTTCTAAGGCAACCTCGAGCTGACTGAGCCCTACCCCCAGCTGGCAGCGTGGGCGGTGTAGCTGCTGGTGCTTGGGTCATACGCAAAGAACTCTACTGTGGAAGCCTACCCAATAGTCTCGGGGCAATCCCTCTTGAGATGACTCAAGTCCCCGCACTCTAAACAACTTGTCCTCTGACGGAGCCGCTGACCTTGACGATCTGAATAGCTTCCTGAGGAATCTTGTGCAGATGAATCATGGTAAGAACTCCGTGCCGACAACGCACTGAATGATAACTGAGCTGGGCGGCCACTTTAGGAACTGTGGCTAACTGAAGAACCATGAGGAACATGACGAGCTTCCTGAACAGGTCTAGAAGAACGACCCCTGCTGTAATGGGACTGGCCTCCAGATGAAGCAATGCTAAATCCACTTGAACTACGAGGCCTCTTGGCCTCCCGCCCTCATGTTTCTACCTATGAATCAGCTCTAAGCATCTAGAAATATCGACCACCTCGTCAAACCTCGTACCTGTCGCAACCTCCCGAGCCATAATAAAGTGTAATCCATAGTTGAGGCCATCAATGAACCTTCTAATCTTCTCTGTCTCAGTGGGACCCAACCATACCATAGGACGAGCCAACTCTGAAAACCTCATCTCATACTGAGTCACGGTCATATCTCTTGGAGTAGCTACTCAAACTGCCTATGTAACTCCTCTTTGCGATTCTGTGGGACAAACTTCTCTAATAAGAGAACTAAGAACTCATGCCATGTAAGTGGAGCCGCATCGGCTGGCCTGCTCAACTCATAAGCCTTCCACCACCGGTAAAATTCCCCCGTAAGCTGAAAAGTAGTAAATGAAACCCTACTGGTATCAAAAATACCCGTTGTGCGAAGGTTCCGCTAACATCGATCTATAAAATCCTGAGCATCCTCCAACACTACTCCACTAAATTCAGGAGGCTTAAGACTCCCAAACCGCTCTAGTCTCTTCTACTCCTCATCACTCATGGGGACCAACTGCGGCCCTAGCGACAGCAATCGGCTAAACTGGCAAAACACCTGATGTTTGGAGTCCCTGAGCTAGCTGCTCTAGGGTATGGGCGACAGGAGTCTAAGCACCTCCTACGGCCTGTGAAGTGGCTTGTATAGCTAGAACTGAAATCGCCTGAGCCAGGCTCCTGCACACAGTCAAAATCTAGGCTAAGGCCTCCTGAAGGCCAGGAATCATAATGGGCACAGCTGGTGCTTAAGTTGGTCCCACCGGCTCAACCACATCTAGTACCTGCTCCTGAGCTGGAGCAACTGGTGGCTCCACAGGTACTGTTCTGACTGTAGTGCGAGCCACACCGCAGCCTCTACCGAAACCCTAACCTCTCGCGACCCTAGCTGGAGGTACTGGTGATCGTCTGTCTGATCCGGTCGCATGTGTCCTCACCATATGTGAGAGAATAGAAGAGTCCAATTTAACTTTCGGAAATAACAAGTCAAATACAAGAAAGTGAAGTTTTCGTAACAATTCGGTAACCTCTTAAAGATAAGTATAAATGTATGCGTATCCATCCGCAAGACTCTACTAAACTTTCTCATGACTCGTAATATCTGTTAACCTAGGGCTCTGATACCAACTTGTCATGACCCAAAATCTCAATCTATCGTGATGGCGCCTAACACACCAGCTACGCAAGCCGAAACATAATAATAAAGAACCAGAAAAACGTAAATTATAGAAATAGCATAACTATGAAACCTCAATGTAACAAAATACTGTCAATACAAGGTAAATCCCCCAGAAATTGGTAAATACGGAGTCATGAGCACTACATTGAAATACAAGTCTAAAAACTAAGTAGTGATAGTGTCTAAACTGAAACAACTGTACATAAGAAAAGAAAAGTCAAAAATGCGACCAAGATTGCAGCTCTACCTCGCCTCTCGAAGCTGGGTCCAATAAGTAAATCTACCGCTGATAACTGGTACCCACACCTGGATCTGCACCAATTAAGTGCAGAGTGTAGTATGAGTACAACCAACCCATTGTACTCAATAAGTATCATAACTAACTTCTGCGAGGTAAAAGAAGCAAGAACTATAAATGATACTAGCTATAACCTGTACAGTTTCATCATCCTTTTACAAGTGCAGAACAATAATGAAATCAAGTCATAAAGCACGGGAAGAAGCATATGTGTGTGAATTGTGTACAGTTACTCAAATACTATACTCAGCCAATATTCAGCATGTAGAGATGATATGCCGATAGGTCAGATAATAATTCATAGAAATTAGCAAGTAGAGATGAAATACAATTCCAACAACATTGACCAGACTTTTCTTAATATCTGCGTGTACACCATCAAGAGAGAAACATGAGACGGTGACCCTAGGGGAATGGATCTGTATCCACACGCTGCACGGACAACTTTAAAATTGGTTATTAGATTTTCCTGATTAGAAAGTCCTAATATTTAGGACTTTAAAATCAATCAAAATTGTACTTGGACAATTTTGTTTTTCTCATTTGAAATATGTAAGATAACTATTATACCTTCCATATAAGCTTTTCAAACATTTAGCATTTTGATATCGACTAAAAAATTTAGATACATATTGACATGACTTTACTGAGATTAACTACAAATCTACACAACGCCAATGTAATGGTACCTACTACTGAAAGAATAGAACTGTTCATCATTTAGTAATTAGCACCAACTAAGCAACTAAAGTCCTATTAATAACAACAGCAATCTTTGTTCATAAAATGAGTGTTGTTTACCCTAAATTTCGGATAACAATAGAATTTATACGTGGTTTTAATGATATGTGGCCTAATTTGATACAAATGATGAATAATATAGCGAAAATTGAAATTAAAGGATAAATAGAGAAGAAAAGCAAACCAACTAAGTTAGATACTCTTGACCGTTGAATAATCCTTCTTGAGCAGAAACGGACTATAACAAGAATTGGAGCAATAAAGGAATTTTAGAGAGTAATAAACTGTTTCTTTCTTTATATTGATGATTCGTGTAAGAATGTGATGCCTCTGTAAATGGTTCCATCCTCCCTTTATATAGTGGGGAGAGCATGCATTTGGTAAATCATTATACAAGGTAAGAATCTCTATATAAGATAAAATATCTCCTGATTATCTAATTAAACGATTCTATTGATCAGTGCCGAGATTCCCGCCGTGATACTTATCCCATCACGGATTTTTCGGTCCTCCGTCGTTTAAGTTTAACGATCTACCATTGGACATTTTCGGAGTCAAGCTCGACGGGTTCGGTATTTTCGAGGTTGGACATTCTGGCTTCGTATTCCAGTTCGATGACATTCAGGCTCGATCTTCGATCCTACGCACTTCGAGCCCGATTTATCGAGCGATAGTTGAACTCGATGCTGACGATATTGGGTTGATCCCGATTTTGACTACATATAAGTGGGTCCGACTTTGACCGCATAGAGATAGTCCCCTCATTTTTTGGAGAGTAACGACGAGAAATGATATGAGCCGTAAATTTTCATTCTGATAAGTGACGGTAAACTTATGACGCGTGTGAAACGGAAGTTAAAAACGTCTCATCAGAGAGGCCAAATTCTTATTCTGATAAATGACAGTAAACTTATGATGTACGCGATACAAAAATCGAGAACGTCCCATCAGAGACAACCTTTCACAATATCAGGTATGTGTCAGTCGGTGTTTTGCCACTTTGGGATACAAACTGCCGTTTTTAAGAGGCTATAAATACCCTCTTTCACCTTCATATCCAGATGTTTGTGCTTTTTGTGAAATTACATCGCTCTTATCTTCAAGATTTCTGGTTCTCTTAATGTTTTTTGCAAGTTATCTTCATACTATACTTCCCTTACATCTGTACCTTTTGATTTCTTCACTTGCTCAAAACAATGGCAAAGACTTCTAAATCCATTCCTCATAGACAAATTCCCTCCTCTTCTCAACTTGTTGATGATGTTCCACCTGTTGTCATTGAGGATCCCACAGCTGAGCCTCCTCTGAAAGCGTTTGTACCAACCGGGTGTTCGACCGGGGCTGATTTCAAGGTCGATAAGCCTTCCTCGATAGCAGGCCGATGCGAGCCGGTCACGAGATATATTTGTTCAATCACTGACAAAGTTCTCAATAAAGTAAAAGAAGACTGCAACTGGATTGGTAAGTGTGTGGTGGTTCCTTCGCCTGAAGAGGCGATCACTACCCACGTGGAGGGTTTTTTGAGTGTTTACACTTACCCCTTCACGTTGGGCCCTTTGGACCCGGTTATTATTGCTTTTTGCAAAAGGTACGAAGTGACCTTGGACCAAATTCATCCTTCTTATGGAGGATAGTCATTCTCCTCCATTTTTTGGCAAGCAAGATCGAGGGGTATCCTTTTACTATCGATCATTTTATGCGGATGTACAGTCCCCGACTCTACCGGGGAGGGTTGATAAAACTTGCTCGTTGGGCAAGCAAAGCCCCTTTCTCAAGAATCGATGAAGATAAGGATCGGGGCTGGTTGGGTCGGTTTGTTCGAGTAAAAACATCAGACCTGATCCCGGCTGAAGATATGCCATTTCTTGAGAAATGGAATATAAATCGTAAGTGTGGCCTTGCCTATCAATTTGTTCATTGTTTTTCTTTCCGACCTTTTTCTTATCAATTTCATATGACGCAGCTATATCCCGGATGCCGGCCGCGATTCCTCATCTTAAAGAATGGGTGGAAGGGATCGTGTCCCAGAAACCATATACCGAGCGCGCGTGGCGCGAACTTTCGAAGGGCCGATGGGAGGCCCGACTTCATGGTGAGATAAATTGCACTTGAGCTTAGCTCCTTATGTCATCGATCTCTACCTCGTTTTACTTTTCCTTTGCAGGTCTATCAAAGGATGTCGAGGTGAGACATGCGCCTACAGGCGATGAAGTTCCCAGCAAGCCCCCTGCTTCGAAGCAGGATAAACAGAAGAAAAGAAAAGAAGCCCCTAGTTCTTCGGACCTCGAAAAGAAGAGACCGAGAAAAAAATTGGCCCGCAAGCCCAAGCACAATACTGGTGATCGTGTGTTATCTTTGGACTCGCTTCGTCGGTTGAGGTATGAGTCTGAGGAAGAAGATGAAGACTTCGTCCTTTTGGCTAGTGAGCCGCCACAACCTGAAAGCGAGGAGTCTCCAAACCCGGAGCCAATGAAATGGACCCTCGCCAAGCCGGGGGATCCGAGGTAGGAGCAAGCACTGGGGCTTCCCCTGATGCAAGGAGAGCTCCACTGGGAGTCTTAGGTCCAATTGAAATGGTTGATTCGCCCTCTTTCTCAGAATCAACGTTCAATGAGGCCCAAGCAGCAAAAGAGCGTTCTTCGGGCGAGGATCCCAGATCGAAAGACCCTTTCCGTGATTTTTTCGTTGGTGTGGATTTAGCGTTCGCAGAAGACATTCTTGGGCTCGGTAACTTAGAGGTACCGAGGAAAAGTTGATCCCCCGATACAAGCGGGGTTTCCTTCGGTCCGAAGTTGGTCGATCGGTTTCCTGCGCCGAGGGCTTACCTTGATTGGAAACGGACCATATCTTTCACCATACCCAAAGATGCTAGGGTTCTTTCCGCCCCTGTCGAGGTGACTAGTTATCTTCGGCATTTGGTGAACAAGGAAGATCAGGCCAAAATGAATGAAGTGGATGCATCCTGCCTGTTCAATGAAGCTCAACAGGCGTTGAATCAGGTAATTTCTTATAAGCCCTATCCGATGTTCTTGGTCTTGTACTTTAAAGTTTTAATCAACTGTAACATCCTCCTTTATGCTTGCAGGCCTCGGTACTTAGCACAAAGCCTTCCTCCGATTTCGAGAAGAGTCAGGACGCTATGAACGGCTCGAAGGGGAGATGATGAATCTTCGTGCCGAACTAGATCTAGCCCGGAAGGATAACGCTGGCTTGATCGAGCAAATAGAGCAAAAACTCGATCAGATTAATTAGCTTCGATCTGAGATAAGCACGGCTAGAGCTGAGGCCGATAAGTGCAGGAGCAGGATGGATCGGCTGGCCTCGGAAAAATAGACCTTTCAAGCACAGTTAGCTTCAGCAGAAGCTCAACTTGGAGAGGCAAAGGAGAAAATCGAGGCTCTAACCAGGAATACCGATGAACTCCAATATCGGGTTACCATGTTTATCTCAGATCAAGATGTTATGGCTAACGAGCTAAAAACGGCCAAGTCGGAAGTTGTTGTGGTAAAAGCCGAGGCCGATGAGCTGGTGGCCTAATATAAGGTTGATGTTAAAGCCGCTCAAGATCAATCAAGGAATATGGTTGATCATATGAGGTGGCAATCTCGTCGGCTCGTCCTTGAAGAGATTCACGCTCAAGGCTTGGATTTATCGGAGAAGATCGAAGATGCCAAGATAGTCGAGGGCGAAGCCAGAAAATTAGCCTTTTCGGAGGAGGATGATTCCAAGGATTCAGGAGGATCCGAAGAATGAGGCACGCATTTCCTTTCTTTTCCTATATTTTTGAAATTGTGTATCGAGGTGCTTGAATTTGCAGGAAGGATTTCCAATGTATATATATAAAAAGCTTTCTTCTTTTTTGCAACTTTTGAATTGCCTTAGCTTTCAAGCATAACTAACTTGGTATGATTTAACCATTAGAGTTAGGGGTTTGCCTTGATATGTCTTACTCCCCCTCGAGTTCCGTTAACTCGAAATAGCCCTAGCCCTTTAAGATTCGGGGTTTGCCTTAGTAGGTCTTACTTCCCCTCGAGTTCTGCTAACTCGAAATAGCCTTAGCCTTTTAAGGTTCAGGGTTTGCCTTAGTAGGTCTTGCTTCCCCTCGAGTTCTGCTAACTCGAAATAGCCTTAGCCTTTTAAGATTCGGGGTTTGCCTTAGTAGGTCTTACTTCCCCTCAAGTTCTGCTAACTCGAAACAGCCTTAGCCTTTTAAGATTCAGGGTTTGCACTATTAGGTCTTATCCCCCCTCGATTTTTGTTAACTCGAAACGGCCTCAGCCTTTAAATTTTGTTAACTCGAAACAGCCTTAGCCTTTAAGGTTCGGGGTTTGCCTTATTAGGTCTTATCCCCCCTCGAGTTTTGTTAATTCGAAATGGCCTTAGCCTTTAAAGTTTGTTAACTCGAAACGGCCTTAGCCCTTAAGGTTTGGGGTTTGCCTTATTAGGTCTTATCCCCCCCCCCCC
>MCJB01012882.1:90220-159996 GCA_002018475.1 Nicotiana obtusifolia | reverse complement strand
TCCCCCCCCCCCCGAGTACGTTCATTTTTTGCACAAGCCCCCAAGTGAGGGAATGGTAGTTCGAACAGAATTTAAAGTGGCCATTGGGCTCATTTGATCGGAGGCAGGATGTTTGTACATAAAAGATTTTTTATTCTCGCTCATGTATGTATACATTTTGTGTTAGGGTTTGATCAATCTATTTGGGCACTGTTCATTCGACCGATTGACCATTACATTGAATCCTTACGATCTTTGACCCTTCGATCATAGAAATATCTTCCCAAGCTAAAGTGGCCCCCCAGTATTCGGGGTCGATTGATGATTGGCTTCGAATACTGTCGTCACCGATTTGTTATCGGCCTTCAAATCTAAGTTAGCACGATTTACTAGTTTCCTCATTAAAAACCTTGCCGTAAAACCCATTTTGGGATAAAACCGGTTCAAGGAAAAAAGAGTGCAACGCGTGCTTTCAGACCTAATATCTCGTATTCCCCGATTCAGGGTACCTTGCTTGATACCTGAAAATGTTAGTTCGATGATGCAAATAAAATAAAAAAAAATAGCATCGTACTTTAGCAGTAGTATTTCAACTGACTTATGTTCCAGTTATTTGGAAGTTATTTACCATCCATGGTTCCGAGCTTGTAGGATCTCTTTCCGGTGATTTTAAAGATACAGTAAGGTCCTTCCCAATTTGGTCCCAGCTTCCCATCGTTCGGATTCCGCGTGTTTGGTGTAACCTTCCTTAGTACTAAGTCCCTGATATTGAAATATCGAAGGTTGGTCCTTCTGTTGTAATACCTTTTGATCCTTTGTTTTTGAGCAGCCAGTCGAACGAGGGCAACTTCACGTCTTTCATCCAACAGTTCCAAGTTCATATTCATAGCTTCGTAGTTTGATTCCTCTGTCGCATACCGGAACCTGACACTTGGCTCCCCGACTTCGGCCGGTATCAAAGCTTTGGCACCATAAACCAAGGAAAAAGGTATGGCTCCGGTGCTAGATTTTTCGGTCATACGATATGCCCATAGGACTTCGGGTAATATTTCCTTCCATCTCCCTTTTGTATTGGTTAATCTCTTTTTGAGATTTCGAAGTATTGTGTTGTTGGTAGAGTCGATAGGATTCTTTTGATCGTGTTATCTTCGAGTAATTTTGTCACTTTGCTACCGATGAATTGCTTCCCATTGTCGCATACGATCTCGGCTGGCATCCCAAATCGACATATGATGTGATCCCAAATGAATTCGATCACTTCTTTTCTCTAACCTTCTCATATGCCTACGTTTCCACCCACTTAGAAAAATAATCAGTCATAAAGAAAATAATTAAGCCTTACCTGGTGTGTAGGGAAGAGGGCCAACGATGTCCATTTCCCATTTCATGAATGGCTACAGTGATAAGATAGAGTGGAGTGTCTCTGCGGGTTGATGGATCATCGGGGCGTGCCTTTGGCATACGTTAAATTTTCGAACGAACTCCTTTCGGTCCTTTTCCATGTCGATCCAATAGTAACCGGCCTGATTATTTTTCGAATTAGCGACTTGGCACCGGAATGGTTCCCGCAAGTACCTTTGTGGACTTCCCTTAAAATGTATTCAGTGTCACCCGGTCCCAGACATATCGCGAGTGGGCCGTCAAATGTTCTTCTGAATAAGGTTCCGTCATCAGTCAAGCTGAACGGGGCCACCTTTGTACGCAAGGCCCTCGACTCTTTTGGATCCGAGGGGAGTTTTCCGGAACTGAGATATTCTATGTACTTGTTCCTCCAATCCCAAGTTAGACTCCTTTTCCTTTTTCTCTTCTCTTTTTGTTTGTTCTTCTCTAGACTCTAGAATCTTGAATTCTCCTTCTTTACCTGACCAATTTAGAAAAATTTACCGACCTCATGAGCTGTATAACCTTTCCAAAATCGATCTCATCATCTTCGATTGACGATACCAAGCTGGCAAGGGCGTCGGCCTTGCTGTTTTGATCTCAAGGTATATGTTGTAAGGTCCATTCCTTGAACCGATGCAGCGTCACTTGCAGTTTGTCTAAGTATCTTTGCATTCGTCCTCTCTAACCTCAAACGTTCCGTTGACTTGATTTACAACAAGAAGGGAGTCACACTTGGCTTCGATCACTTCCGAACCCAGGCTTTTGCCTAGTTCTAAGCCCTCAATCATGGCCTAATACTCTGCCTCGATGTTAGTTAGTTTCACAGTCTTAATAGATTGTCGAATTATGTTACCAGTTAGTCGCCTCAACACGATGCCAAGTCCGGATCCCTTCGCGTTCGAAGCACCATCTGTAAAAAGGGTCCATATCCTGAAGGAGTTCCTGACCCAGCTAACAACTCTCTTTCAACCTGGGGTATTAGGGACGGTGTAAAATCGACCACAAAGTCCGCCAACACCTGAGATTTGATGGCGGTTCGAGGTCGATATTCAATATCGTACCCAGTTATTTCTATGGCCCATTTAGCTAATCGACCGGAGAGCTCGGGCTTGTGCATCACGTTTCTTAATGGGTAAGTTGTTACAACGCATATGGGGTGACATTGGAAATACGGTTTTAGTTTCCTTGAACCGCTTAGCAAAGCGAGCACCAGTTTTTCCAAGTGAGGATACCTAGTTTCGGCTTCGCCTAGGGTTCTGCTGACATAATAAATTGAAAATTATGTACCTTTTTCTTGTCGGACTAGGACTCCGCTTACTGTTATCTCCGGGACTTCAGGTAACGTACAGTTTTTCGTCCACCTTCGGTGTATGAAGCAGCGGTGGGCTCAGTAAATACCTTTTGAGCTCTTCTAAAGCATGTTGGCATTCCGGAGTCCACGAAAAGTTATTTTTCTTTTTCAATAGAGCGAGAAACCGATGGCTTTTAACGGACGACCTCGAAATAAATTGCCCCAAAGCGGCTATCCGCCCGGTCAGCTTTTGTATGGCTTTCACGTTATCCACGACTGTGATGTCCTCAATAGCCGTTATTTTTTCGAGGTTGATCTCGATTCCACGATTCGAGACCATGAATCCGAGGAATTTACCTGAACCCACACCAAACGCGCACTTTTTTGTGTTCAACTTCATGTTGTACTGCTTCAACACACTGAATATTTCTAGCAAATGGTTTAAATGGTCCTATGCTCGCAGGGACTTAATATGTCATCAATATAAACCTCCATTGTCTTTCCTAGTTGTTTTTTGAACATTCAGTTTACTAAGCGTTAGTATGTGGGGCTCCCGCATTTTTTAACCCAAATGGCATTACATTATAACAGTATGTGCCATATTTAGTGATGAAGGAAGTTTTTTCCTGATCACCTGGGTCCATCCGTATTTGGTTGTAGCCGGAGTATGCATCGAGAAAACTAAGGGTCTCATGGCCAGCGGTAGCATCGATCATGCGATCGATGTTGGGTAAGGGAAAAGAGTCTTTTGGACTTGCTTTATTCAAGTCTTATAATCTACACACATTCTTAATTTATTCCCTTTTTTAGGGATTACTACTACGTTTTCCAACCATTCTAGGTATTTAACCTCCCGAATAGACCCTATCTTTAAAAGTTTGGTTACCTCATCCTTGATGAACGCATGTTTAGTTTCGGACTGAGGCCTCCTTTTTTGTTTGACTGGATGGAACTTCGGATCCAGACTCAGCTTGTGAATGGTTATCTCCGACGCTACACCTGTATATCGAGGTGGGACCAAGCGAAACAGTCTTCGTTAGTTATAAGGAATCGGATAAGTTTTGTCCTAAGCTCGGAGCTTAACCCCGAGCCCAGGTATACCTTTCGTTCGGGCAGGTCTTCTCGCAGAGTGACTTGTTCCAGTTCCTCGACAGTCGATTTGCTGGCATCAGAATCATCGGGGGTGATAAAAGATCGAGGAACTCCGTAATCATCATCATCGACATCTACTTGTTTATCCACCGTTGCCGAAGATGATATCTGTGGTTGCTATTTTGTCTTGTTCTCGATCCTTTGGCTAGGAACCGTTGGTGTTGGTGTCATTTCTTCTACCACGAACATCTCTTTCGCAGCTGGTTGCTCCCCGTAAACCGTTTTCACCCCATCGGGCATTGTAAACTTCAGCACCTGGTGTAATGTCGAAGGTACAGCCCTCATATCATGGACCCATGGCCTTCCGAATAGAGCATTGTACCTCATGTCCCCTCCAATCACACAGAATTTTATTTCTCGAACGGTTCCAGCAGTATTTATCGGCAACGTTATTTCGCCCTTGGTGGTTTCACATGCCATATTGAACCCATTAAGTACTCGGACTGTAGGAACAATCCGGTCCGTCAGGACGAGCTGCTCCACGACCCATGATCGGATTATATTGGCCGAGCTACTTGGATCAATTAACACACGTTTTACTCTAACTTTGTGTATGAGTACAGATATTACCAGTGCGTCATTGTGGGGTTGTGCAATTCCTTTCGCATCCTCCTCGCTAAAATATAAAGTCCCCTCCGTTGAGTAATTCCGAGTGTGCTTTTCCCTGGTGATGGATATTTTGGTGTGTTTCAGCATCGGACCTTGAGGGGTATCCACTCCACCGATAATCATGTTTTTCATATGTTGAGGTTCTTCTTGGCTTGTCTGTTTATTCCTGTTTCCGAAGTGATTTTTTGCTCGGTCGCTCAAGAATTATCGAAGGTGTCCATTGTCGAGTAACCGGGCTATTTCTTCTCTCAATTGTGGCAATCTTCCATTTTATGACCGTGAGTGCCGTGATATTTGCATATCAAATTAGGATCCCTTTGGGTTGGATCAGATTGCAATGGCTGAGGCCATTTAGTGTCTTTGATGCGACCGATGGTAGATACGATGGTGGCAGCATCAACATTAAAATCATACTCCGATAATCGAGGTGCTTCTTTATTCCCGATGGGCCTTTCAAAATTGCTTTTGGTCATGAGCCCCCAGTTGTTCTGACCTCGATCGTTTCTCCTTTCATGTATTGGGGAATGAAGCCCTAATACGCCGATTTTTCTATCCCCGTGATGCGGTCGACGTCGTTCTCTATTCGATCTTGGTTCGCGAAAAGTTTCCCTTCGGATTTTGTCATAAGTTCTAACAGGGTAAATGGATCCCGAAGGGGATCTGAGCTGATCATCTTCGACTCTGATCTTTGACTGGTATCGGCTATGTACATCAGCCCATGTGACAGCAGGGTATTATATTAAGTTCTGTTTAAGTTGCTGCGAAGCCGCTGAGCTTCGAACATTGAGCCCTTGAGTGAAAGCTTGAACAGCCCAATCGTCTGTGACCGGTGGCAGATCTATCCGTTCCATTTGGAGCCGAGACACGAACTCTCTGAGCATTTCGTTATCCTTCTGCCTGACTTTGAAAGGGTCTGATTTCCGCGTCTTGACCTTTATGGCGCCTGCATGTGCTTTTACAAAAGAATCTGCAAGCATAGCAAACGAGTCAATAGAATTAGGGGGTAGGTTGTGATACCATGTCATGGCTCCTTTTGACAAGGTTTCCCCAAATCTTTTTAACATAACGGATTCGATCTCGTCGTCCTCCAGATCGTTCCCTTTGATGGCGCATGTATATGCGGTTACATGCTCGTTTGGGTTGGTCGTTCCGTTGTATTTGGGGATTTCTGACATACGGAATTTCTTGGGTATCGGTTTCGGAGCCGCGCTCGGTGAAAAAGGTTTTTGTACAAACTTCTTAGAATCTAGGCCTTTTAATATCGGGGGTGCTCCTGGGATTTGATCCACCCTGGAGTTGTAAGTTTCCACCTTCTTGTTATTTGCCTCGATTTTTTCTCCCCAAATTCTATTCGTTTAGTTAGTTCTTCGAGCATCTTCATAATTCCGGGGTTCGCCCCCGATTCACCCTCATTCAGCCCTCCTGCAATCGGTCTATCTCTATGGGTAATTTCCCGGGAAGGGCCAGGTTCGATCCTGTTCAAGATTTGGCTTCAGTTTTGTAATTGAGCTATGCGTCCTGTTGAGCTTGCAACATTTCGAAGATCATCCGGAGACTGATCCGGTCCCCTTCGTCATTTTGGGGATGTTGCGTCATCGATCGAGTTCCCCTATGAATGCTATTTGTGGGACCGGTAAGCTGATCTGCATCAACTGCCACTTGTGAATTGGCATCGATTGGAATTCCGTCACCGGGCGCTATGTTATTCTTTTTGCCTTGGTGATCGAACTCGTTATCAACGTGCAGAGGTGTCGATCGAGAGTTTGACATTTTCGTATTGTACCTAAAATCAAAGACACTTCAAAGAGTAAGCATAAAATAATGTGTGTGACAAGAAACTGTATCAAGTATCCACTATTATCCTCAGCCCCACGGTGGGGGCCAAACTGTATACCCTAAATTTCGGATAACAATTGAATTTATACGTGGTTTTAAGGATATGTGGCCTAATTTGATACAAAATGATGAATAATATAGTGAAAATTGAAATTAAAGGATAAATAAAGAAGAAAAGCAAAACAACTAAGTTAGATACTCTTGACCGTTGAATAATCCTTCTTGAGCAGAAACGGACTATAACAAGAATTGGAGCAATAAAGGGATTTTAGAGAGTAATAAACTGTTTCTTTCTTTATATTGATGATTCGTGTAAGAATGTGATGCCTCTGTAAATGGTTCCATCCTCCCTTTATATAGTGGGGAGATCATACATTTGGTAAATCATTATACAAGGTAAGAATCTCTATATAAGATAAAATATCTCCTGATTATCTAATTAAACGATTCTATTGATCAGTGCCGAGATTCCCGCCGTGATACTTATCCCATCACGGATTTTTTGGTCCTCCGTCGTTTAAGTTTAACGATCTACCGTTGGACATTTTCGGAGTCAAGCTCGATGGGCTCGGTATTTTCGAGGTTGGACATTCTGGCTTCGTATTCCAGTTCGATGACGTTTAGGCTCGATCTTCAATCCTACGCACTTCGAACCCGATTTATCGAGTAATAGTTGAACTCGATGCTGACCGTATTGGGTCGATCCCGATTTTGATTACATATAGATGGGTCCGACTTTGACCGCATACAAGTATTACTCCAAAATTCTAAGCAATATCAAATCTCTTGCCATTTTATACGTGATTACAAAAATAATATAAAAGAAATCTAAAGTTCTAATTGGCAGAAAGCCATCAATAAATAGGTTACGTAAGTAAAAAATAAATATAACAAAATTAAAATCAAAAAAGAGTTAGAAATAAACAAGGAAACCATTTATATGAAAATGTTTTCGTACAAATTGTGTTTGAAAATATGGAAAATTAAATAATATTTTTGAAGCAAAACAGACTTACTTTTAAAAGTCCCAATTTGAATTAGAATTGACTATACATACACAAAAATTAAAATCCAACTATCGTGAGAACTGATTGAAAAATAAATGGGATAATTTCATAGGCCTCTTCTCAAGTTTGGCTTCATCACACTGACATCCCTTGTGGTTTATATTATACTTATCTCCCTTATTTTTATTTTTTATAATAATTATTTTAACCTATTTTTTATTAATATAAATAAAATGTAATTTGACAAATCTGCCTTTTGTATATTAAGCTTTTGCAAGTAATTACTTCTATCAAAATAACTTATTTAACCATATCCGAGAGTGGACGCCGACTTTTGGGTGTGAATCTAACCTCCAATCTATCGCTCATTTTGTTGAACTAATGATTCTCCATCAAATTAGGTAGCTAGGGTATTTCTTGGATATGGATTTGGAACAAAGAATTATTGACATAAGCTTTTTCGCCTTTGGAGGAACCACTCTGGGCATTTGAATTCCCATTTGCTAATCTTCTTTTACATTTCAATCATGTAATTGTCACGATCCAAAATCCCAATCCGTCGTGACGGCGCCTAACACATCGACTAGTCAAGCCCAAACTTAACAATAAAGAACCAGAACAATGTAAATTATTGAAATAGTATAAATCTGAAACCTCAATGTAACAAAATACTACCAATACAAGGTAAATCCCCTAGAAACTGGTAAATATGAAGTCATGAGTTCTACATCGGAGTACAAGTCAGAAAACTAAATATTAATACTGTCTGAACTGAAACAATAGTACATAAGAAAAGACAAGTCAAAACTGCTGCCAAGTTAGTAGCTTTGCCTCGCCTCTCGAAGCTGGGTCCAATAAGTAAATATACCACTGATAACTGGTCCCCACACCTGGATCTGCACAATTAAGTGCAGAGTGTAGTATGAGTTCAACCGACCCAATGTACTCAATAAATTTCGTAACTAACCTCGAGGAGGTAAAAGATGCAAGAACTATAAATGATATTAGCTATAACCTGTACAGTTTCATCATCCTTTTACAAGTATAGACAATAATGAAATCAAGTCATAAAGCACAGGAAGAAGCATCTGTGTGTGAATGTGTACAGTTACTCAAATACTCTACTCAGTCAATGTACAGCATATAGAGATGATATGCAGATAGGTCAGATAATAATCCATGGAAATTTGCAAGTAGAGATGAAATGCAATTCCAAACAACACTAGCCAGACTTTCTTTAATATCCGTGTGTACACTATCAAGAGAGAAACATGAGATGGTGACCCTAAGGGGATGAATCGGTATCCATACGCTGCATGGACAACTCACATGCTGCACGGACAACTCACATGGTAATAATATAAACCGCACGGACAATTCACGTGCTAATAATATCAATAGCTGGATCCGCACAAACAACTCACCTGCCAATAATATCAACTGCACGGACAACTCACGTGACAATAATCACAATCCGCCCGACGTGATCACAGGCTACTAGTCCAGCTCATAACATAGAGAAAACAAATGTACGAGAATACATGTACAGGATCAATGATTACCAATTTCATACTCCTGAACTGGTATATCTAGCATACTATAGTGTAGGCATGTGCAATGTGTGCTATCACAGCTAAAACATATAATTTCATCATGAAATAGCAGTTTATCAGTTCCAACCGGGAAAATAACCTCAATGAAACCTCAACGTGGTACAAATAGCTCACAAAGGGGTACACATAGGAGAAACAACTCAGCTAAAGCTTAACAATCAATTCAAGGCATGGCATAGCCTAAACACTACCCTGAGCATGTAAATAGCACTCCGGTGCACGCATATGGGCTCAACCCCATACATATGCGCCGCTCATAGCACGTAGCTATCACAAATAATTCTGAAAACTAGTGATTCAACCAGTTTAGATAAGTAACTTACCTCAAGGAAACCAAATCATTCCTAACAAGCACTTCCTGCGCGTATCAACTTACGGAAGGCTCGAATCTAGCCAAAATAGCGTAATACCATCAATATAAGCTATAGGAAGTGATTCCAAAAGAAAAGCTAAGTCTTTAACTCAAGTCAAAAGGTCAACCCAAAAAGTCAACTACGGGCTCGCACCTCAAAACCCAATAGAATTCACAAATTCCGAACACCCATTCAATTATGAGTCTAACCATACCAAAATCATCCAATTCCAATCACAAATCAACCCTCAAATTTTCAAATTTCACTCTCCAATAACATAGTCCAAAATTTCCAAATTCTAACTTAGATTCATGAAAATTAGGTGTAAAAATCAAATGGTATTCAATATTTATGGACAAAAATGATTAAAAGTCATTTATCTCTTCAATATAAGTGGAAAACTCTCTAAAAATCGCCCTAGTCCAAACTCCAAAATTCCAAAATGAGAGAAATGCTCAAACCCTTGTTTTTAACCAACTGACTAGCGATCCCCCATCTGCGGACACAATGATCACACATGCGCTCCCGCTTTTGCGGAAAAAGCTTCAGTTCTTCAAAGTTCAATTACACTCCTACCTACCACTTCTGCGGCCAAAATCCAACTTCTGCGGTCGAACTCGTGCTTCTGCGCATCCGCACATGCAGACATACCAACAAGTTTCAAAACATAACACGGACCTACTCGAGGCCTCATTTCACGACCCAAAACTCAACATGTCGTGATAGCGCCTATCACATTACTAGGCAAGCTGACAATCATAAAATAAACTATCCATTGTTAAATTAAAAACATGATGTAATAAGTTTATCAGTAAAAATCTCATAAATAACCTATAAGAACAACTGTGACTCAACTACAAAATCCCCCAAAATCCGTGTGTCACCGAGTACATGAGCTACTAAGTGTCAATACAGTCTAAATTTATAATACAAATGTCTGGAAAAATGGAAAATACTGAATAAACTGAAAAGAAGTAGAGTCGAGGTCTGCGAGCGTCATAGCAGCTACCTCAATAGTCTCCAAGCAGATACTGCTCCAAGTCTAGCAACACCGTGTCCATATGTACCTGGTTCTGCACACGAAGTGTAGAGTGTAGTATGAGTACAACTGACCCAATGTACTCAATAAGTAACAAGACTAACCTTAGGGTGAAAGCAGTGACGAGCTCAGAAAGGTACAGTCCAAATCCAAATAGTACAGATAGAACAGGAAAAGACAGTAATAACTCAGAGAAATTCTAATCAGTTCGTACACAGTATAGTAAAATGTAGACATGCTTTCATGTTCAACAATTTGAGCTCAATACTGATAAAATATGCCAAGTATAGCTAGCATGAGAAATGTTACATCTCTACGTCTACATGTCAAATAAGCATGTCACATGTAATGCATCACAGTGATAAACTCACGTACTCACACTTTCAGAGTACTCAATCTCACTAAGCACACTCAATTACTCAGCACGCTCAATCGCTCAGCACACTCAGTCACTCAGCACACTAAATCACTCAGCACAATCAATCACTCAGATCTGTATGGTACCTGCGCTCATTGCTGGTATGTCAGACTCCGAAGGAACAAATCCTGCCCAAGAGCTAATATAAGCCAACATGGCATGTTGCGGCATGCAGCCCGATCCCATAATGAATCAATAAAGCATGTTGCGGTATGTGGCCCGATCCTATAAATATCACCCACAGCCTAACCCTCAGGCCCCAACTCAGTCATCAATCTCTCCAGTCTCTCCGGCTCACAAATCTCATGCCAATCAGCCCAAACAATGATAATATGATGTAACAATAAATGATAACAGAGACTGAGATATGATATGCAAGTAATAAATGTGGCTGAGTACAAAATTGCAATTTAAGAAAATAACTCAACAGAAGAAATGACCTCAGTGGGTCCCAACCGAATAAGCATATAGCCTAAATATGATTTCTAACATGGATAGCAGCAGAATTACTCTAACACGTAGGGATTACTTGTATAGCAGCTAGATTCGATAACTACACAGTATCACAGAATCAACTGAGGCACAATTACCATGATCCACGCCCACACGCCCGTCACCTAGCATGTGCGTCGCCTCATCACCAACCATATGACACGTATTTCAGGGATTCATACCCTCAGTAACAAGTTTAGAAGTGTTACTTACCTCCAACCCTCGTTTCTGTATATTCTGCCAGCGAAACCGCACCTGCGGTCATTACCTCCGCTTCTGCGAAACCGATTCTGCGGTCGCATGTCCGCATCTATGGAAAACACTATACACCCGACCAGCCGCACCTGTGGCCAAAATCATGCACCAGCGAGACTGCTTCTGCGGCCCCTAGCCCCCATGTGCACTTCCAGGCCAAGCTACCAAGCTCTACATCTGCGGACGCCTCATCGCATAAGTGCTTTCGCTTCTGCGGACCCCACTGCCTACGCTCCAGTCCACTATTGCAACCAAAGCATTGCACCTGCGGTACGGCATCTGCGGCCACTCCCACTGCTAGTGCGGACGCAGCAGAAAACACACCAGCACTAACACAAGTCCAAAATTCCAATCGATTTCAATCTGAATCACACCCGAGGTTCCCGCGACCCTATCCAAACATACCAACCCATCCTAAAACATCATACGAACTTATTCAAGGCTTCAAATCACTTCAAATAACATCAAAAACATGAATCGCACCCCAATTCAAGCCTATTGAAAATAATAGATTTCCAACTTCTACAATCGATGCTGAAACCTATCAAACCAACTTTGATTGACCTCAAATTTTGCACACAAATCATAAGTTACACAATGGACCTATTCCAACTTCTGGAACCAAAATTCGAGACTGGTATTATTAAAGTCAACTCTCACTCAAACTTCTCAACTCTCCAAACGTTTAACTTTCCAACTTTCGCCGGTTCAAGCCAAAACCACCTATGGACATCTAAATCAATATCCGGACACGCTCCTAAGTCCAAAATCACCATACGGAGCTATCGGAACCATCAAAATACTATTCTGGAGTCGTTTAAACATAAGTCAACATCCGATCAACTCTTACAACTTAGGCTTCCAACCTTGGGACTAAGTGTCCTATTTCATTCCTAAACATTCGCGGAACCAAACTAACCACCCTGACAAATCACATAACCACAATTAAACATAGAATAAGTGATAGCCCAGGGCTACAATACTCAAAACAACCTGCTGAATCGTTACATTCTCCCCCTCTTAAACAAACACTCGTCCTCGAACGGGTCTAGAATCATACTTGGAGTCTCAAATAGATTTGGATAGCTGCTCCGTATCTCCCATTCGATCTCCCAAGTAGCCTCCTTGACTAGCTGACCTCTCCACTGAACTTTCAATAATGTTAAATTCTTTGATCTCAACTTTCGAACCTGCCGATCCAAAATAGCCATCGGCTCCACATCATAAGTCAAATCCCCATGTAACTGAACAGTGGTGAAGTCCTAAACATGAGACGGATCACCGAAATACTTTCGGAGCATGGAAACATGAAATGCTGGGTGCACATTCGATAGACTAGGTGGCAATGCAAGCTTGTAGGCCACCTCTCCAATCCTCTCAAGCACCTCAAAAGGGCCAATATACTGAGGACGCAACTTGCCCTTCTTTCCGAACCTCATAACACCCTTCATTGGTGAAACTATGAGTAATACCTTCTCTCCCACCATATATGCAACATCACGGACCTTCCGATTGGCATAACTCTTTTGTCTAGACTGTGTCGTGCAAAGCTGATCCTGAATCAACTTGACCTTTTCCAAAGCAACCTGAACAAAATCAGTACCCAACAGCCTAGCCTCCCTTGGCTCAAACCACCTGACTAGAGATCGACACCGCCTCCCATACAAGGCCTCATACGGAGCCATCTGAATACTCGATTGGTAGTTGTTGTTGTACACAAACTCTGCAAGCATTAAAAATTGATCCCAATAACCCACGAAATCCATGACACAAGCGCGTAGCATATCCTCCAATATCAGAATGGTGCGCTCGAACTGTGCGTCCGTCTGAGGGTGAAATGTTGTACTCAACTCAACTCGTATGCCTAACTCCGCTGCACTGCTCTCCAAAACTGCGATGCAAACTTTGTGCGCTGATTAGTAATAATGGACATCGGCATACCGTGAATGCGAACAATCTCGCAGATATAGATCTTACCAACCACTCCGAAGAATAGATAGTCCCAACTGGAATGAAATGCGCGACTCAATCAACTGGTCCACAATCTCCCAAATAGCATCGTATTTATTCAAAGTCCGTGGGAGTCCAACAACAAAGTCCATGGTGATACCCTCCCATTTCCACTCAGGAATCTCAAGCCTCCGAAGTAAATCGTCCGGCCTCTGATGCTCGTACTTCACCTGTTGACAGTTCAAGCATCGAGTTACAAAGTCCACTATATCTTTCTTCATTCTCCTCCACCAGTAGTCCTGCCTCAAGTCCTAATACATCTTTGCGGCACTCAGATGAATGGAATACCGCAAACTCTTGGCATCCTCAAGAATCAACTCACGTAACCCATTCACATTGGGCACTTATATCCAACCCTGCATGCGCAACACCCCATCATCTCCAATAGAAACCTCCTTGGCATCATTGTGCTAAATCGTGTTCTTAAGGAAAAGCAAATGGGGGTCGTCATATTGACGCTCTCTGATGCGATCATATAAAGAAGACCGAGAAACCACACAAGCTAGAACCCGACTAGGCTCCGAAACATCTAACCTCATGAACCAATTGGCCAAGGCCTGAACATCTGATACAAGCGGTCTCTCACCAACAGGAATATAAGCAAGGCTACCCATATTCATCGCCTTTCTACTCAAGGCATCGGCCACCACATTGGTCTTCCTGGGATGATACAAAATGGTAATATCGTAGTCTTTTAACAGCTCCAACTATCTACGCTGTCTCAAATTTAGATCCTTTTGCTTGAAAAAGTGCTATAGACTCCGATGATTTGTAAATACCTTTCAAGACATGCCATAGAGATAATGCCTCCAAATCTTCAATGCATGGACAATGGATGCCAACTCTAAATCATGAACGGGGTAGTTCTTCTCATGGGGTTTCAACTGGCATGAAGCATAAGCAATCACTCTACCCACCTACATCAAGACACACCCAATACCAATCCGAGAAGCATCACAATACACTGTATAAGAACCCGATGCTGAAGGCAAAACTAGAACTGGAGCTGTTGTCAAAGCAGTCTTGAGCTTCTGAAAGCTCTCCTCACACTCATCAGACCACCTGAATGGGGCACCATTTTGGGTTAACCTAGTCAAAGGCGCTGCAATCGACGAGAAACCCTCCATGAAGCGGCCATAATATCCGTCCAAGCCAAGAAAACTCTGAATCTCGGTAGCTAAGACGGTTTAAACATTTATTTATATGAAGGAACAATAGAATTTAATTAATGAGAGAAATTTTATGTATAATAATACAACAATCATCTAAATACCGAAAAATATTATTCCATTAGCATAATACATGGAACTTAAAATAAAAGGACGTCATCAAAACTTAAAAAAATGATCAATTTTGTCATGTTAGTTAGATAATTATATATTATAGTTTAAAAGTATTTAATGTGATGGTATCTTAACTAACACTTCTTTGTGGATAATATTTTTTTGTGTATGTTTCCTCCTAATGCGTTGGTTGCTCTGCTTTAACCAGAACTCTTGTTGTTGATCTTGATATCCCTCTTGAAAGTGCAACATACAGTTGTTCGTGTAAGAAAATATATTGCGGTAATATAGTCCAATATTTAGGATGTTTGTCCTTGTGCTTTATTTATTATATTTGAAAAATATAAACATGCTAAAAATTATTTTCACACAATTTTAAAAAGATATTCCTTAGTTTCGAAAGACGAAAGTTGAATTCAGGGATAAGAATATAGTTAGAAGCACATTAACCAGTATCATAATTTTTTCATGTATGACGTTATTGTCAATACTTTTATATACTATTTGTGTGCTATTACATAAGTTATTCGACATATCTAAGTTTTTCAATGGCATGTCGGGTAAATTTTTCTTCAAAATTAACCTATATACAATGGAAGATAAATTTTAACTTAGTCTATTATATATACGGTGACACTAACATATGTAAGAAATAAGAAACTTGACAACAAACATGTATGGTAGAAGGTCATTTAGCACTAAAGTATTTAAGTATTCTTCTTGGTAGTAATTATTGGTATCATTTTCCGCTGAGTCAAAAATTAAAAAATATTTTATTTGTACTATAAAATTTTACAATTAACCTTTTATTTAGTTGATCAACATATTCATTTCTGCTAGCTAAAATATCTTTTTAATTCTATCATGCGATTTGCACAAATTGTGTTTTAATCTAATGATAGAAATATTTCTCTTATTACATGTACTACTATTGCCATTTGGCACTAATAACCAAGTTTCAGGAAGAACCAAATCATGTTTTATTGGATGCTCTTCTTCGTTTCTGACACGAAGCAAGAAGATACTGAATACTGGATCTGTTCTTACTTTATATTTCTTGTCAGTTGAATCTTTTTCGTTTGAGGCCAGAAGTATAACTTTGGCAAGCTATCTTTTACAGTCTCTGCTTTTGTCGATTTTAGAACTACTGGTAGTACTTGACAGAACCTCTCCTCCCAAACCATTAATTTTTTACCAAACAGTTCATTAATATTCATATCTCTAGAACTCCAGGTAATTATTTCAATCGTTTGACACTTAGCTATAAGCGCTTCATCCCATATTATCAATTTTGCTTTCCTTATAAATTTAGCACCATTGCTCTGCTTTGATATATTTGTAATGGTTATTTAAATTATTTGAAGAGGTATATCAAATCTAAAGTGGGTAGCCTCACAACAAAATCGTTGTTGGTACACACTTGCTATTATTGCTTACAGTGCCATGCCTCTTGATATGATATTTGCAAATAATGCATGCCATAGAAATATTATTTCGATTCCGCAGAGGCATCTACAATTTACTTCTGAATCATATTTTAAATAGGATATTGTATTTGATTGGTCAAAAGTTAGTTTGTCACTTAAAAAAATATAGTCTAGTAGCAACACTCTTTGCCATTTTCGCAGACACTCTTTATCTAATTACATATTAAACATGAATAAACTAATAATTCCAATAACAAATTGATCATCTATATACACTTATTGAATCCAAGTAGTTACATGAACTGATCGTCCCACCTTATTTATTTCTCTCCTAAATTGATTTTTATGACATATAAACTTTTAATTCATTAGCAATTAATTCATTATAGTGTACTTAGACTTATAATATTATTCTTCAATATGTGTGTTTCTTTCTCTGTTTCAATTGATAATTATATTACTTCTTTTAATCTATTAATTTTTCTTTTTTTCTTTTAGTTTTTTTAAACATGGATAATTGTGATTCGACAATCAAAAAATATAAAAGAAAATATTAATTGGAGCTCAAAACAAATGTTTACATACCTTTATCAACAATATCTTATTTAAGTTATTTTTTTCATAATTATTCATGTATATCATTCAGTAATATTAAACATATTTATACAAAAAGCAAGTATTTGCACTCAGTATAATTTTAAAACTAATGTAAAAGTAAATACGTGAAGAACACCTTAGAGTCTTGCATCATTTACAGGTCTTTAGATGATCTTAAATTTATATATGTTTCTCTTCAAGAATAAAAGAAGGAGTAATTACCTAGAACCTTGATGATAATTCATTTTGTTTGGAGCTTTTGTGTCCAAATCTTGTCTTCTCAAGTCTTCTTTGGGTCATAATTTAAATAAGATGTTGTCATTATTTGGTTTAAATCCGCTTTTTTTACTTTCAAAACTTAGCCAACGGTAGTGATTGTTCAAAATCAAATTACACCTCTTCAAATAATTTTTTTAATAACTAGGGTATTTAAAAAAAAGGTGTTTTGGTAATCTAACAATAGCAACAATTGAAACCAAACCAAATAGAAAATAGAAAATGGTAGTTACATTAGTGACTAATTATTTGAAGGATTACACTCCTTTAAATAAATTTGCTATTTTATTAATTTAGTAGGGATAGAATACTTGTAGTTACTCTATAAAAGAACACAACTTTTAGAAGAGACACTTTTAAATTAGATTTTCTTTTTTTATTTAAATATTATTTTTAAATACCTAAATAAGGTATTTAGGTTATTTAAAAGGATAATTTAATAATTCAACTTTTAACTTTTAGGATTCCTACTTTTATAATAATATAGATAAATATAGATAGATATAAATACATATTGATTTGTGGAACACTTTTTTTTTAAGAAAAAGTTTTCTTCTGACTTTGCTTCCTCAAACAAAGTGAGATGGACAACAACATTAGAGAAAAAATTAAGTTAAGAGGAAAAACCCACAATAAAGGGGAGACAACGTTGGACCCGGAAGCGGCAGTTAAGTTATGAGAAAGCGGGCAAACGTGGTCTCCTCCAAAATTGAACTTTTCATGGGTTAGCAATTCCATGGCCCATCCCTGAACTTGACTTATTAGTCGTACCTGCTCCAATTCGAAGAGGAAGATTGATTGATAGAATACGAAGAAGGCAACTGCGATCGATTTCAAGAACTTTTGATAACGCACACATACACACATACACACATGGTGGCGGACAAACAACTGATCGTCGCCGTTGAAGGCACTGCTGCTTTGGGCCCTTTCTGGCATACCATCGTTTCCGATTACCTTGATAAAATTATCCGGTACACTCTCCCTCCACTTCATCTTTGGATCAAATAATATGTTTAGTTTAGGGCTACCAATTAATTCCTTATTAGTATTACGACTATTACTCCTGTGCTACTTATTGCCGTTTTGTTTTGGTATTCACGTTTTGCTATCAAAATTGAGTTGTTGATTCAGCAATTTGGGCAGCTGGTGCACTAAGCTCCCGCTACGCGCGGGGTCCGCAGAAGGGCCGGATGACAACGGTCTATTGTAGGTAGCCTTAGCTTGCATATCTGCAAGAGACTGTTTCCACGGCTTGAACCGTGACCTCCTGGTCACTTGGCAGCAATTTTACCAGCTATGCCAAGGCTCCCCTTCTTGATTTAGCGATTTGGTCGGTTATGTGGTATAATGCCCATTTTAATAGAATCAGATTTACTTAGAAACACTTTTACAGGCACCATTCCAATCAGGGGCGGATTTACCTTATTAGCCCATCTTAGCTCACTGGTCAGTGCTTCACCTCACTAGTTTAGGACGGGAGTTCGAGCCTCAACCTCTACCTGTATTTTAAAATTTTGGTTAACAGCATGAGGCCAGAAGGGATCAAACTCCTGACCTCTTTTATGGTGGGTTTAAACTAAACAACTGAACCTAGCGTTGGTGCTTGTATCAACAAAAACTTATTTATAGCAATGCATCTTTTTTTTTTATGCCTGAGAAATCCGTCTGGAAATGACCTTTGGGCCAACCACAACTTTTGAAGCTCGAGGATGATAGGCCCGTCCCTCTACCCTTCTCTTAAATTCCGGAGTTAGTTCACTTGGCGCATGGCCCGAACCTGTGATCTAAGTTTAAAGCAATGAATCTTAAATAAGGCTATTATGAATACATTTTGGGAAGTGAAAATTCGTCGACGTGAGTTGTAATGATGTACTTGAATTATGTTTTATTATTATGATCGGAATTGTGCTTCAAAGTACAATGTCGTTGCAATGATTTGTTAACTTTTTCATATTTTTAAATGTCGACACCTCTAACGGGAACTTAGGCATGCCACTGATTACAATGCTAGATCATCACTAAGAAAACACCATTCTAGGGAAGTACCACCTATTTATGTGATAATCGTGTGCGAACATGGCGTTTGAGGTTCTCTAAGAATCAAAATAATAAATTTGAATGGCAAACTTTGAGGCCTTGATACCAAAGTTTAACTTTGAGAAAGAACGTAACAAGAATGAATGGCTTACGTAAATTTTGACCCCCGAGGGATTGGGGTTAAAGAACTCATTTATCTCCAACAACTGCAATTCCAACCGCTGCACTACGCCCTGTTTTGTTTACAGGATTCTCTCAAACCCCTAAAACTATGTAAATCCCTCTTGCAATTTCATATTGACGCTAGTGTTATTTCTCCATTAATTATCTTGCAAGCTTCTCAGATCCCATATCTTTCTCATCTTTCAATTTTTGAGGCTCTCAATCAGGGATTCTACCATTCAAGTTTCAACTGACTCCATCTTTGTTTGATTTCGGCAATTTGGTTACTCTGTTCTATCTCTTTACTTTAACTACTTATCTTATTTATGTTTATTTGTTTCTGTTTTGTATTTATAGTGGCACCATCGTCTTGCTAATCTGCTTTCTTTAACAGAGACTGTAATACTGCAACAATAGAGATTGAGGATGCTAGACAACTTAAATATAACACATCAATACATTCTAGATACGCAAATCCAGTTATGGTGAATAATTTAGACTGATGGATTTCCCCTCTTATTTTAGAAAAAAGTTATACGGGCCAAGCCCTTAGGTGTACAAGAAGCATGAATAAGGGAATGTGACCATTTTTATAAAATAAGAGATCGTTTACCTTTTGTCTAACTTTTTTGGTCGCACAATAATTAAGTCTGCGGAGCTTGGGATCAACAATGCATTTTGATCTTTTGCATGGATGGAGTGATTTCTTTAAGTAGATAAGTAAACTAGATTAATGTTATTTTAAAAGAGGCATTTCAGCAATAAAGTAGTTTATAAATAGGCTTTTTGGGGTACAAACTGGAAAACGACTTTCTACTTTATTACTTTCTTTCTTGGGCTGAATGAAATCAGGAGAAGATACATTATGTCAATTGGAAAACTTATGTTGTGTATGACCAAAGGCCAGGATTTCAAGACGATGGATGCACTATTATGGATAAGCGAATACAACATTTAAATTTGAATGCCCTCAACCTATAGGTTCTCAACATTGAACCCATTAGACTTTCGAATAATAGATTCAAAAGAAAACATTGAGATTTTTGTGATTTCTCTCTCTCTCTCTCTCACACACACATAATATATATATATATATATATATATATACATACATATATATATTTATACCCTCCGTGTCGAAAATGTTGGGATTAGTTATTGAATCCATTGACTATATGCTACGTCCTCAATTGGTTTTAATATAGACATTTGCTTTGCAACAACAACAACAACAACAACAACAACAATCCCAGTGTAGTCCCATAAATGGGGTCCGGGGAGGGTAGTGTGTACGCAGACCTTACCCCTGCCTAGAAGATAGAGACTGTTTGTAGACCCTCGGCTCAAGGAAAGATAAGAGAAAATAATAGTAATAAGTAGTAACAACAACAAGATAATAAGAAGCGAAGCAGAAGGAACAACATACAATAGTAGAAATCTTATAATAATAGAATATAAGACTTACACTAATACTACTGGTATGGGAAAGAAACACTCTCGGCTACCTACTAGCCTTCTACCTTAATTCTCGACCTTCACATCTTCCTGCCAAGGGTCATGCCCTTGGTAAGCTGAAGCAACGCCATATCTTGCCTAATCACTTCTCCTCAATACATCTTTGGCCTACCTCTATCTCTTCTCAGACCTACCAAGGCTAACCTCTCACACCTCCTTACTGGGGCGTCTGTGCTTCTCCTCTTCACATTCCCAAACCATATAAGTCTCGCTTCTCGCATCTTGTCTTCCACTGGGACTACTCCCACCCTGGCCCGAATGTCTTCATTCCTAATCTTATCAATCCTAGTACGCCCGCACTTCCATCTCAACATCCTCCTCTCTGCTGCATTCATCTTCTAAACACGAAAGTTCTTAACTAGCCAACACTCTGCTCCATACAACATAGTCAGTCTAACAACCATTCTAACTTACCTTTAAGTTTAAATGGCACATTCTTATCATATAAAACACAGGATACGAGCCTCCATTTCACCCACCCCGCTCCAACACGATGTGTAACGTCCTCATCAATCTCCCCATTTCCTTGGATAATAGACCCAAGATACTTGAAACTATTTCTCTTGGGGATGACTTGTGTATCAAGCCTTACGTCTACGTCCGCTTCATTAGTCCCATTACTGAACTTGCACTCCAAGTATTCTGTCTTGGTGCTACTCAATTTGAAACCTTGGACTCCAGGGTCTGTCTCCAAACCTCTAGTCTCGTGTTGACACCGCTTCTCGACTCGTCAATCAGTACAATATCATCCGCAAATAACATACACCATTGTACCTGCCCTTGAATGTGAAGCATCAGTGTGTCCCTCGCCAATGCAAATAAAAACGGGCAAAGAGCTTACCCCTGGTGCAACCCCTTCATAATTGAAAAGTGGTCTGAGTCCCCCCACTGTCCTCACTCGGGTTTTAGGTCCATTATACATGTCTTTAATTACCTTAGTGTAAGCAAGAAGAACACCTCTAGCCTCCAAACATCTCCATCACTCCTTTGGGACTTTGTCGTATGCTTTCTCTAGGTCAATAAACACTATATGCAAGTCCCCTCTTTCTCTCCCTATACTGCTCCACCAACCTCCTTACATGGTGAATGGCTTCCATGTCGAATATCCCAACATGTATCCGAACTGGTTTTCGAAAATAGACACTCCTCCTACCCCTCGCTTCCACCGCCCTCTCCCAAACTTTCCTAGTGTGACTCAACAACTTGATACCCTATAGTTGTTGTTTGAGATTTATTTACCAACCTTGAACCCTTGACCTAGTAGTTTGGAGAGAACTCCCAAACCACTATGAACAAGGATGGCCAGTTGTTGCAAGATGTCACCCTTGTTCTTGTACATCGAATTATCGTACTCCACCTCTATTCTACATGCATTTTCTTCGTCCTAAAAATAGTGTTAAACAATCCAGTGAGCCATTCCAAGCCTGCCCTGCCCGCGCTCTTTCAAAATTCAACTGGAATTTCGCCTGGCCTGGTCGCTCTTCCCCCGCTCATCTTACGCATAGTCCCCTCGACCTCCTCAATTTTAATACGACTACAATAACCAAAATCTCGACTATTCTTGGAGTGTTCCAAATCACCCAATACAATATCCCTATCCCTCTCTTCATTTAGGAGTTTATGGAAGTGTATCTTCCATCTATGTCTAATATGTGCCTCTTCCATCAATACTCCGCCTTCCTCATCTTTGATGCACTTCACTTGGTCCAGGTCACGGGCGTTCCTTTCTCGCACCTTGGCTAGCCTGTACCAGTGTTATCAAAGGTGAAAAGCGCAAAAAAGCTCTAAAGTTTATTGGGGCTTTAAGCTCAAAGCGCAAATAAAACGTGGGCTTTAATGAAGAAAGGCTCAAATGGAAAAATAAACTACAAATATGTATGTATAGTCCAAGACTAATATCTATAAGCATGAATACCAAATATATGGACAAAGAAATTGAAGAACTTTATTATAAAGTGAAATATCAATTGTTTAGCATTGCCTCTTCAGGATTACGCTTATTGGCACGGAAAAGTATGCCTTAGAGCCTTGATAAGAACGGTGAAGCGCCCGCTAAGCGAGGCGAAGCGCTCAACATCAGGGCTTAAGCGCGCTTTAAGTGCGCCTTTGATAATACTGGCCCCTACAACTTTTTGTCCCCACATTTGTCCCTAAGTTTTTCATACAAACGTCGAAAAGCTGCAGTTATACAGACATTTTCTTTAATTATATAAAATTTTGTTATTACAAAAGGAGAAAAAGGATTTCAATAGACTTGTGAATTTTGAAAGAATAAATTAAACAAACAAAGAAAGACAAAGAAAAAAAATACTTAATCAAAACACAAAGTGGATGTCAGAATTAGACCCTTGACCTCACTTGTAGAGGTGCACCCATTGGTGATTGCACCATAAGACTTTTTAGGCCTCATTTGTTTTTTTAAGATTAAGATGTGTGAATCTGAATGCACATTTGAATATTAAGATGTGTGTTAAGATTAAAGCGTCTGTATCTGAATACACGTCTGAATATTAAGATGTGTATTAGTATCTGAAAAATAAATGATTAAGATTGTTTGTTTCTTCAATATTCGAAATTGTCTTTATTTAAAATTATTAAATTAAAAATTTAAATAAAATACTAATTAATTTAATATTCTATTAAAAAAATATTTTTTTTTAAAAACTAATATGATAGTTAGTGGTGGTAATGGCTAACGGTGGTGCTTGTGGATGCCGACTGGAGGCGGTGGCTAGTGGTGGTCTGACTAGTAGTTAGTGGTGATTGGTAGTGGTAGTTGTGGTTGAGGAAGGTGGTGGTGGGTGGTGATAATTTATAATGGTGGATTGTGGCGACTATAGCTGATGATGGTGTTGGAGGTGGTTGGTGGTGGTAGTTGAGGTGGTTGGGTGGGTGGTTGTGATTGAGGATGATGGTGGTAGTGTTAGTTGATAATAATGGAGGTGATGGATGGTGGTAGTCGATTATGGTGGGGTGGTAGATGATGGTAGTTAATAATGAGGCTGTGGCGGCTATGGTTGAGGATGGTGGTGGTCGCTGGCGGTGGTTAAGTATGGTGGTGGTTGTTGGTGGTGGTTGAGTATGATGGTGGTAGGTAGTGCATGGGGGTAGGTGATTACAGTGGCCGATGGCTGCAGTTAATAGTGAATGTGGATGATAGCATCTTAATGAAATTAAGTCTTTGTTATAGATTTTAATCATTCAGACCCATTAAGTGGTTGTGAAATAAAAAAAACAAACGCACTTAATGATTGAGATTTGAATAATTAAGGTTCAGACTTAAAAAACAAACGCAGTTAATATCTAAGATCTAAATAGTTAAGATTTAGACCTTCATTAAGTGCAAACAAATGAGGCCTTAAGCTTGGGGTGCACACACTCACGCACAAACATATATTATATATTTAATTAATTTTAAAGAAACATACCATTCAAATTTTACCATTACTATAATTGATTTAGGGAGCGGAGCATGGGTTGCACGTGAACCCAGTCCCTCCACTCAGATTCGCCCCTCTTTATGACATTATTGTTTTATCAACTATTTATGCATGCTTTAAAGTTCTGTTTCTGGCGCATTATAAACTTATTGAGACCTGCAGTTTCTTAGATTGATTGTCTCCTCTCCCATTAGTTGACTTGCTGGCTCACTGCATTCCATGCTTAGTGAAATATATAAACTTTGAAGAAGTATTAAATGCAGATTTTACTTTTAAATGGTAAGATTAACTATTCAGAAATCTTAAATTTGCATAACTATTAGGATGTTTTTACAACATTTCCACATTTTATATGGGAGTATCATCTTTCCAAGATTACCAGGAAAAAGGCTCTAGCCATATGGTGTGGAATGTGGATGCAACTCAACGTTTAGGAGTTTGCAGTTACTTCCCTTCATTTGAGATGCTTCTAAGTTCTTTCTTGTACTGGTATTTCTAAAGGGTGAGATTGTCCAATTTGATTTGAAGTTTGTTTGTTTTTCCTCAAATATACAGAGCCGCATGCATGCAAGCAAAAACATATGTTTTGTTGAGGAAATGGCTGAGAATTCCTCCTTCTTCACCTACAGGGCTCTTCATTTTGTCTAGCTTTACTGTGGCTATCATACGTTTGGCTTTTTTCGCATTTAGCTTGGATATTGAGAGATTTGCTTTAGCTTGGATGGTTGATACATATACCTCCGCCTTGTGGTTGTATTAAACTTTGATGTTTGCTTAGTATTTGAATCAGTGCTGATGAAACATTGTTATCTGCCAAAGGTGGTTCTATACAACTTGTTCAGGCTTGTTCCATCCTTTCAAAGGAATGAAATCCTTCTTAAAATCTTTATATGATGATTGGACGGTTTTTAACTAGTCATCCATTTCATTCTTCTTTATATTTTATTTTTCAATGTTTTTCCTGGAAGAGGTTTTGGTGTAGGTCCTCTGATGCTTGGTTATGGAACTTAAAAGTGGTAATAGAGAGCATTGCCCCTGCAGCCACCAAACAGAGAAAATTGCAGTGCTTCCTGTTTCCCCTAAAATTTAGATTGATATAATGCAGTTATATCTTTTGTAGCTTCTTAATAAGTATCAAAGCTGTTTTTAATGTTTCATATTAAATCCTGCTAGTAGTTTTCAAGATAAAAATTTTACTGAGTAAGAGCCTTTTGTAATTTGCGCAGGTGCTTTTTTGGAGCTGAGTCGACTTCACAGGTTTGCATATCTAAATGACTCATTTACTATACTATTTATTCTTCTCTAGTGTTATATGATGGTTATTTTGTATAAGCTTAATATCTCAATATGCATCATGACCAGTGCAATTTATAATTCATTTAAGCACAACATTATATTCCATACTACTGATAAAAAACAGTATATTCCATACTGTCTGAGTTGAGACTTGAGTGCAATTAATTGTATGATTTCTACCTAAGCTAATTTTACCTTCCACTGTTGAAATTCCAGAAGCCATCTGCCGCCAATGTGGAGGTCTCCTTGGTCATGTTTAATGCACATGGTTCTTACAGTGGTTTGTATTTTTCTTGTTCTTAATCCCTAGATTTGTTTGCTGATTCAATTGCAAATTTAATATGAGGGCTTGTTGAGTCATGCACATAGAACCATATTCTAGCCCTATCTCAAATTTCAACCTGGGAAAACAAATGGAAGGAGCAAAGGAAAATAAAATTTCAGTACTGATCTCCAATTGATTTTGTGGCATGTCCACATGAAATTGGCATCATTCCATGATTTTAGGACCTTTTTCACATGATTCCTACAATCCCCTTGACGTGGAGAATTATTTAATAATGTGATTCTTACATGCCAATTCTACCTATGTAGCATACAGTTCCGTAAATTAATTGGGACTCTCTTGATCCTTGATTTAAAAATTATAGTTTCTGATTTTTTGAGTCTGTCTATGCTCATAGGATTGATATCCTCTTTGACATTGATTGTTCCAGTGATATTCTAGTGGATTTGATGGTCTGTTATAATTTCTGAAGTAGCAATATCCAATGTACTAGTAAATGGTGTGTGGTTGTTGAAGCGTTTGTTAACCTATATTTATACGAGATCTCCCCTCACTCTTGACGTTGTATTTCAAGGCTGCCTCTGACTTTTCTTTGTTGTTAAAGACACAAGACACATATTTTCTCTTTCTTTTTCTTTCTGCCAGACGTTTTTATTTCATTTTCTTCTTCCATTTTACTTCCTTTTATGCAGCTTGCCTGGTTCAGCGCAGTGGCTGGACAAGAGACATGGATATCTTTTTCCAGTGGCTTTCGGCTATACCTTTTTCAGGAGGTGGTTTCAGTGATGCTGCAGTTGCAGAAGGACTTGGTGAAGCATTGATGGTGCGTTTTACTGTTTAAGATGTTCTAAAGACGAAGTTTGCACCTCTGTTGCTGTCAAATTGTGATATTATAACTAATCGAAATGAGAATCACGCGTTATATGCATTAGACATAGAATAATACATATAAACAACATTTTGGTGAATAACCCACCAATTCATATAGATAGCTTAGGGAATTACGGTGAAACCCCCTTTTGAAATAATAATGTAGGCAAAATGAAGTTTCTCTTAAAAATATAGGCAAAATCAAGCTATGATTCTCTATGTGTAAGAGTGCAGCTCGTGATGTTTGGTTCGACACATATCATGGGTTCGAAAGCTGCCGCAGACAAAAGCCTGGTTTTTAAGAGGAGAAGGGTAGAGGCGGTACCATAATCCACCGAGTTTAGAACTATACGCCACTGCCCTATGCTATTTCTCGATTATCAAACAAAATATATTGGCAAAATCAAGCTATGCTTCTACAAACAAAATACTAGGAAGAATTTAAAAAATTGCAAAACCTTTGAATTAACTAGATTATCCAAATTAACATCAATATCATCACTAACATGAAACAACCAAGGTCAAATGTGACCCAAGAAATTTTCAAATCACACGAATTATACCTTTCATTCGAGAATTGTAGGATAAAGTTGGAATTATAAGATGTCATTGAAATTCTTACATTGAATAGATAGGATATATTTTTTCCAGACTTCCTTAAACTACAAGTGTGTTCCACCAACCCTATCATGTCTTTAAAGCTGCCGACCTCTATTCACATGTTCTCAACTTTGAAGTATGAGTTTCTTTTTTCTGAATCCCCACATTGGAAAAGTAATGGAGTATGATTAGAGGAGATCCTCTGAAGTGTTGATTTCTTATGTATTTAAGCTCTTCATCTCACTCCATGGAGAGAAGGAACCTGTCAATTCTAGATGTTGAACAATTTCTGTTCCTTCTTGCTCAAATAAAATTTCTTCCAAATAGGAGTCAATCAACCTCACTTCCTTCACGCAGTTCTTTTTTTTCTCTTCTAAAAAGAAAAAGAAAGAACTGTACCTTGTCTCTGAAGCTCTGGATCTTCTGCTATTGTTTCTTCTTTTCCCAGCACTATCTTGTTATGTTAAAGCGTGGCCTATGACATAAACCTCTAGACACTGCCATTTGGAACCATAAAACTACTCTGCCTCTTTCCATATTGGTCTATGTATTCATGTCAGATTCCAAATTGCCAACTGCAGTAACATAGGAGCCCCTTGAACTTTACTGTGACACTGCACTCCCCTTGTGGATTTGTTTCCCCGGTTCACATTCAGTGTTTCCAAAGGATCAGTTTACCCCCTACCCCAATCCTCCCTTCAGCATCCAAAACAATGTTGCTGACCCATCTACTGGCCCATTTCTTTGTTTGAACAGTGCTGGAGTAGTGTTATTTAGATTGGTCTCGTCCTCGTAGAAGCTATGAATATCAGCATTCTACTTGTGTACTTGAATTTTCAAAAGCCTTCTTTCCTTCTACTGTTTAAGCTCCTTACATTCCAGCTGACTATTTTCAGTTTCACTTATATCATTGTTTGACAACTATCTTCTCCTAAACCTTTCACTCCCCTCCTTATAAATGATGTTGAACTCAGGAGTTCTGAATTCCCTTCTGGAGCTCCTGGGACATTCCATGCAGCTCGTTTGTCACCTTTCTTCCGTCTTTTTGTCATTTATGAAAATAACTTAATGCTTCCCCTTCACGGCCTTCAAAATCTATTCCCATTTGCTTACTCATTTTAATAATGTTCCTTCAAACCCAGGCTGCTTCTTCCGTCTGATTCTGTTCGAATCCTTGCTCATCTTCATGCCATTCAGTGAGGAGATTTCGTTGTCTATCTCTAGAGGTTATGTTTCGAAGCGGACGATTTCCTCCCCCTCTTCCGGTCTTGCTTTTATCAACTTCGGACTCAGTGGAGTCTCACGTCCCTCGTTGCTATGAAAATCAGAGTCAGCAGTGGTGGATGCGAGCAATTACTAGGCTGTCTGAACTCCGGAAGCTTGGACTTCAAAAAAAGAAAGGGTTCGTGATGTGTCCTCACTGATATAAACGAGGCATTAGTTGGAATAATGCTCGCTGGGTCTAACTGATTTATACTTCTATTTCCCCCCTTCTCTGTTTTGCTCTATGATAGCTGGCCCAATTGTTTGGTTTCTTTTTTGCTGAACGGAGTCAGTCTTATCCGCCATTCTAGGCCCAGGTATGACTGGCATTTGTGTCATCTTAGTTGTTATAAAGAAAGAAGAGCCCAAGTGTTTTTAAATCCTTTTCCATGTGACTGCCATGCGTTCATCTCTAGAGATTCAAAATTTGAACCTCCCAGGTGGCCTTTCCCGAGAAAAGGTTGCCGCTCTATAGCTTGTTGCACCAGGCTTACGCGAAGGACTGGTCTGTATTGCTTGCCCACAACAGCAGCTGTCCCTGATCTGGCTTGGCCTTAATTTTATGATGGTTACCCTTTCAACTCAAACAGGGACTTTGAATACAATATCCTCTTTTCTAAATTCTTGCCCAGCGAAGGTGGTTCCTTAGGGTTGTTTCTCATCTGTTTCTGGCCACCCTCCACATTCCTCACCAATTTCCATGAATACCTTCACAGACCAGAGATGTAATGACAACTCTAGTAGTTGTACTGATATCCAATTTGGTTCGAAACTAGCCGGAAACTGTTCTACAGCTAGGTGCCTCTCCCTTTGAAGGAAGCTCAAAATGAAATTAGCGCTGTTCATCTTGGGGTATCTCCCCTGATTTCCTTCTGCTTCGTACCTATCTTCTAATTTCTGAGCATGTGGGTATTTCTTTGTGATTACCTTCAAACTTCCTGACCAGACAATTTTGTTGATTTTGTAGGAGCTTCGGTCTGTGCCCCGTGATAATCTGACATCTTTTTGCTTTCGTTGGTTCCAGATAGCGTACTGCTGGGACTTGATTTGGTCCATCGCCCTTTCAATTTTGCTTTTTCTAGATAATTTTTACTGTATATTTTTCCCTCTAATAACCTATTAGAACTCTGATACTATTATGTTGCTTCTCCTAACCATTTTGCTTTGCTGTAACTGCGATGAATCTTCTGTGGATATTGAAGTTCTGAGCAGTAAGATATTTTTCGATCTTAGCTGCCTCACTCCATCTTCTAAATTTTTTCCTTGTGTTATCCGATGCCACTATCATTAGCTGTCCTACCCATAGTAATACCCGTCTGCTTTTTGTCAATCTCCTAATGAAGTTTCTTCTCCTCTCTACCCATTCACATCGACTTGTTGAATCGTTTATTGTTTATATTATTTCAGAAGACTTGTTCCCTGCAATTTTTTTAGCAGCTAGGTTTTTCCTTTGGTTAATTTTGTCTATTTGGGTATCTGGCTAAGTTAATTCGAGTTAGTAAAGTTGTTACTTTTTCCCCCTAAGTTCATATTGTGAACACTTATTGTCCTTCAGTTATTTGCAAAGTAGTCCTTTAGTTTGTTAGGGAAGGGGGAACACATGTCTCACTTAGTAATTGCTAGCTGAGTTGTTGTTGCTTTTTAAATATCTCTGTATTGGACAAACGGATTTTGCTGAATGAAGAATTTCCTTTTGTCCTATTTCTTTCTAGTCATTTTTTGCCTAGGCGTTTTACTGTTGCATTGCTCATTGACGAGTTTTGTAACAATCTTTATCAAAAGACTTGTTTCTGGTGATATATATGTCTTTCTCTCCATGATGTTGACTCAGTTTTGATCCACTACTTTAATTGTTAATAAAATACCAGTTACCTTGCTTAAAAAAAGAAAAACAGAAGTTGGCCATTGATTCAGCAGCTGGGAACATCACTGCCGTACAAGGAGTCCTAAGGAATGATGGGAAGATTTGGGGTGGGCTCTCATGAAAATTTGAGGGCACAAATTATTTCTGGAATGCAGCTTTCTCCATGGGGGTGGGGGGAGGAGGGTCGACATTCAGGAGTTTTGGCAACTCAACAGAGAATCTGGCAGCTACTCTATTGGCCTGGTATGCTCATAGATGTCAAATAAAGAGTAGTGGAGTGTGATGTTTGCCAAAGAAACAAACATGAAAATGTGGCTTATCCAGGTCTCCTACAACCTTTGCCTATTCCAGAGAAGCCTTGTGAGCACATAGCTATGGATTTCATAGATGGCCTACCAAAATCGCAAGGGAAGAATGTCATCTTGGTGGTAATTGATCGTTTCACTTAAGTATGCTCATTTCTTCTCTTTAACTCACCCATTTTCAGCGGAACAGATTGTCCAGCTATCTATAGATAATATCTGTAAATTGCATGAAGTACCTAGTTTTATTGTGTCAGATCGAGATCCAATTTTTACTAGCTCTTTCTGGAAAGAGCTTTTCAAGTTTCTTAAGGTGCAATTAAGGATGAGTTCAGCCTATCATCCTCCATGAGAGGTTGAATCACTGCCTGTACACCTATTTAAGATGTATGAGTGGCAAAAGCTACGTGACTGGAGTAAATGGTTGTCTATGGCGGAATTCTACTATAATTCTAACTTCCATTTTGCAATTCAAATGACACCTTTTATGGTTCTCTATGGATACGACCCTCCACAACCTACATTTGAGCTTATTGCCCAGACCAAGCTAAATTTAGTAGATGAATTTCTAAAGGAGAAACAGGTAATTACAAAGTTATTACAGGACAATTTGAAGAAAGCTCAGAATAGGATGAAACAATTTGCAGATAAGAAAAGGTCAGACCGCATGTTTGAAGTCGATGATTGGGTATACTTAAAACTCCAGCTTTATTGGCAATCTATAGTGGCGATCCGCAAAAATCTTAAGCTAGCAGCAAGGTTTTTTGGGTCTTACCAAATTGTGAAGAAAATTGGTCCAGTGGCTTATGAACTGAAGCTACCCGTTAGATCGAAAATTCACCCAGTTTTCCATGTCTCTCTCACTTGAAAAAGGTGGGAGAGCAAGCAGTGGCCATCGACCCTACTGCACTGATGACGACCAGATCAAGGTGGAGCCAGAGGCGATTCTGGATCGACGTTTGGTCAAACGCAAGAATGCTGGGGTGGTTCAGGTCCTAGTTCAATGGACTAATCTTCCGCCGGAAGAGGCGACCAGGGAAGACTTCATCCAATCACTGTTCCGAGCTTCGATCTGAGATAAAACTTGGATCTTTGAGGAGTATGAAATGTCGCAACTAGGATTTTCCTTTTGTTAATTTTGACTATGGTTGACTAATTGAGTATCTGGCTAAGTTAATTGGAGTTAGTAGATTTTTTACCTTTTTCCCCTAAGTTCATATGTGAACACTTTAGTCTTACAATTATTTGCGGAGTAGTTCTTTAGTTTGTTAGGGAAGGGAGGACACCTGTCTCACTTAGTCATGCCAGCTGGGTTGTTGTTGCCTGTTAAATATCTCTGTATTGGACAGATGGATTATGCTGAATGAAGAATTTCCGTTTGACCTATTTCTTTCTAGTCATTTTTAGCCTAAGCATTTTACTGTTGCATTGCTCATTGACGAGCTTTGTAACAATCTTTATCAAAAGACTTGTTTCTGGCGATATATATGTCTTTCTCTCCATGATGTTGACTCAGTTTTGATCCAATAATTTTTTGGAGAGTGATTGTCTGAAAACTCAGTTTGATCGGATTTAGCTTGAGTGTACACTTTCTCTCTCTTGATTTTTCATGTGGGCCATGATAAGTTGGCATTTTATCTCTAATTCCTGATGTTCAGGTGTACTTGAAGTTCCTCTAGTCTGTTCTTAAGCCGTTCACTAAAGGAGGATGTTGTTTAAATAGTTCACACAATAGTAATGGGGTGTCTTGAATCACAATAAAAAATGAGTTGCTCCTGGTTTGTTTTATTAACTTAGCCTACAAAATATGTTCCGGGTTTTTTTTTACTTAACACACACACACACATATATATATATATAACTAAACTGATACTTCATTCAGATGTTTTCTTCTCCAAATGGAAACCAAAGTCAACAAAACATGGAAGGGAAAAAACATTGCCTACTTATTTCTGCAAGCAATCCTTATCCGTTGCCTACACCAGTTTATCGACCACAGATGCAGAAACTGGAGCAGAACGAAAATACTGAAACACAAACAGATAGTCGACTATCTGATGCTGAGACAGTTGCCAAGGCATTCCCTCAGGTACTGATCTAAAGCCTTTTGCATTTTCATAATCTTGGTCTTCCCCTCGCATATTCTGCTTCATCCTTAGCTGACAAGTAACTCTTTCCCTTGCAGTGCTTTGTTTCCCTGTCAGTTATATGCCCAAAACAGCTTTCAAAACTAAGAGCGGTATATAATGCGGTAATTGTGCCCAACTTCATTGAATTCTTTCCGTTTCTTTATTAGGGTCAAAGCCTGTCTTTATTGTGTTGAAACTTTTTTTTTTTTTTTTTGTGACCTACAATAATTATTGTCTTCAACTTTACCTAGTTGCGGATTAACTTCCTGCGTGCTCTTTCCGACCTCTCTAGAAATTATATTAGTACTCTCTGTTGAACTGGGAAATTGCTAACTTTGGTGCTCATTTACCATAATACTGTGTTCAGGATTGGGGCAAGTAACATGATTTTGAATGATTTCTGTACCACATATTATATATTCTTAGAATGTCGTTAACGGAACAATCTTTGGTGTGCTTCTCACTCTTTCGATACTTATGTTGTGGCAAGCATTTCACTAGTTCAAAACTATGAATTTATGACGGAACTCTCTAAATTTGATTCAGCCTTAATGATTATCACTTGGTCTTAAATAGAGAAAAGTGATGCATGTGGACTTTATATTTCCATTTGTTTCAAACTCTATGCTTGTTCATTAGAAGTAAGAATATCCATGAGCTCCACAATAACATCCTCCTATTAACTTATCCCTTTAAGGTTAGTTAAAGGAAGACGGAAGAGAAGACGCAGGTCATTGGATGTTGTTCCTCTAGCACTCATATGGGTTCTTTGGAGTGAGAGGAATAGGAGAGCTTTTGATGGAGTAGAGAAAGATCTTGTACACTTGAGGAGTAGCTTCTTTTCCCTTATTTATTTTTGGTGCACCTTTGAGGTTCCTGTTTGTATAGAAGATTGGGAATCATTCGTAGAAAACCATGGCCTTGTGTAAGGGTTTCTACTCTTGGGTATTCTCCTTGTATACGGGCATCTTTTTGCCCCTTTTTGATGAAATTTATTACCTTATCAAAATAAAAAACTTATCCCTTTAAGGTTGACTGTTGCAAAAGTACTTCTTCATTTCGGAGTCCAAATTTGAGAATATGCAGCATGCTATAGCTATGGAGAAACATTTAGCTTTAGTAGGTGCTTAAAAATGATCAGCCTTTTAATCGTGGATAATGTATATCGTCTTAAATTATCTTTGAATCACCCATGATATTATGATCTTACATTCTATTAATTCAATGGTTCTCAACAGTAGGTTGTGTCTTCCATGAAAGGGAGATGGACTTATAATCCTCCTCACTCAGCACACACTCCTATCCTGCTAGTCTTAGTGCCGGAGCTATGAAAAATGGAATGCCCCATTTTCCAACTTCTCATTTAGTTTTATACTAATTGGATACAGGGAAAACGCAATCCACGAGCAGCTGACCCGCCAATTGATACAGCTAAGAATCCAAACTTTCTTGTTTTGATTTCTGAAAATTTCATCGAGGCTCGTGCTGCTTTTAGTCGCCCTGGAATGACCAATTTGACGTCAAACCAAAGCCCTGTCAAAATGGACGTGTCTTCTATTCCACCAGTTTCTGTGCCACCATCAATTTCTAATTCAGCAGGTTTGTGTAATTTTTTTGAACTTATTTTCCGGCTTTATCATCCTATTTTGCTCAGGCTAATGTTACCTTATTCATAGATTTGCATGCTTCTTTTACTCTTCCATGTTGGACATAGTATTTTGGTGAATAGAATTGAGGAATGCACACCAAGAGGATATGTCCGAATGCGCAAAAGAGGAAAATGAACAATTAACAGAAATATCCTCCACTTTCTTTGGAAGTTGGCACACTTAATTTGGTAGTTGGCAGGGTCAAGCTGTTGAATAGACTAACCACTTAACACCACAGAAAAGCAAGTAAAACCACTGTATAAACTTTTTTGTGAAGAAACCCACTGTGTAAACTTTGTTCAACCTGATATATCTTGGGAACAGTTCACTCTGCTGTGCATTTTCTTTGTGTTAACTTGCTCATGCTTGATTTGTTCAATTTTTAGAGTTCAAGCTTGGCCTGTTGGATAGACAACTGATTGCTAAACTATTCAACTCTCAGTTCAGCTGTAGTATCTTCTGTCTATTGCTAAAATGTCAATTTATACTCTCCTAATCGTTCCTCGATTAGGTTGAGGTGTACATGTGGGCATATGGTGATGATACTTTTGGCTTCTTTACATTTATCTCTTTTTATCTTTTCTGAGGAATGAAGATTAGTAAGTTACATCATCTTGAATACTGTTTAAAATTACAGTTTTAGCTAATAACTTAATATAGGTCCAAAAAATCGATCTCCTCTGGTACGACATGCATACTAGATCAATTTGAAAGTGATACTCGTGTATTCTAGTATAGAGCATCCTGGGATATATGGATTATTCCCCATGGTTTTGTTGAAGGATACTGATTTTCTTTTCTATTTACCTCTCAGCAAATGGATCTGTTATGAGTCGTCAACCAATTTCTGCTGGAAATATTCCTCCTGCAACTGTAAAAATTGTAAGACTCAACTTGTACACCTGCTTGGTACCCAGACATTACTGTAGATGCTGTGATCTTATAACATATGTTTTCAGGAGCCCACCGCCATGACCTCCATGAATGGGCCTGCATTTTCACATATTCCATCTGTTCGTCCTGCTCTTCAACCTGTTCCAAGCTTGCAAACTTCTTCTCCTCTTTCTGTTTCCCAGGAGATGGCATCACATAATGAGAACGTTCAGGAGATGAAACCCGTAGTCAGTGGCATGACACAGTCCTTACGTCCAGTTGCTGCTGCAGCAGCAAATGTCAGAATCCTGAACGATGTTGCTCAAGCACGCCAAGCAATAGCTGGGGCAACTTCTATAGGCCTGCAATCTATGGGTGGCACCCCTATGCTTTCAAGTATGATATCTAGTGGAATGGCATCTTCCGTCCCTTCCGTCCAAACTGTATTTTCATCTGGGCAATCAGGTGTCACAACAGTAAGTGGGTCAGTTCCATTAGCAGGCAGTGGGCAGAATACGCAAAATTCAGCTCCTGCTTCATTCACTTCGACTGCTCCCAGTATGTCTGGGAATCCAAACATTAGCATTTCACAGCCTTTGATTAATAACCAAGGAGGCATTAGTGTGGCTGGTCAAACAGTTCCTGGAATGTGCCAAGGTAATCTACCAGGCACACAAATGATGCCAAGTGGGACAGGGATGAACCAGAATATGCTGACTGGGTTGGGTGCAACTGGTATGCCTTCCGGAACCGGCACAATGATGCCTACTCCAGGGATCTCTCAACAAGGACAGCCAGGCATGCAACCTGTTGGTAATAGCACAGGAGCTAACATGCCTCTATCTCAGCAGCAAACACCTGCTGCATTGCCATCAGCTCAATCAAAATATGTAAAAGTTTGGGAGGTAAGACCGATTAATCTGTAGAAATGCTGAAGTTGGACACTGACTCTGTTCCTATAAAAACTAACTCATCCTTCTAATTTTTCCTTGTCTTAACAACAGATAAAATAGGAATCATATTCAAATCTTCTTTAAGTATGCCAGGTTATATTTTCCTGATGGTTTCTGCTGGCAGTTTTTGTTTTGCTTTAAATGAGTTAGTCTCTAATTTAGAAATCCTTTGGCAGTACAATCTCTGCTGAGATTTCTATATCCTACTCTTCAAAAAATGGAATTTTATGCTTTTTCCCAACCATTAAAAGGCCAATATAAGCTTGATTTAGCGTATGTGGTTTTTTGACAAAGAACTCTATCGATATCTGTTCTGTTATGTGGCGTAACAACATAGTGATTTTAGTATCATAATTCAGGGCCACAATGCCAAAGATTTTGTATTGTGGTGGTAGCAGATTAGGTGCGATATTTGGTGATTATGATTTAATGGGAGCTTGTAAGGGCTCTCCTTTAGTCTTTGGTGGGTTGCTGTGGGCTGCAACCATTTCCGGGGGGAAACCAGCTATTAAGTATCACAACCAATCTTCATCCTTTTCATATGCTGTTGGATTTGCAACTAAATGTCTAAACTGATGTTTTTGGGGTGTTTGGTACCCAATTGCCTATATTACTTGATTATTATACTGCAGCTCTATTCAAGATGGATATTTGAGTAGTTTCCTTGTAATTATGTAAATTGGCAAAGACAACTTTAAACTTTATTTAGAAATGAATGTATGCTCTACTAAAGTAGATTTTGTGGAAAATCAGCTTTTCAATCTTCGTTGGCTCTTCACCCCTCCACTACCGAGTGTTTAGTCTTTGGATTTCTTCTCCGTGACTCGTTTCAGATATTAATCTTAGAACCATGTACCTAATATGCCTGATGTAAATACAACAGAGAAAATCAAGGATGGCATACTGAAGGTAGGATGGAGTTTGATTTTGCGGATAGGGTGGGGTGGTTGGTAGTATGTGGGTTGTTGAAAATAGTATAATTCATGCTTTTCATAAAAAAATTATATATTTCATGCTGGTGCTTTCCAGTTGCATTTTTGGGAAACTGAAACAAAAGCTTTGCCATGCAAAAGTTAGTCTGATTATGCTTCCAAATTGATGGTAAATGTTGAAGAATGCTTACACATAAGCTTGCATATGAGTAATCTTTTAGAATAGTTGACAAGATGACATCCAAAGTGAAGTGCTAAACATGCCATCTTGAGATGCTAAGTGTGAGACCAAAATTGTAAGCTAAAAAACCATGTGGGTTTGGCATGTCATCAAACACTTCTACCAGGTAAGCCATATAGCATTTGCTTTCGTTGATTCGGTGATATGCATATTGTTGAAAGGGGCTGTTAGAGTTGGTTATGTATAAAGTGTTAGTTATGTATAAAGTGTGTTGCCTTTATAAGTGTCCCACATTGATAGTGAAGGTTTGAGGTATATGCACACCTTATATAAATAGGGCTCCTTGTATTATAGTAAATTAACAAATATCAATAATATAATTTTTCCGTGCTATTCTCACATGGTATTAGAGCTACCATGAGAGATTCATCGTTGTGCAAAAATACCAGCGACTCCAGGAAGAAGAAATCAGTTAATCGAATAATTTTTCGGTGACCGTAGGTCTGTCTGCGTGGAAGTCCTTTTTTGTCATTGTTGTGCAAAAACCAATACTACCACGAGGTAGATCAGCTTTCTGCGACCAACGACAACAACAACAAACCCAGTATAATCCCACATAGTAAGGTCTGGGGAGGGTAGTGTATACGCACCCTTACCCTACCTTGTGGAGATGGAGAGGCTGTTTATCAGCTTCCTACGACCAACCCCTAAAAGTTCCTTCGGCAGAACCCCTCTCATGTGCTGGCAATTTGAACTTCTCCGGTGAGAATCCAACTCACGCGCCGCCAACAACTTTTTTTATTTTCCGGCGACTTGTTGCAGATTTTGGCGACTGTTTCTAGTTTCGGCGGCTACTATGTCCTTTTTCTGCTGCTTCTTGACTTCCTACGAGTTACTGCTGCTTCTTGATTATTTGGTTCAACGTCTTTGGGAGTTGATATTTTTGGTTCTAAAAGCGCGTGTTCTTGAAATTCAAGCGTGATGATTGCTTCAGAACCTTTAATGAGAGTTGTGGTGCAAAGGTCAAGGTGTTCAAAATCACCTAACCAAATAGGCCGGTGACAGAGATGAAAAGGCCAAAGCACTTTGGGAGAAAATTGATGCTCAATTGTATAGTTTCCTGTGGCGATCTATTGATCCCAAGATAATCTTTCTTTCGTCCATTCCAGACTTTTTATTCAGTTTGGGAGAAGGCTTATACTTTATACACTAATGACATATCCCGTTTTTATGAGGTAATATCTCGGATGCCAAACTTAAAGAAACAATAATTGGATATGTTTACTTGGGACAGGTGCAGGTAGTCATGGAGGAATTTGAGAGTTGATGCCAGTTGCTGCTAGTGTTGAAAAATAGCAGGAGCAGTGACAGAAGACTGTTTCTAACTCTTACACTTGATAGACTTCCTAATGACCTCGATTCGGTGCATGACTAGATTTTAGCTAGTACAACTGTTCCTACAGTTGATGAACTATTCTCATGTGGTCTCGCCACCAACTACTAACTCATCAGTTCTCGTATCCCAGACAGTGCCAAATCAAGAATCTCAGACTATGGGGAGTAGACGAGGATGAGGTCATTTTGAAACATCACGGCCCAAGTGTTCTTATTGTAATAAGCTTGGACACGCTCATGAGGTATGTTACTCTTTGCATGGTCGACCACCTAAAAATGCTCTTGTTACTAAGACCGAGACTGCAGGTAACAAGGGGTTTTCTTTATCTGAAGGGGAGTATAATGAGTTCCTCCAGTATCGAGCAAGTACGTAGACGCCTCCACAAGTAGCCTCTGTTGCTTGTGTTTCCCAGTCTACTATTCTTGAACCGAGGGTCATGGACTCAGGCGCCTCTTCATATTTCTGATAATAAGTCCTTTTTGTCAAATATTGTTTATTCATAGTCTTTTTTCACTGTTACTTTAGCAAATGAAGTCCAAACAAAAGCAAAAAGACTGGCAATGATCAGAATAGTATTACTACTCTAAAGTAGCATATCTTTCAATACTTCCAGACTAAGGATCTAGGCAGATTGAAGTATTTTCAAGGTATCGAGGTCCCTCAGTTTAGATCAGGTATTGTTATTTCACAAACGAAATATGCTTTAGACATTCTTGAGGAGACTGGAATGATGGACTGCAGACCTGTTGACATTTTGATAGATCCAAATGCTAAGCTTCTGCCAAGACAGGAGAGCCTCTTAGCAATCCTACAAGATGGGTTGGTTGGCAATTGAATTACCTCATAGTGACTAGACCTGACATTTCATTTCCCTTGAGTGTTGTAAGTCAGTTTATGGATTCTCCCTGTGATAGTCATTAGAACGTAGTTGTTTGCCAAATCTTCGATGTATAAAATCAGCTCTAGGGAAAGGACTGCTATTCGAGGATCGAGGGCCATGAGCAGATTGTTGGATACACAGACGTTGATTGGGCAGGATCACCTTCTGATAAACGTTTCACATCTGATGTTGTGTTTTTATAGGAGTTAATTTGGTCTCTTGGAAAAACAAGAAATAAAATGTAGTTGCTCGATCTAGTGCAAAAGCAGAATATTGATCCATGATTATGGCAACATGTGAGCTAGTTTGGACAAGCAGTTGCTCAAAAAATTAAAATTTGGAGTAATCAATCAGATAGAACTTGTGTGTGATAATCAAGCTGCCCTTCATATTGCATAAAATCCAGTGTTTCATGAGAGGACTAAACACATTGAGATTGGCTGTCACTTCATCAGAGAGAAGATACACTCGGGAGATATTGTTACAAAGTTTGTGAACTCAAATGATCAACTTGCATATATTTTCACCAAGTCCTTCACGGATTCTCATATTAGTTATATATGTAACAAGCCCGATACATATAATTTAGATGCACCAACTTGAGGTGGAGTATTAGAATTAATTCACGTACAAAGCTTGTTGTGTATAAGTTTCCCACATTGATATTGAAGGTTTTCGGTATATGTACATACCCTATAAAAATAGGGCTCGTATTATAGTAAATTAACCAATATCAATAATATAATTTTCCCGTGCTATTCTCATAGGGGCAACAATTTAGAATTCAGCAAGGTCCATTACTTTACATGGTAGAGCTAGGTCTATCCTTGTTTGAGCCCCTGTGTTATATTGTCCACGCTGGCAAGTCTGGGTTTGGGGAGGTGGGGAAGGAATGGGGAGAGAGTGGGGTTGTAGAGTGGGTTAGAGTCTCAAAAATTGGTTGGGGAATGGGATGGTTGTCTCATTATATGAACTTGCGCAATCTCCTCTCTTGATGTAACTTTTGGGGTTGAGTTAGGCTCAAGGTTCATTTCTTTACGAGCTCTTTCACTTTTCTTCTTTCTGGTTCAGTTATCTCGATTCTAACTGAGGCCTATAATGCTTCGTAAATCATTTTGGAAAAGGAAACTGGCACTATTTTCCAAAGCATTTTGCAGTTTAATTTGCATGAACGATAACAAAATATGGCTGAATTACTAACTATGATGCTCTGATATTTGGGGGTGGGGAGGGAACTGATTTGTGATGCAGAACCCAATACTATAATTCTTTTGAGAGAAACAATATATTGAGACCTTGTGCAGAATCAGCAAAATGATACTTTGAGTTTGTAAGAACACAATTTGAAACTTAATAGTGTTTACCGATGATATTGTGTACATTTGAATAGTGATGTTATGCAAGTTATATACGATGTTGAGAAATTGGGTTGGTATATGCTGATATTACTGCCCGTTCTTTTCTAGAACTCTGATTATTTTGGTATAACTTTTTAGTTATCCCCATAATTTTCATGTTTTCCCATATATTGTTTTTTCTTGGAAACTCCTACAGGCAACTATAATTTCTGTATGATCTTAATGATGTACTCCTGATATTTTGTTATGAAAATGTTGCAGGGGAACTTATCTGGTCAGAGACAGGGCCAACCTGTATTTATTACCAGATTAGAGGTATGGTTTTAACTTGTCTAATCAGATTTTCTAGTTACTACAAGTTGTTTAAGTGATAGTGTTTTAAAGAAGGCACTCCGCTTTCGTGTTGATGGATGAAATATTGTGCAATTATGTCTTCATATTGTAAAATTGTTTGCTGAATCCCTACTGATTGTGTAAAATCTTCCGATCTTAATTTCTTGTGGCAGGGGTATAGGAGTGCCTCAGCTTCTGAATCGTAAGTTTTCATTTTCATGAGTGCTTGGTTTAGTGATTTCCCAATGAATAACTCTTACAAAATTCAAGTTGTTGCAATGGCGTTATCCTGTATGTTGGCTTGTGAGGAGAATATACTTCGTCCTTCATAAGTTGTAAGGCGAGTATGTTATGTTACGACCCAAATCCCATCTAGTCGTGATGGCACCTAACCTAACCCGCTACGTATGCCAACCAATATATAACATCACCCACATGAAGATCGATAAAATAAATAAAGAAATAAGAATACAAAATTCAATACAAACTACCTCAAGATATGGTAGTACAAGTCATGAGCTAATAAGATTTATAATTTCAATGTTGGTATGAAAAAAATATTTTATCTATTTGAATATATATAAACAGAAATACGAGTCCTAAACTACCATGATCAGATAATAGCTTGCAACTGGAACGCTGGCACATCTTCAATGCTAGTCTGGCTTCCGCAAGGTTCAGCTCTACACGTGAGATGCAGAAGTCTAGTACGAGCACAATCTACCCCATGTACTCAGTAAATATCAAGATTAACCTCATCGAAATAGTGGCAGGTAATCTAGATAACTCACTTATATAACCTGTTCAACTCATAAGCATATACAATAACAGAGAGTAGCCAAGTAACAACAGATATCAATAATAAGGTGCACAATCAAATATAAAGGTAATAAGCAATGCTTTTTCAAATAATCAAATCAAAATCATATACAAACGCACCAAATCCGCATATAAAGGAAATATACTGCAAGTATCATTAACTCGAAAACTTCTACATGAATGTTGAGTGTCTATGCAAGATAAATATCTAATTTTAAATCAATTCCCAAATAGCATTTATACGAATGCTCCTATATGAGTCTAAAATATCTATGTGATGAAGACTCAACTTTTACATCAATCCGACACTCTCCAAGTGTCTAACAATTCACAATCAAGTCCCATGCATGTGTAAAATGCATGAATGTGCATATGTTGATGATATGCATGAATATTTCTACACAAGCCTAGAATGTCAATATATGAGAAAGACTTAAACTTCACAACAACCGGCACTCCCAGTGCCCGACACTCCGATGTCAAACTGTGCACACACGACCCAAGGTAAAATGGGTGATCACGTGACTCCGAAGGGATGGATCCAAATCCATGCGCCAGAGCATTAAAGCTCTCTAATCAAATCATCAATATTTCAAAAATCAGTCATTAATTCACACGGAATGAACCATCGTGCCATCATCATAAAAACTGCACGACGTAAACCATTGTGTGATAACAATATTAACCGCACAACATAAACCATTGTGCCAATCTCAGTCCATATCAGAGAACCATATGCAGGAATGTATGCATATGAACAAGAGATAAGCATGTATGATGCATATGGACAGAAAATAAACATGTAGGGATGTATGCATGTGTATAAGTATGACTACGACTACAACATATAATCCAATATACAAGATAGCCCATCATGTCCAAAAGGGAATAAAAGGCTAAACATAATCTCTAGCATGAATATAGTTGCTCAATTAGTCGTACAACAATTAAAGCATATCACAAGAAGAACATGTGTCCAAACAAGGGATAAAGAAGCCTAAAATCTACTCCAAACATGGTATAACCTTAAGTGACCGCATATACACCCGTCATCGTGCATATATGTCACCTCCCAAAAACGTAGCGTTTAGCATATAAGTTCATTTGAGGAAAATGCTCTCAAGTCGAGGCTAAGCAAGATACTTACCTCATCCCAGGATATCTCTATTCTTCAAAATCCGCCTTTTCTAGCTCCAAAACCATCAAACGAGTCCAATCTAGCCCATGCAATACTCAACGGGGTCAGGAGCTATAAAAACTAACTCCAAACAATAAAGCTTCAATCTTTAATCAGATCTCAAAAGTCAACAAAAAGTCAACTCGGGCCCACACGGTCAAAATTCGAGTCCAAGGTTGGATGCAGTTGACTCATAACCCCACAAGTCCAAATATGTGATTAGTTTCCAAATCTCTGTCCAAATTGATGTTCAAAACCTCAAAATCCATTTTCTTATGTTTTGGACAAAAACCCCAATTTCTCTTGTTTAGTCCCATGTTTGATGTTAAATCTTGTGATAGATTCGTATGTAACTTATAGATTTGGGTTAGAATCACTTATTCCAAACTTGTTGATAAAATTACTCTAAAAAATCACCTCAATCTAAGCTTCCTATCTCCCAAAATAATCAAAATAAACTCCAAGTACTAACAACAACGACGTACCCAATATATTTCCACACATAGGGTCTGGGTAGGGTGGTGTCTATGCAGACCTTACCCTACCTTATGCAGGAAGATGACTGTTTTTAAGAGACCCTCGGCTCGAGCAAACACAGTCACAACAACAAGGAAAATTGAAATATAAAAATAGTACTCATATGAAAAAAAAATGAGATAGTAACTAACCGAAGCTGAAGCATCACCTGAAAATACTATAAATCCAAGAAAACTCCAAGTACTAAATGTGTTTATATATAACAATTGCAGAAATTTTCAGAAATGATAGCATGTCCTCCCTTCACTAAAACAGTCATAACTTTTTGTACAAATGTCGGAGTGATGAACAATTTGAATTTCTGAAAACTAGATTCAAAGGGCTATAACTTTCATTTGAACCTCATTCGCAAATTCCTCATAGATAGAGAGCAATACCCTTGTGAAGTGAGGTCAAGTGTAGGAAAACCTTGTTTCAACACTTTTAGATCTTTCAATACTCGCTCCAAACGCGTCGAAACCCAGGCGAGCTCCTCGGGACCCCGTCCAATCATCCTAACAAGTTTGTATATCCTATCCAAACTTGTACAAATTCTTAAAACACATTCGGAAACATCATAACTAATCTCCGTTTTGGCCATAAAATTTTGGAGCTTTTTTTCAAATTTTGTTTTCAATATCTGTTTGTTTAACCATTTTTTGGCAGATTTTGAAAATAAAATATTCAAATCCCTAAAACAGCTCTAGAGTAGTTTTTGAATTTTTTTACGCGCATCTCATCTTCAAAAACTCGTTTTTTGAAGTTTCAACCAAATCTATGTTCAAAGCTAGCTAAGAATCAAGATCCAAACCAAATATGAACTTTCTTAAGTTCTTCAAGTTTCAAATTTTACAAAATTGGTACGAATCATTTTCAAATCCTTTGAACCACCTCTAAACGATTCCAGTAAGTCCAAATGACCTATATGAACTTATTCACAGCCCAAAACACGAATTGAAGTGCAATAACACAAAAGTCAAACTTGAGTCAAACTTGTGAACTTTTAAGTTATTCAAATTGCCAACTTTCAACTTATAGCGCTAAATCAACCCCGAGCCACTCTAGACCCGATCTAAACATACGTACAAGTTTAAAATCATTATATGAACCTATTGGAACCTTCAAATTTCGACTCCGAGTCCGTTTACCCAAAATGTTGACTTTGGTTAACACTCTTAACTCAAAGCCTGTAGTTTTCAACAAAGTATCCCAAATTGGAACCAGAACCAACCATACATGCAAGTAATAAAATATAATATGAACCTACTCAAGGTCTCAAATTGCAGGACAGGATGCTAGAACTCAAAACGGTTGGGTCCTTCCAGTTATTGTGTTTGAAAGTCAGATTTTTCAGAGTAGGTTAGCTATGTTAGTGTCTTTTCCATCTTCAAACTGCAAGTAAGTTTTATTCTACACCTAAAGAACTCATATTACAACTTAAAAAGTAAAAGGTAAAGCTGAGCTCTACTGTTATGATGCACTTGATCTCTCAAATTTAGCAAGATCAGCAAATGGTAGAGCGGCCAAGGACTTCATGATTAAGCTTTAAGAACTTGTTTCTTTGTGAGAGATCAGTCTTTTATAAAGTTCTTTCTCTACAACTGACACATTATTCTGTTTCAAGAACGCAAAAGGCAAGTGTAGACGTCACTCTGCACAGAGAGACATTTTAATTTTTGTATTATTGGTTGTTTGTGCTCCTATGACAGTGCCAAATTATTTGCCTTGTGTATTTGGAAAGCCAAAGGACACAACATAGCTATATGCGGAAGTTCTTTGCATTTGCATCCTTAATCTATGCACCATTTTGTGATTTGCACCTTATCTTCTTTTTCTTTTTTTGTAATTTGCCCGTCAATCTATTCATTTTTGTTCAAAACAAAAATAAAGTTTATTATCTGAGGGTAAAATAGGAAATAGTGTTCCTATAAAACTAACCTTTCAACCCCCTTTTTTTGGATATCCTAATAATGTGTTTACATGTCATCAAACTCGATATTTAACAATTGCAACTTCATAGTGCCTTATGACGATGATCAAATGTAATAACACACTTGAAGGATCGGATTTTATCTACTTATGTTGTTTTATCATGAAAATTTTGTCTCTACTGTTTATATTTGGCTTTTAAAATCTGTTTCTAAAACAAATGTTACCATTCTAAAAAAAAAAAATATATATATATATATATATATATATATATATATTTGTTTCGAAAACAATTCAAGAAAAGATGAACGAAAATTTGTTAGGTTAGGAAAAATACACTAAAGTAATCTTCTGACAACCAAACAAGTGAATTGATTTCAATCAAGACCATATTTTTCGGCAAAACCAAAATAATATTACTAAAACCAAAAGCCTCCAAACACAATAATTTGGATAAAAATACTTTTAATTGAAAATAATATCTTATAAATTATAAATATTTCTAATTAAAATAAAAAGTTTACGAAGTAAGTAATTCTAAGCTTAATAAGGTGATTGCCAAATCCAAAAAGACTTGTCGTTAAACAAACACTTACTAGAGTCAGGCAACAAATAGCTAATTTGCTGGTGATTGTTCGCTGTAAAAGTACAACTTTTTTGTGACTATCGTCTAGAGTCAATACATTGTTTACAGAAGAAAAAGGAAACTTCAATTTTTAATAAATAATTTTAAGTGTTTTATAAGTTTTTTAAATATTATATATGATACTTGTTAAATACCGAGTTCGGTGACTTATAAACACATTAGCATATTAAAAAGAAATGGATTGGTAGGTTTATTCTGCAGGGACACTATTTTCCTATTCTACCCTTTAAAAAAAATATTTATTATGATTTAGTAAAGAAATGAATTGGTTAGGGGGCATTTTACAAAAAATAAGAGGATATGGTGAAAATCACAAAAGAGCATAGGATAGGGCTCCAAAATGTAAAGAATATGGTGGCAATTCAAATAAGTGAAATCAGAAGAAACGGGGATTGGTGGGCCGTGGGCCTTTGACATGAAAGGTACTAAAGGAATCTCGGAGAGATAATGTGCCTAAAGAGTTACAGATAGGATAATATTTAGGGTTTACGAAGAGTGGGCTGCCTATGGATATGAGAGAGGAAAACAGGAATTTAATTAGTCTAAATTGTACCCTTCACTTAGATGACATCACTGGTTCAACAAGCATCAGTCATCTTTTGCTTCACTGTGAGGCAGCTGCTGATTTATGCGCCTTCTTAACTTTAATACTGGAAAATGAGTAAAGTAGAGTTGCTTGGGAAAATGAGCACTAATAGAATTGCAATGGGTAATAGAGAGTTTAGAAAGGTAGCTTTTTGTCCCTTTTTTTTTTAATAACCCTGTGCGGGAAAGTTATTTGAAATACTCTTAGGGGTCGTTTGGTACGAACTCAAGTAATGCAGGGATTAGTAATGCAGCGATTAGTAATGCAGGGATTAGTAATGCAGGGATTGTAGTGCTGGGATTATTTTTTATCAAGTATTTGGTTCATTGTATTAAAAATTAATTATGCAATGTATAAGTATGGATTTAGTAATTTTAAGTCTTATCCATGTATAGCTAATCCAGGGATTAGTAATCCCTTCCTTTCCTTGGTATTAGTTAATCCCTCATATGAGGTATAACTAATCCATGTATTAGGTAGGAGTAAATTGAATTGACCAACCAAACATGGTATTGGACGGATTAAATTTTTATACGGGGATTATTTTGCTTAATACGGCCTACCAAACGACCCCTTAAGGTGTAGGAAATCCAATTTGAAGATCAGCCCTCCTTTTCCACATTTTTGGTGCAGGGGAGAAAGCACCATGTTATTGATTCTTGATGGATTTTGTCGAGGCATTGAACTTGCATATTTATTCTGTGGTAGTGTGTCTCTTTGGTATAGATATTATCTAAATGCTATAAAAATTGGAAGCAGTGGTTAATGAAGGGTGTACTTTCCATCAAATTGAAGATAAGCAGCAGAGAAACCTTCCAAGATCTCCTCTAGCGTTGGATAGAGAGATGAGATCTACTACCAAGTTTGTTTGAAAAACAGGATTAAGCTGCAAATTTCCAGGCTGTGCTAGCGGCATTAGTCGGTCGCTTGCGACTCCTTTTGATGAAAGCTGGACTTTCTCCAGATTGCATACTGGCTGATTAGCAGCAATCTGGAAGGAATCTGATTTGTTATTTTAGTTCTCAGTTAGAGGCTTTAGTCAAGGTGAAAGTTTTCTAAAGAAAATGTACTTTCTGTCATCTTTTGGCTTCCAGCACAAGCTTTGTGCTGAAGATTTATTAATATACTGATACATGTTACATTGTCAAAAAAAAAAAAGTACTTTCTGCTTTAGATTTCTGGAAGCTACGTAAGAATGACATCCAAGATGCTCTTTTATGTATTTGAAGCAGATGATGTCAATTATGTATGCTTATGTGGAAAATTGCCTTTTTGTTCCTCTGTTATGCATCTTTGAGTCTACTTTTTCACTGCTATAAATCAGTGTTTATTTACCTATATTAACACCTTGAATTGATTTGTCCTTTGTCTTTGATCAGGCTTGCTGCAAATTGGCCCCCAACAATGCAAATTGTTCGCCTCATTTCCCAGGATCATATGAATAACAAGTAATTCTTTTTAGACAAATTATAGTTTTGCTTGTTGGATCTTTTTCATGTTAGGAACAGATTCTTCTTAAGTCATGCACAGTGCAATTTATCTGAAATTTACATTTTTGTTTTGTATCAGACAATATGTTGGGAAGGCAGATTTTCTCGTTTTTCGGGCAATGAACCAGCATGGATTTCTTAGTCAACTGCAAGAAAAGAAGCTTGTAAGTTTTCTTAATTTTAAAGCTTGAGTTTCTGCAGCTAGAGAAAAGCCCAATTTCATTGTAGTATCTTTCATTGGTTTCCTGCGTCTATGTTGCAGCCATATAAGCTGCAGTGTTCTTGTTTATGGTAGTGTTCTTTAGTTATAAGATTGAGTTTCTGCAGCTAGGAAAAAACCGGATCTCATTGTAGTTTTATTAGTTTACTGCGTCGGTCTTGCAGCAATGTAAACTGCACGCGCATATGCAAGTTGAGAAATAGTTTAGTGTTCTTGTTTATGGTGAATGATTTGAGGTTGATACTCTTACTCCGATATACATGTATGTATCTCCACCGCATATGAACGTGCATCTTAAGTAACAGTATAACAGATTAAATAGCCCTTTCAAGTAATTCTAAATTTGAAATTCCATTCTGTAAAGAAAAAGGACTTGGGCCTAACTGAACCCAAAAGATAGCTAGGACTACGGTTGGACATTCAAAGCGTGGACAATGTAACATAGGGGTCCAACATTGGGTAACCAAGAATAAGGTTGGGTCGGGCTCTAATACTGTTAAAAGAATAGACTTTGGGCCCAACTCAACCCCAAAAGATAGCTCATGAGGTGAATATTGTCCAAGACCGTTCAAGGAGACAACAAGTTGTAGCAGGTTCTCAAGTTGAAAACTAGCAGATTTGAGGCTTATGAAGTAACAATATGATTGATTGAATAGCTATTCGAAGAGAAGGTATATCTTTTGACAAATTGGTCTATGAAACATGGTGAAATAGGGTAACCTTGTGGTATTATATCATGTGGAAGTTGGCATTTGCCTGTTAAACGATTTTTAGGTTTGTCATCATCACCTATGTTGTTATCGTCATTATTTGGAGTAGATGAATCAGTCTTTTGCTTTTCCTTTCCTGTGGATTTAAGAATGGGGCTTATTCTAGTGCATCAATAGTAAAACTGTTGGAATTTTGATGCATCGGCAAGCAACAGAAATAATTGTTGGCTGGTAACTAAAGGAGTCGAGCGGTTGATATTATCTCCAGAATTGGGAAGTTTACTGCAAATGTTAGTTGAAATCAAGTGCAGTGCAAGTGAAATCTACTTTTCCTTTCTGCTTGGTTGATGGGTTGAAATTTTCTTGCTGAACACCTGATAACCTTGCTGAAATCTTACCAAGTATAGCAATTTTGTTTTTGCATCATTGTGAGAATTTATGATTTAGAGTCATTCCTGTCCTTAATCTCTTTTTTTGAGGAAAAAGGATGACATTCCTATGCCTTGGTAATTTCGTATCTTTAAGCAGAGCATACACATTCAACAGCTTAGAACATCTATTTTTTTTCCAATGAACCATGTATCTCTTTCTCTCTGCCACTTCAAATTTATTAAAGATTTATTATGAGAGTTGAATTCATTTTAGAGTTAAAATCTGCTTCAGAACTAACATGCATTCTCAGGAGAAATTTTTGTGAGAACGTATTTGTTATTCTCATGAAGGCCTATCTACAGGTGGCTTGCATGTCCTTATCCGAACCTTCTGTTGACAATATATACTATGGGTGAATGTGTCTATCTGGAGAAGGGCTGGCTATTTTTAGGAAAGCAGTTCTGTAGATCTACATCGATCTTGTTCTTTATTTTATAAATCGTTCCAAAAGAAGCTTTCTCAGTCTTATAACAGGTCTGATGAACTAAACTTGTGCTTTTCTATAACAAAGTGTGCAGTAATACAACTACCATCACAGACGCTGCTTCTCTCTGTGTCTGATAAAGCCTGCCGCTTGATTGGAATGCTTTTTCCGGGGGTAAGAATTGTTTTGCATTATTATCATAATTTTTTTGATGATCAATTTTTTAAGAATTTTTTGGAATGAACTCACAGTGCATGAACTGTGTTTTCAGGATATGGTAGTGTTTAAGCCACAGATACCAAGTCAGCAGCAACAACAGCAGCAGCTGCAAGCACAACATCCGCAGCTACAGCAGCAACAGCTCTCCCAGCAACAGCAGCATCTTTCACAACTACAACAGCAGCCCCTTCAACAGCTGCAGCAACAGCAACCTCTCATGCAACTGCAGCAACAGCAGCAGATTCCATTGCAACAACAATCACAGATTCCCCAAATGCAGCAGCAACAGATTCACCAAATGCAGCAGCAGCAGCTTCCTCAAATGCAGCAGCAACAGCAGATTCCGCAAATGCAGCAGCAACAGCAGATTCCACAAATGCAGCAACCACAGCAGCAGCAACCAATGGTTGGGACCGGGGTGAATCAAGCCTACATGCAAGGTCCTGCAAGGTCACAATTAATGTCTCAGGGTCAAGTCTCATCACAAGGGTTGCCAACCATGCCAGGAGGCGGCTTTATGAATTGAAAATTCGTTGAATTAGACAGCTATTTTACGAACTGTGAGATCAAGCAGTTGATTCCTAATTTATGATTAAGCATTCGGTACGTATCTTATAAATGAAGGTTTAAGTGTTCAAATTCGTTTAGTCTCCAGCGTAGAAAAGTACCTCCTCCCTGTTATATTATAAAGGCTGTAAGGGCAAGACAAAAGAGGACTTTCCTGGGTTTATTTTGTCCAACCTCTTAGTTTTGCGCATACATATTTGATTGCTGACCAATTCTCCATTGAAGGCAGTCGAAGTTCAACACCAGTATTGCGTTTATTTATGTTGACTTCATTGTTTGACATCATAGTTTTCCATTGAGATGACCAAGTTGCAATTCACTAGCTTTCACTGTCTTATAATATCTTACTAGTATGTGCTTGAGTGTTTCCTTTCGAAACATCCTACTTTTTAGGTCTGAGTTCCAGGTTGCTTATGTCTCAGTTAATGAACGCACGATGTGAATTAATCTATCAAAGAGAGTAAGGTCTGTTGTATAGGCATGTCGCCTTGGACATATCCTGCCTATGCAAGAGCGCTGACATTCTCTCAATATTTATCCTAATCTTTAAAATTATTTTAATAAAAGTAAAGATAGGTTCTATAAAACAGTGGGGACTAATTTTGAGACTAGCATCGTTGTAGAAGCAGATATGTATTTGTGATTTAATATATCGTCAAAATGAATGTTATGGATATACAAATATCAATCAATACAGATATTTGGTCATACAAGATTAGACAATATTCTAAATGATCACATCTATGGGAGGTTGTAATTAGCATGCAAAAGTATAAAATGAGAGATTGCGTGAAATGATTTCCTTATAGCTTGCGTAAACTTTATCATTTGCTTGTTTGACGATTATTGCCAACTTAGTGTAACAACTCATTGATCCTCGTGGTTAAAATTCAATTATTGTGGCGCCTTTTGAGTTAAAATTAAAGGGGCCAAAATCCTGAGATCCCAAATGTTGAGCCTAACTAAATAATAACTTAGCTGTTCGGTGTCACGTTTCAAATTATCCAAGTTGTAATAGCACACAACAAACCCCATGGCAGACAAACCCAAACATATTTAGTAGTTAATCGCATTTTCAACATTATATTACAAATTCTAAAACTGAAAAATAACATAGATAAAGATAATGTCTAAAACCGATACAATACTGAATAATCTCAAAATACCCCAGTAACTAGCAATACAAGTCATGTGCTCTGAAGATAAGATAATTCAATCGTCTCAAACTGAATACATAAGACCTGAACAAAACATAAGACCAAATATGAACTTCGCTAATATGAACTATGCATATAGCTCAGCCCTTAATCAACAACGACATCACGGCCTTAATCACAAACACTACTAGTACCATGATCCGTATATGCACACGTAATGCGGAACTGTAACATGAGCACATAAAGTATTCAGTAAGTATCATTAACCGTTCCCTAACAAAAAATAGCGACGGCTATATTAAAAATATTTACTGTATAACCTGTGTGGTTATTACAATTAGTAATAACAGTCTAAGCACATAGATAATGCACAAATCTAATGCACAAATCTGACCTACACAAGTACAATATTTAATAAAATGCATGAAACTAGTATCAAGAATAAATATACAGGACAAATATTAAACTCTTACTCAAAAAATAATTGTATCACATATCAAACCTGTGCGCAAATTGCCATTGGTGATTAGATATCGTAACTCTAGAGGGAATGATCTAATTTATGTGCAAATAGAAATGTGAGTCCACATGCCATAATTGACGGGGAGTTGACTTTGAGGCTATCAATGTCGGATTGTCGTTTCCGAAATTTGAATAGGTCCGTTTTATCATTTGGGACTTGTATGAAAAGTTTGGGTTCATTCCGGATTGGTTAGATTTGAATCTGGTGTTTAGTTGGAAGTTGAAAGTTTATGAACTTAAGAAATTGATCATGATCGATGATTCTTGGTTTTGATATTATTTGTGACGTTTTGAGCCATTGGATAAGTTTGGATAATGTATTTGAATTTATTGGTATGATTGGACGGGGTCCCATGGGATTCGGGTGTGATTCAGGTTGGTACCAGACCATTTTGGTTATGTTGCATTGTTGATTTCTGGTGTTGATCTGCTGAGCATCGCAATCGCGGTTGGAGCTTTGCGATCGCAAAGTGTGCTTTCAGATCCTTGGTGGTTTATGCATCGCGTTCACGTCAAGGTAGCACGTTCACGTTCTATCAAGAGGGTGCTATTGCTCCTTTCTTCACGGAGTATTATGGGTGATGTTCATCGTGTTTGCGTATATGGCTTCGCGGTCGCAAAGCATTTGGAGTTAGTGGTCAGCAGAGCTCCGCGTTCGCGACTCATCTTCTATGTTCACGCAATTGGGGAGGCCAGTTGGCCTACGTGTTCGCGTGCTGTAGATCGCCTCCGCGAAGCAATTTCTGAGCAGTGTGGACTTTGTGCATCGCGATCGCTAGGGTACTACCGCGATCGCGTAGGTTACTGCTAGGCAGTGCATTTAAGTTGCAATGACGGCTTTGTAAACATGACTTGAATACATAAGTATTAGATAAATTATTTGCCTGAGACAATTCATAGCAAGGAGTAGGATTTAGAGCAAACAATACTTGGAATGTGGGAGGAGTTTATGGGATTCAATTCTATGGAACGAGTTTAACAAAACATACCTTAGTCGTACTTTCCTTAGAATCCCTACGATGTTCCACTACTCTTAGCAACTTCAATCTACATTACATAGTTCAACTAAACCACTATTAGTAAACATTCTCATATTTGGGTCTTTTAGATATTTTATCAAATATTTAGTGTGCATAGTATTTACCACCTCTAGTATGGTGTTTCTTCAGTCCTACAACCAACTTCCAAACAAACAATTCACCCATAATAGTCCCAAGACAAACCACAACCTCTATTGGCACATGCATGCCCTACCGTTCATATTCCAACCCAAGAACCACATCTCCTTTTCTCCACACACACCCAAATTCGAGATTGAGGGCTTATGGATTTCAATCAACATCCCATAAGCCCCAACATTAAAAATCTTTCTTACAACCTCATTATTAAACTTTTCATGAGAGCTAGGGATGACGTCTTACCTCCTTAGTAGAAGACTTTGTGTGTTTTCCCTCTTGAATCTCCAAGAATTGAGCAAGATATTGTAGTGTATCAAGCTTGAAGCTCCTCCCCCTCCCTCTAAATTGATGCCCTCTCTTCAAAATAATCTAATTTTTCTTCTAAAATAACCCCTTGGGCTATTTTGTTAGAATAGAATCGGGTTAGGAATTTCGCAACAAAAAAGCCCTCTTTTTTGGGGGTTAAATATAAGTTTTTATTAATAGAAATAAAATACAAAGATGAAGGGGACATAAACCTTATCTCCCAAAAGTAAATATATGTACCTATAGTCATCATAAAGTGTTAACTAAGAGTACTTGAGTAGCAAAAGGAAGTTAGACCTATGGTGATGTGACGACTGCCTATTTTGTGGTAGTCAGTCGTGTGTACAAAATCGATGTGCATATTTCCTAGGTCGGCTATACAAAAAAGTACATGTGTTTCTACTGTGACTATGGTGTTAGGATTTAGCAAAAGAGTGACAAAAAAGCGCGCGCAATCTTCAAGTTTGCTTTGACCTCGGAGGCAAGTAAAGCCAAGTTGAAGATGGCTATTAGTGTGTATCTTGTGGTTGCACAATTGTATTGTTGTCTGTGCCCTTTCGAGTTTGCTGTTGTTGATGCTATGATTGTTGTGAGCTAAGTGTTGAGACTTCTGCTGAGTGCTGGAGTTGTTGTTTCTGATGATGATCAAGTATGGGAAGGATGTATGAGGTTGATGTGATCTGTTGTAGTTGTTGGTTGCTGTGCTTTCTTCTGAGGTTGCCTTTTGGTGAGTCTGTTGATGTTTGGTGCTTTGGAGGATGCTTGGATTTGATAGGGGTGTGTGGTGTTAGTGTGTTCTCCTGTGATTGCTGGTACCTCTATCTTCTTGCTGATGTCCTTGACTTCTTTTGTTGTTCCTACGTGGATGGTGTTTCTGCTGATGCTGCATTGGCTGCATTGCTGTGATGAAGAGCTGCTGTTGTGTTATCCTGTGTCTGTGTGGGCTGCTGCTTCGATGCTGCTGTGTGTTGATTGGGTGTTGCTGCTGTTGTTACACATCTGTTAATGTTGTGTGTTCTGTTTTGCGGTGGTTGAGAGGGTTGTTGCTGTTGTTGTATTGGCATTGTTGCTTTTGTTGTTCCTAATATGGGTTATGTCCTTTGAGCAGTGTGGATGTTGCTGAAGGCTGTAATGCTTGGTAGTTGTTCTCAAAACTAGGCCATGGTGATTGCTGTATTTGCAATAGAATGAGCACCAAGAGTGCTAATACCACACACTGCAAGTGCAGCAATAGCCTGGCCCAGCTCAAGATGGCTTCTATCCTTTTGACATTGCAGGATTCAGATATGACCTTGTTTCTACGGTTCTGAGAAAGGTGATAAATATTGCCTTGGTTGTTTATATTCTGCTGTTGGTGTGATGGTTGGTTTACTTGTTGAGGCTGTTGTTGTGTGATGATTTCCTTTACTGATTTTAGTATTGCTTTCTTTGGATTTCTGCTGAGACCAGATATCTGCTTTGTGCTGTTGGTGAGTGCTGTGGGGAGTAGTTGTGTTCTCTTTCGATGTGCCAGTGTGTTCCAGTCCTTCTTTTCTGCAGAGAGCAGTGAGCCTGTGTTTCCTCGTGAAACTGTAAAGAGCATTGAGTCTTCTTTGATTGCAGTTTCTTTGTGAAGGTTTTCTCTACTGTTGTTGTGTAAAGCAATGTTGTGTATGCTATTGTTATGCCAGTATAGCAACATGCTATTGTTGTGTTGCATTGTGATTGTGCTGCTGTTGTTGAGTGATTGTGCTACATGTTGTTGAATAATTGTGTTGCATTGGCATATTCCTGTTTTTGTTCTTTGCAGCCAGCAAGAGGTCAATTGGTATGTTTTCTTTCCTGCAATCAGCAAGAAACCAGTTAGTGTATCTAGTAATGGATAGCAGTTGCTAGTGTAAGGACAATGTTGTGCATGCTGTTGTTGTGCCAAGATAGCAGCATGCTGTTGTTGTGCTCTTGTTTTGCTGCACTGATTGTGCTGCATTGGCATATCCCTGTTTTTGCTTTATACAGCCAACAAGAAGCCAGTTGATATGTCTTGATGGTGCTGTTGCTGTTGTGCCTCTACTTTGTTGCAGAGGTTGTGTTGATACAATGTCTTCTTTCCTGCATTCAGTAAAAAACCAGTTATTGCATCTAGCACTAGATAGCAACATGTTAGTGTAGAACCAATGTTGTAGCCTCCTCTGTTCTTTTATGAGCTTTATGGAGAGTTTAGGCTTTGCTGTGATCAGATAGTGTGCCTGCATAATTAGAGAGAGTATTAGTACAATATTGTAAATTCTTGAGCTATTGTTGTTGATCATTTGTACAGTAGGGAGAAGGTGTGTCTGTGGCTTGATGTAAGACCACTGCTTCCTTTTTCTGCTTGCTATTTTGCTACCTTCACTCTTAAGTATGGGCATTGCATTTTATCTTCATTAACTATTCTTTTGCCCTGTATGTCTAACTGCCAGAAATCATGGCACTCGATTCTCTCAAATTCTAGTGCATAGTTTGCAAGATGGTCAGCCAGTTTATTTCCTTCTCTGTATATGTGTGTTACATTAAGTGTGAAGGCTTCTTTCAGCTGCAGTATCTCCTCTACTTGATCAATTATGCACCATGGTGGCTTCCATATGCCATTAATGATTTTGTTCAATAGCATTGAGTCTGTTTGCAGCCATATGTGGGAGTAGCTTTGTGATCTGCAATATCTCAGTGCTTCCACAACAGCTGTTGCTTCTGCTATGGTGTTTGTTCCTTCTGGGATTGTTGTGCCAAGTGCATATATGATCTCCCTTATTTCATCTCTTAAGCAGTATACTATTGACCTCTTTCCTGGGTTCCCTTTTGATGCTCCATCAGTGTTGACTTTAATCCATCCTTCATTTGGAAATTCCCATATAACTTTGTTGAAAGTTAAACTTGGGGTGTAATTTTCCATCATGTGCAAGAGATCATGCCATTTGTGTGGGACATTGAGTCCTGGTTTTCTTGCTTGGACTAGTGCTTGTAATGCTGTGGAAACTTGATATATGACCCTGCTAACTGTGACAGTTTCTCCATGTTTGCAAGAGTTACTTCTTTTCCATAGCTCCCATACAATGCAAGATGGAACTGCCTGCAGTACAGGTTTGAGTCTGTCAACTGTTTGTGTTGTCCAGCATTTGGTTATTGCTTGATGGAAAGATAGGCTTTCAAGAGCTATTCTTTCTCTTGGTAGAAAGTATTTCCATACTTGAGTTGCTATGCTGGATGTAAAGAAGAGGTGCACCAAGGTTTCCTCCTTTGGTTGTGTGCAACACCAGCATTTGGTATCCAAGTCTTTTCAAGAAGTCATCTAGGGGTAGTTTAGCCTTCCAGACTCTCCACATGAAGAAGGCAATCTTAAAAGGGAGACCTTTAACCCAGATCATCTTGTAGGCTCTTTTGGGTTCATCTCTTCTTCTGAAGTATTCCCAGGCAGATTTAACACTGAAATTTCCTTGTGTTTGTAGCATCCAGAATGGTATATCCATGATGTATCCCCTGTTTGGAGGCTTTATTGCTTCCACTATGTGTGTTGCAAATTCCTATGGCAAAGCTTCTGAGAGTTTGTCTACATTCCATTTTCCCCCTTGCAGGACATCATTTACATTGTGTATTGAGTTGTCGATTGGAAAGTATGCTGGTACTATGAAGTAAAGTGCTCCCAGTCCTGTCCAGTTGTCATACCAGAAGAGTGATGATCTCATTTTTATCTGCCAGTTGATTTGTTGTTCTATGCTCTCTTTACATTCCAGCATCTTCTTCCAAGCTTGTGATCCTCTTTTCCATGGGACTAATACTGCGTTGTGTTTTTCGTAGTATTTTTGGCACATGTAGGCACTCTAGAGGCTAGGCTTGGTTCTGAAATTCAACCACAGCTTACAGAAGAGAGCTTTGGACATGTCATGTAGTGATCTGAAGCCTGCCCCCCTCCTCACAGGGCATACATAGAGTGTTCCATGAGGACTAGTGTCTGTTGCTTCCTCCTACAGTGCTGCTCCAGAAGAATTGAGCAAAAAGTTTGTGTAGATTGTTTATTACCTGTTTTGGAGGATTTACAGCTGATAGTGGATGTACTGGCATGCTTTGGAGAACATTTTTGATCAAAACTGCTCTGCCTCCAATTGATTGTAGTTTGCCTTTCCAGGATTGTAGTCTATCTTGTACTTTGGTGACAATGTCTTAATAATAGATTATTCTTCTTTTAGAGTAGAAAATGGGACAACCAAGATATGTGAATTGGAACTCCTGCCTTCCAATGCCAGTGACTCTTTCAACTTTTGTGATCACCTCAGTACTGGCAGAGTGGTGCATATAGATGGCTGACTTGCTTTCGTTGACTAGCTGGCCAGATGCTGCTTGATATGCATGTAGAACTTCCATTATCAGTTGTAAGGAGGTGGCATCAGAAGAGGAGAAAATGATTGTGTCATCTGCATATGATAGATGATTGATTTTTAGGCTCAATTTGGGCAGCCCAAAGCCACAGAAATATAGGTTTGAATGCAGTGTATTTAATCCCCTTGAGAGAGCTTCAGCAGGCAGAATGAATAGAGTAGGTGCTAGTGGGTCGCCTTGTTTAATTCCCCTAGTTGATTTGAAAAAACCATGTGATTGTCCGTTGATGAGGACTGAGTACCAATTATTCCCAATGATGTCAAAAATCAGATTAATGAAAGCTTCACAGAATCCCATTTTCCTTAGAATTTTTGTCAGAAAGAGCCAAAATAATCGATGAAAAGCTTTTGTCATATCCAGTTTAATGACTACATTTGGTCCTGCTCTTGTTCTTAGGCTAATGTCTTTGATGATTTCCTGTTCTAGAAGAACATTTTCTACTATTGTTCTGCCCTTTACGAATCCTGCTTGTTCTTGAGAGATGAGAGAGGGCAGTATTCCAACCATTCTTTCATGTATGACTTTTGAGAAGACTTTGTTGACGAAGTTACTAAGGCTTATGGGCCTCATGTCTGAAAATGTTGTCACCTCTTTCTTTTTGGGAAGTAATACCTAATTTATGTGTGTTACACATTTTGGTAGTTGTCGGCCTGCAAAGAAAGCTTTGACCATGTTGTGGATGTCCGCACCAATGATTTCCCAGCAGGTATGGTAGAAAGATCCTGTGAATCCATTTGGTCCCCCTGCACTATCTCCATTCAAACAGAGAACATCATGCTTGGCTTCTTCTAGTGTATGTGGCTTGATCAATTCTGTGTTTTGTTCCCTATCTATGAGGGGCTGGATGTGATATAAGATTTTGAAATCTGATGGAATTGTGTTTTATGAGAATTGATCTTTGTAGAAGTTGATGGCTTCTTCTATTATCTGTTCTTCTTCTTCAATCCAGGTACCAGCATTGTTTTGAATCCTTCTTAGTTGAAGTCTTCTTTTTCTACCATTCACTTGAGCATGAAAAAATTTGGTGTTTCTTTCTCCATCTTTGAACCATGCCATTCCTGATTTCTGTCTCCAGAATTGCTCTTCTAAAACCCCTCCGATTCTGTGATGACCCAATTGGTTGTTTTGTATATTTGAGCCCTGTTTCCCCTTTTGATGTTTTCGTATGTGTATTTATTGTTATGTGACTTTTGGAGATGGTTGGTTTGGTCTCAGGGTGGTTATGGATTGATTTGGAATACTTTGTTCCTAGTTTGGAAGTTTAAGTTGGGAGTGTTTATCAAGGTTTGAATTTTGTGAAAATGACCCCGAAATAGTATTTTGATGGTTCCAATAGGTTCTTATGATAATTTTGGATTTAGGCATATGCCTGAAATTGAATTCGGAGGTTCCTAGGATGAACTGGTTCTTTTTGCCGAAATTTGGCAATTTGAAGGTTTAGAAATTTTTTATGTTTGACCATGGGTTGACTTTTTGGCTATCAGGTCCGGATTTTTTTTTTTCGGGACTTGGGATAGGTCCATTTTGGCATTTGGAATTTGTGTGCAAATTTGGTGTCATTCCAAGTTGGTTTGATAGGAATTAGATTCTTGGTTATAATTTTAGAAGTTCTTGAGTTTCATTGTGAATTCGATGCGTTTTGGTGTTTGATTCGTGGTTTCGGATGTTATTTTGGTCTTTTGAGCTCATGTGCGAGTTTGTATGATATTTCTAGACTTGTGTGGATATTTGGTGTCGAGTCCCGAGGGCTCGGGTGAGTTTTGGACATGTTTTGGATTGAGGTTTAGTTTTGCTGGTGCTGCAGGTCTCGCAAATGTGAGCACCAGTTTGCATTTATGACGTACATGGTCACAATTGCGAAGGTGGGTTGGGGATGGCAGGCTTCGCATTTGTAATGCTAGCCTCGCAATTGCGAAGTGAGACCTGGGTAGGGGAGACCACATTTTGGATCATATGGCCGCTTTTGCAATGGGAGCTGACTTCGCATTTGTGAATTGTTTGTCTCATTTGTGAATTTCTCAGGGCGTGGAAGTCTTCGCATTTGCAGTCAGTTGGTCGCATTTGCGGAAGTCGCATTTGCGAACCTCTAGCGACAAATGCAACATCTGTAGCTGGGTTAATAAGTGGAATTTCGGGACTTAGACTCATTATTTCATATTTTGATTTGAGATTGGGTGCTCGGTTTGAGGTGATTTTGTCACACCCCTACCTTCGCGGGTATGGCTGGCACTCGACACCAGAAGGTCTAAGCGGACCAATTATAGTACCTAGAACCTCTGACGCGGAACCTGGGCTAACAAGGCCTCCAAATAATGTTAACAAGAAAAGAATGTACAACAGCCTGCAAGCAGAAGAGTCCCGACACAGTATATACAAATAACCAAGGATGAGAAGGCCGCAAGGAGAGTATCGTCAACTAACAAGAAGGCTGACAAGGCCAAAACAAAATGTATACACACTAAGCGCTAGTCTGCAAGACTTTAAGAGCGTTATAATACACAATTAGGTCGAGGCAGGGCCCCGCTTACCCAAAATGCCTGAAGTCTATACAATAGTACATATCAAATCCTGTATAGCAACTCTGTAGAGGAGTGCGACAACCAATAGCTGAGAACGCTACCCTACTGAGGAGGTATGTCGCCCTGTCTATCTATTCAGGCATGAACACAATACCCCAGAAAGGGGCATCACTATGAAAGATATACTAAATATATAAGGCAGGTAACACATGTGAATAAAAGATATAGTATAAGAGATATGGGTGCAGAAATCAACCTGAACTCAGAAAAAGGCCGCTGAGGGAATACAACTGCTATAACCATGAATATATATTGCATGTCTGTAAAAATCAAGCCACTCAATAGGGGCATATAATATAGTATCAAGCCGCTTTGTGGGGCATATCATATCATATCATAAAGTACCCGGCCTCGAAGAAGACTCGAATTCACCATACCCGGCCTTAATAGGACGCGGTAATGTCAAAACCAACTACAGTGGTGTGCACATGTAAGTTCCATACCTGACCGACTAGCGCGGCTCGGTAATAAAATAGATACATATATACGTGCAATGCAAGACCAATCGCAAGAGATATCACAATTAGAGTTGGAGTGACCTATTGTCGTTATCCTCTGACTATCGTTATTGTCGCTACATTCTTCAACCTCAAGATAATCATTCTGAGGCATATCGAATCCGGAAAATGCTATTGATAAGGAATACACAAGAACAATTTCGTCAAGAAAGGCTTAGGGTTATTCAATCTCACGACATGAAGATTGTTTCAAAGGAATATTTACATCAAGTGATGCTAAGAAAGAAAGTTTCCCTAAATACCTTGTTGATGAAGCTAATAATGTTCCACGGATCCTCGCACGTCCTACGGGCGGTTATCTACATCACACGAATGATTTGAATAAAAAAAAAATTCAATAACTATAGGTAGCCTTCACTTAGACAATTTGTCAAACACCCCGAGTGCATAGAGCTCTCAAGTTCCTTAACATCAAGACCACATATTTTGCCCTATGTTAGAGCCACAACCAACCAAATCCAGCAATTTAACACAACATACAGTCTCAAACGAGCAACTCACAACACACAACTAAATTCCAAGTTCCTCCAAGAATTTGCATTACAACCTCTTAGTAATAACACTCCTACAACTTGTATAAACTTAAGAACAAGGAGGAGTAGATGGAACTTACATCCAAGAACAAGAATACCTCCAATTTCAAGATCACTTCACTACCAAAGAGTCTCCAAAATCATCACTAAAAGGATAAAAGTGATACCATAGGATGTTCATGTTGGAGTTACTTGGTTTGCCTGTGATTTTGGCCTTGGATCATATGAGAACTCTTAGAGAGGGTTTGGGAGTGTTTTGGGTCTGGAAATAGTAAAACATACAAAGGAAAATGGCTGTAGGCGTTTGATATGTATCGACAAGCGATTTAATGAGTTGGAAAATAGACTTGTAGAGATTCAAGTTGGTGAGTTGATCACACCATAACTCCAAGTACAGTGAGAGGAAAGCTCAGTGACATTAGACCCAAAGTTCAGTAAGATTATGAACGCATCTTGCGACAACTTTCGCAAATTTTTGTCTTACAACTTACTTGACTTTAAAGCTTAACATAAGACCATTGTACGATTAAAATAACTTATAACAAGACCTTATTTTAATATTAAGCACTCTTATTCTTACCTCAAAAGTAAGGCTATGGCAGTCCACTTCCCTTTGGCGAACTTCATCGAAAAGTATTTTCTTTGATTCGTATAACCCTGAATTCTTACGAAACTTACTTATCACCTCAATAAACTTTTCTTAACCTTTTGGAGGGATCTTAAACTCTCTGGGATTATGTTATTTAACTAACGATGCAATCAACGTCAAAAGTATAGGGTGTAACATCATCCCCCTCCCTTAGAAACATTCGTTCTCGAATGTTAAATAATATTCTAACTCCCAAGATTTCCAAAATTTTTGGCAGAATTTCCTTTGTAAATAGGGTTATTCGAAACTTGATAAGCAGCCTAAAAATACAACCAATTCCACACAGGGCTACATAAATAGCATAATAAGATCCAATTTGCCTTACACGACCGTCTATTTATGCAGAAATCAAAAAGGGTTAGCCATGACTCACCTCAACTATCATCCGCTGTACTCTGAGTTGTGCCTGCCATATTTGTCTCTGCACTATCACCTGAACAAGATATGTGTCGATATAAACCCGAAGTCTGAAATAAATGAGGATATCGATATTATATATCCTCCTCGACTTTCTATGTCATTTTCTCTACATTGTTGTTCCTCCAAAGTACTTTAACTGAAGCCACCTCTTTGGTTCGTAACTTACGAACTTGGAGATCTAGGATAGCTACCAGAATTTCCTAATGGGATAGGTCTTCTGTGACCTGGACATCCTTAATGAGGGTAATGCGGGAGGGGTCACCCAAGCACTTACGAAGCATGGATACATTAAACACAGGATGGACTGCTTCTAATTCCGGGGGCAACTCAAGCTTATAAGCTACTTGGCCAATTTTATGGATAATCTGATATGGTCCAACAGGCCTGGGGCTAAGCTTGCCTCTCTTGTCGAACCTCATTACGCCTTTCATAGGCGATACTTTAAGGAACCCCCAGTCTCCCACAACGAACTCTAATTCTCTACGCCAGTTATTTGAGTAGGACTTTTTTGGCTCTGAGTGGTCAACAATCGATCCTGAATCACTTTCACATTTTCTTTGGCTTGTTGCACCAAATTAGGGCCTAATAATTTTGTCTCGCCAACATTGAACCAACTGATAGGAGACCTGCACTTCTGTCCGTATAGGGCTTCATATGGTGTCATCTGGATACTGGAATTTTAGTTGTTATTATAAGAAAACTCATGAGCGGCCGATGATCTTCACAACTTCCATTTAATTCTAGAACACAAGTTCGCAATATGTCCTCGAGTGTCAGAATAGTGCGCTCGCCCTGACCACCTGTCTGCGAAAAGAAAGTTGTGCTATGACTAATCTGCATACCCAAACCTTTTTGGAAGGACCTCCAGAATTTAGCTTTAAATGGGGCACCTCTGTCTGATATAATAGAAATTGGTAATCTATGAAGTCGAACTATTTCCTTAATATATAATCTGGCATAATCCTCGGCCGAAAAGGTAGTTTTGATGGGTAAGAAATGAGCTGACTTTGTAAGTCTATCCACAACAAACCATATAGATTCGAACTTGCAATGAGAATTTGGTAATCCCGTAATGAGAACCATATAGATTATCTCCCATTTCCAGGTCGGAATCTCAATATTCTGAAGCAATCCTCGGGGCTTCTGGTGCTCAATCTTAACTTGTTGGCAACTCAGATACAGAGCGACGTATTCGACAATATTTCTTTTCATATTGTTCCACCAGTATATCTGTCGAAGGTATGATACATCTTAGTAGACCAAGGATGAATAAAATACCTAGACCAGTGAATCTTTGCCATAATCTGTCCTCGAAGTTCCCCAACATCAGGCACACATAATCGGCCCTTATATTTAAGGACTCCATACTCGGAAAACTAGAACAACTGCTTTTTAAAAAAAAAAAAAAGGAATGCTTTCCTTTATCCTCACCAAGGCTGGATTTTCAAATTGCCGTGCCTTTACTTCTGCCACTAGATTTAGCGACATTCTGAATTATGGAACCCCTATCGCCTGCATCAAGCAATCGTATACTTAAACTAGCCAATCGATACAAATCTTTAGTCATTTCCAATTTATCAGCTCCCACATGCCTCAAGCTACCCATAGATTTCAGACTTAACGCGTCGGCCATAATATTTGCCTTGCCAAGATGGTACAGGATATCAACATCATAGTCTTTCAACAGTTCAAGCCATCTCCACTGTCTCAGATCCAGTTCTCTTTGCCCAAATATGTATTGCAAGATCTTATAGTATGTAAATATATCAACATGATATCTATACAAATAGTGACACCATATTTTCAGAGCAAATATAACAATAGCCAACTCAAAGTCATGAGTTGAGTAATTCTGCTCATGTTTCCTTAGTTGTCTTGAAGCATATGCAACAACTTTACCATGCTGCATCAGAAAAAAACCCAACCCTACTCTGGAAGCATCAAAATATACAACATAACCCTCTGATCCTTCGGGAAGGGCTAGAATAAGTGCTGATGTTAATCTCCTCTTTAACTCCTGGAAGCTCTTTTCACAAGTATCGGTCCACTGGAACTTAGCCACCTTATGTGTCAACTTTGTTAATGGAGCAACAATTGAAGAGAAATTTTCTACAAACCTCCGATAGTAACTAGCTAAGCCTAAGAAACGACATACCTCCATAGGAGTTGTGGGCCTCGACTAATTCTTAACTAACTCGATCTTTTAATTATCAACTTTGATGCCCTCATCCGATACTATATGCCCAAAAAAAGCCACCTAGTTCAACCAGAACTTGCATTTGAGAACTTAGTATACAACTTACGATCCTAGAGTGTTTCTAATACCGTTCGCAAATGATCTGTGTGCGCTGCTCCTGATCGAAATACACTAGAATATCATCGATAAACACAATCATAAAGATGTCCAAAAACGTCTTGAACACCCAATTTATCAGATCCATAAAAGTCGATGGTGCATTGGTTAAGCCAAAGGACATAATGAGAAATTCATAATGGACATATATGGTCCGAAAGGCTACCTTTGGGATGTCTTTCTCCTTGACTCTAAGCTGATGGTACCTAGATCTAAGATCGATCTTTGAGAAATACTTGGCGCCTTGCAGTTGATGTCGATCCTTGGAAGCGAATATATCTTCTTAATAGTTGCTAATACTACTAATGGTGTTCCAGTTCAAAAATGGGTTTGGTATACTTACCTCAAATGTGAGAAGTAGCTGTGGCTCAACCAAGATAAGTATTATTGGTGATTTGGTGGGAGAATGTTGATGAGAGAAGAGGAGCTTTGGGGTTTTACTTAGCTGAAGAAAATGAAATTAGAGAAGGTGATTAAGGGTATCTCACAAGGATGATATACATCACCTTGGATAAGGATGAAACAAAAGATGGCTGCCCAAATTTTTTCTTCTTTTGATAGATATAAAAGGCTAGCTGCCCAAAACATTAATTATCTAATGTATTCCATAACAATTTATCAAAATGATATTAAGTGTTAAATAAAGTGACGCTGTGAAAGTTACATATTAACACAATCTAAAGTAAGCAATTTTCAAATATCGTCAAATTCATGTTCAGGAAGTGCAAAGTAAAATCTTTCCTCATTATAAAGATGGTCAATTGCGTATGCAAATATTAGTCAAAAACTTTAGGGTGTTACACATTGGGTCATGTTCCTAATAGGGTGGTGTCTTTTCTGAAGGCATAACAGATGGTTGAGAAGGGGTACTTGGCATACTTAGCCTTTGTGAGGGATGTTAGTGCTGATACTCCTACCGTCAGGTCAGCTCCGGCAGTGAGAAAGTTTCCAAATGTGTTTTCAACAGATCTACAAGGCATGCCACCCAATAAAGACATTGATTTGGGCACTGACTTGGTGCCGAGCACTCAACCTATATCTATTCCACTGTACCGCATGGCTCCAGCGGAGCTGAAGGAGTTAAAGGAATAGCTTCAAGAGTTACTTGATAAAGGTTTCATCACACCGAGTGTTTCACCTTAGGGTGCTATAGTGCTATTTGTGAAGAAGAAAGACGACTCTATGAGGATATGTATTAACTATAGGTAGTTGAATAAGGTTACTATCAAGAACAACTACCCATTACCGCGTATTGATGATTTATTTGATTAACTTCAAGGTGCCAGGGTATTCTCAAAGATTGACCTGAGATCGAGGTAAAATAAGTTGAATATCAGGGCTTCAGATATTCTTAAGACTGCCTTCAGGACCTGCTATGGGTACTATGAGTTCTTGGTGATGTCTTTTGGGCTGACCAATGCCCTAACAACTTTCATACACTTGATGAACAACTTGTTTTAGCTGTATCTGGATTCCTTCATCATTGTGTTTATTGATGATATACTGGTATATTATTGTAGCTGAGAGGAGCATGAGCAGCACCTGAGGATCGTGCTCCAAATATTGAGGGAGAAGAAGCTATATGCTAAATTCTTCAACTTCTAGTTTTGGTTACACTCGGTGGCATTTCTAGGTCACGTGGTGTTTAGTGAGGGGATTAAGGTGACGAAGAAGATTGAGACAGTTCAGAGTTGGCCCAAACCTTCTACCGCTACTGAGATACTGAGTTTTCTAGGTTTGGTTGGGTATTATTGCCGCTTCGTGGAGGGTTTCTCGTCCATTTCAGCTCTCTTGACTAAATTGACTCAAAAGGGTACCCCATTCAGGTGGTTTGATGAGTGCGACGAGAGTTTTCAGAGGCTCACGACTGCCTTGACTACAACTTTAGTTTGTGTTTTACCTTCAGCATCGGGTTCATATACACTCTATTGTGATGCTTCACGGGTTGGCATTGGGTGTGTTGATTCAGGATGGTAGGGTGATTTCTTATGCATCACATCAATTGAAGCCCCATGAGAAGAACTACCCAGTGCACGATTTGGAGTTAGCAACTGTTGTTCATGCGCTCAAGATTTGAAGGCACTATCTTTACGGTGTGTCTTATGAGAGTCTACAACACCTATTCAAGTAAAAGAACTTGAACTTAAGGCAATGGAAGTGGTTAGATCTGCTAATGGACTATCATATCACCATTCTTTATCATCCCAGAAAGATCACAATGGTGACCGATGCTTTGAGTCGGAAGGTTGAGAGCATGGGGAGTCTTACTTTTATCCCAGCTGGGGAGAGACCGTTAGTTTTGGATATTCAGGCTTTGGCCAACAAGTTCGTGAGGTTAGATGTTCTGGATACAAGTAGGGTTCTTGCTTGCATTGTATCACGGTCGTCTTTGTTTAAGCGCATCAAGGCACGTCAGTATAATGATCCCCACTTGATGAGTTGGGCACATAGGTCGAGCTGAGTACGACATTTTATCCACAGACGAAAGGATAGTCAGAGTGCACTATTCAGATCATGGAGGATATAGTACGAGCCTGTGTCATTTATTTCGGGGGTTAGTGAGATCGGTTTCTATTGCTAGCTGATTTCACCTACAAGAACATCTACCAGTCGAGCATCCAGATGGCTCCATATGAGGCCTTATGTGGGACGCGATGTCATTCTCTGATTGGTTGGTTTGAGCCTAGAGAGGCTAGGTTTTTTGGCATTTATTTGGTTCATGATACTTTGGAGAAGGTGAAATTGATCCAGGAGCGGCTTCGTACAACACAGTCCAGGCATAAGAGTTATGCTGACAGGAGGGATCATGATGTGACGATCATGGTGGCTGAGAGGGTTCTACTCAGAGTTTTTCCCATGAAGGATGTGATGAGGTTCGGGAAGAATCGCAAGTTGAGCCCTCAGTATATTGGTCCTTTTGAGGTTCTAGAGTGAGTTGGTGAAGTGGCCTACAAATTTGCTTTGCCACCCAGCTTATCGGGAGTTCATCTTGTATTTCATATTTCCATGCTCTGAAAGTAGTATGGTGACCCGTCACATGTGTTAGATTTCAGCGGGTGCACTTGGATAAGGATTTAACTTATGTTGAGGAGTTGGTGGCTATTTGGACAGACATGTCCGAAAGTTGAGGTCGAAGAGCATTGCATTGGTGAAAGTTCAATGGAGAGGTCAACTGATCGAGGAGGCAATTTAGGAGACTGAGCATGATATACAGAGCCGATATCCTCACCTTTTTGGCACTTTAGGTATGTCTCTATACTCGTTCGAGGACGAACATTTGTTTAAAAGGGGGAGAATGTGATGACCCGACCGATGGTTTTGTGTATTTGAGCCATGTTTCCCCTTTTGAAGATTCTGATATGTGTATTTTTTGTTATGTGACTTGCGGGGATGGTTAGTTTGCTTTCGGGAGGTTTTGGATTGATTTGGAACCCTTAGTTCCTAATTTGGAAGTTTAAGTTGGGAGTGTTGACCAATGTTTGACTTTAGTGAAAACAACCTCGAAATGGTATTTTGATGGTTCCAATAGTTTTGTATGGTCATTATGGTCTTAAGCATATGCCCCAAATTGAATTCGTAGGTCCCTACGATGAATTGGCTCTTTTTGATGAAAGTTGGCAATTTGAAGGTTTAGAAATTTTTTAAGTTTGACCGTGGGTTGACTTTGTGACTATTGGGTTCGGTTTTGGTTTCTGGACTTGGAAGAGGTCCATTTTATCATTTTGAACTTGTGTGCAAAGTTTGGTGTCATTCCGAGTTGGTTTGATAGGAATGAGATGCTTGGTTGTTATTTTAGATGTTCCTGAGCTTCATTGTGAATGCGATGCATTTTGGTGTTCGATTCGTGGTTCTAGATGATATTTTGGTGTTTTGAGCTCACAAATGAGTTCGTATGATGATTCTAGACTTGTGTGGATTTCTGATGTCCAGCCCCGGGGGCTCGGGTAAGTTTCAGACGTGTTTCGGTTTTGGACATGAGATGTGAGAGCTGATTTGGACTTGGTTTTGAAAACAAATAACATATTTGGACACCATGGGTTTATGGGTAGTCGAGTTCTATCCCACGACTTGGGTTTTGACTGGGCGGCGGGCGGC
>MCJB01012882.1:46501-90139 GCA_002018475.1 Nicotiana obtusifolia | reverse complement strand
GGCGGGCGGCGGGCGGGCCTAGGACTGATTTTTGTTGACCTTTTGGAAATTGGATAAAGATTGCAACTTTATTAATCAAAATTAATTTCCTTTGCGTTGTTTGATATTATTAAGTCATTTTTTGCTAGAATTTTAGCCGATTGGAGGTGAATTGTAAGGAAAAAGCAAGTTTAGAGTATTTATTTCGCCTAATTGAAGTAAGTATCTTGCCTAACCTTGTGTAGGGGAAATACCCATTAGGATTTGGTCTAAATTGTATATTTTGTGTTATGTGAAACGACGTGTACACGAGGCGACGAGTGCGTATACAGGCATATGTGTGGTTCATAACCGGATTAGACATTAGGCTATTAATATGCTTTGAATTGGGATTGTTTGCTATACGAAACATGCTTTATTATTGAATACTCCCCTCATTCATATGTTATTGTACTGTCCATGTGCACATTGTCGTTGATCTTTGAGCCTACATTTTGATATGACTTTGGATTTTGGTTGCTTTATGATACTATGGCACATGCATACATAGTGTGAGGGTTGACTGATGTTGTGGGGAGTATAAGGGTGGAAAAATGCGCATGCGACGACATAAGGGGCGTTTCATTGTGATGCACATGCGGCAAGATAAGGGTGGCATATGCGCATGCGACAATATAAGGGGAACATTTCATTGTGATGCGCACGTGGTGATATACGGGTGGCATAGTTGATGATGTTATGTGATATTTCAGGGTATTCCTTTTATGTTTTTCATGTGTTGGAACGGGATTGATATTTTTAGCATGTACTTGTTTCTTAAATGTTTCCGCCTTGAGTTTTACGAGTTGTTAGTTAATTTGACATGTTATCACATGCCCCACCCTTATTTGATATGTTGTTGGCAAAGATGGGTTATTCCACATTTAGTTGTTGTTACACGCTCTACGAGGTTGTTGATATTTGTTCCATCATGCATGTTGTTGTTAGTTTTCTTTGATATCTTGTACAGGTTATTTGACTAGTGAGTATCATTAGTTGAACCTCGTCACTACTCCACCGAGATTAGTTTTTATACTTACTGGGTACTGACTATGGTGTAACCATACTATGCTTCTACACATTCTTTATGCAGATCCAGGTATGTCGGATCGAGCTTATCGTTAGGAGGTGCTAGAGCTTATTGGAGATTTCACGGTATCCATTTTGTTTCGTTCGCAGGCCTCAGAGTCACCCTCTTTACTTTGTTTTCTACTGTTCATGTATCCCTAGACAGTATTGTATGCTTTGAGAATTGTTATGTATTTCTTGTAGAGCTTATGACTCAATATTATCGGGTTTTGGGAAGTTGCTTATTGTATTCATGTTTGCCAGCTTAATCATACTTCGCAATTTTATTAAATTTTAAACTTGTTATATTCTGATTGATATCGATCTGTGATAGTCTTACCTAGTCTTAGGAACTAGATACCATCACGACCCCTATGGTAGGATTTTGGGTCATGGCAGATAGGGGTGCCTTGTAGAATTTTCTTTGCTTTTGTATTTTTGTATGTTTTCTTGACGCTGTTTGGCCTTTGTAAAGATCTTTATATATATACAAGGCTTTTCTTTTTTCCCTTTGGAAATCTTCAAGTCTCGTTTCCTTTGGCTTTTTCTTTACAAATTGCAAAGATTTCAAATGCCTTAGCACGTAGTTAAGGTCTTGTTCGGAGGTTCGAACAAGGCTCGTTCTTGATGTGACTTTGTTTATAACTCGTGGGGGCTTGGTATGACCGGAAGCTTTCCCTAAAGTACTTATTTAGAAGTTTTTAGGTTATAATTTTGCCGAGGGTAGCTTTTGGACCGGTTTTAGAAATTTTAAAGGCCTTATGTTTTGGTTACGGGTTTCGGACGTCTCCGAGCCGTTTCTATGATGGTCGTAGCCTTTTAAGTTTGAGTTTTTCCCAATAGGCTTATTACCTCGGGCTTCGATGCCTGAGCCATCCGGGCTTGCGCAAGATGATAGTCACTGAATTGGGGTGTCCGTGAGTGCCATGATACTTACATATTAGGTTAGGGTCCCTTTGACTGGATCGGACTGTAGAGGTCGAGGCTACTTGGTGTCTTTGATGCATCCAATGGCAGATACGATGGCGGCAACATCGACGCTGAAGTTGTACTCTGATAACTTTGGCGCTTTGTTAGGCCCGATGGGCCTGTAGAAACTACTTTGTCATGAGTCCCCGGTTATTCTGACCTCGATCGCTTGTCATTTGCTTTTCACAAGGTTTCTTGTGGACCCATTACCTCTATGGTCCCCATGGTATGATTAATACAGATCCCAATTTGATCTTGGTTCACATCAATGTCTCTTTTGGGTCTGTCGATTACTCTGACGGGATAACCGAACCCGAAAGGGGCCCCAAGCTGGTCGTCTTCGACCCTGATTTTTGATTGATATCGGTTCTGTATGTCGGCCCGAGTTACAGCCGGATATTCTACCAGATTTTACTTCAACTGCTGTGAAGTCAAAGAGCTTCGAGTATTGAATCCTTGGGTGAAGGCCTGAATGGCCCAATCGTCCACGGCCAGAGGCAGGTCCACTCGTTCCATTTGAAACAGGGACATGAATTCCCCAAGCATCTCATTATCTCTCTGTTTCACTTTGAAAAGGTCTGACTTCCTAGTCTTGACCTTGATGGCCCCGGCGTGCGCTTTCACGAAGGATTCTGCAAGCATGGCGAACGAGTTAATAGAATTAGGGGTAAGTTGTGATACCATATCATAACTCCCTTTGACAAAGTTTTCCCAAATTTTTTCAGCAGGACGGACTCGATCTCATCATCCTCTAAGTCGTTCCCTTTGATGGCGCAAGTGTAAGAGCTCACATGCTCATTTGGGTCGGTTTTTCCGTTGTACTTAGGAATCTGGGGCATGCGGAACTTCTTCGGGATTGGCTTCGGAGCTGTGCTTGGAGGAAAAGGTTTTTGAACAAACTTCTTGGAATCCAGGCCCTTCAATATCGCTGGCGCTCCTGGGATTTGGTCGACCCTAGAATTGTAGGTTTCCGCATTTTTTTCATTGGCTTCGATTTTCTTTTCTCCTAATTCTACCCGTTTTGTATGTTCCTCAGGCATTTTTATGATCTAGGCGTTAGTCCCGGGTTCAGTTTCACTCCGCCTCTCCGTAATTGGTTCATTTCTACAAGTGATTTCCCGGGACAACTCGGGCTCAATTCTGCTAGGAGCACGACTTTGATTGTGCAGCTTGGCTATCGCTGCCTGTTGGGCTTGCAGCATTTCGAAGATTACTCGCAAGTTGATCTCACCTCCTTCACCGCCGTGTGTATTTTGGGCTGTCAATCGGACTCCCCAGCGGATGCTGTTCTCAGGATCGATAGGCAGATTGGCATTGATGGCCACATGTGAGTTAGCATCGATCGAGTCCGCGACTGGAATTCCGCTGGGATCGATAGGGGGTACCTCGTTATTGGGTACCATATTGTTGTTCTCGCCGTGGTGACCGGACTCAGTATCCACGTTTAGAGGTGCAGAATGGGAATTCGATATTTGGAACTTTTACCTGATATTGAAGACACTTCAAAGGACAAGAGTAAAATAGGGTGCGTTATGAAAATTTGTATCAAATTGCCACTAATATCCTCAGCCCCACGATGGGCACCAAACTGTTTACCCTAAAAAACGGATAAAAATTAAATTTGTAAGTGGTTTTAAGGATACGTAGATTAATTTGATTCGAAGGATAAATTGCATTAGATTTAACAAATAAAGGTATAGTAAATTCAAACCACGTGAGGAGGATAATTCCAGCCTTGATGAAATATCCACCCTCGATTCGGACTCACGATGGCCAGTACTGATGAACGAGAGTAAGAACTATGAATAATAGTGAAAAAATAACATTATATTGCTTTGGGATTCGTGTTACAATGTACTCAATGAATAATCAGACTCCCCTTTGTATAGTAGGGGAGTTTTACCCTAAGTATAATTCTATAAAAGGTAAAAATCTCCCGTTTAATTGATTACTGGATTCGCGTCAGTAGGTGTCGAGATCTGCACCGTGATACCCGGTTGATTGCGGATGTCAATGCCTTCCGTTAATTGTGTTCAATCGCCCAATAATGCTCTGCGAAGTCTCTTGAGATTTGGAAGACTCGGGGTCATGGCCTCGAAATACTCGAGGGCGGGCGTCATCCCCCCCGACGCCTGACTCGGTGAATCCCTTTCCTCGATTTCGGCTTATGGGTCTGGTATCAAACCGTATACAACCACTATCACAAACGAGTCAAGGAAAGGCTTGAAGACTCGATTCATAAGATCCATGAAAGCTGTTGGGGCATTTGTTAGCCCAAAAGACATCACCAGAAATTCAAAGTGCCCATACCGGGTCCTGAAAGCTATTTTCGGAATTTCCTTCTCCCTTATCTTCAATTGGTGATACCCCAATCTTAGGTTGATCTTGGAGAAGTATTTATCACCTTGTAACTGAGCAAACGGGTCATCTATCCTTAGCAACGAGTATTTATTCTTGATTGTGACCATGTTGAGCTGCCAACAATCTATGCACATCCTCAATGACCCACTATTCTTCCTTACAAAGAGAACCGGCGGCCCAAGGTAACGCTCTAGCAGATCCTTCAACTGCTCCTTCAGTTCCTTCAATTATGCAGGAGCCATTCTATAGTGTAGAATTGATATAGGTTGTGTACCCAGCAAAACATCGATCCCGAAGTCAATCTCCCTATCTGGTGGAACTCCCGAAAGCTCATCAGGAAAGACCTCCAGAAATTCATTCACAAGGCACAAACTTAAGTGTTGGTGCCTCAGCATTTTTGTACGTGACTCGGACCAAGTGGTAGATACAACCCTTGCTGATCATCTTCGTTGCCTTAAGGTAAGAAATCAACCTACCTTTTAGCAAGACATCATTCCCCTTCCATTCAATGACTAGCTCATGTGGAACTCAAACCTAACGGTCTGGGTTCAACAGTCAAGCTTGGCAAAACACGAGTAAAGCCAGTCCATCCCCATTATCACATCAAAATCCACCATTTCCAATTTGATGAGGTCAACTATGGTGCCTCGACCATGCATTGTGACAATACAATCCCTATAAACCCACGTGGCCACAATAGATTCACCAACTACAGTAGATACATAGAATGGCTGACGAAGTTGTTCGGTTCTATCTCGAATTCTATGGCAACATATGGATTGACATATGATAATGTAGAACTTGGATCTATAAGAGCATACACATCATGAGATTGAATGGTCAATATACCTTTGATAACATCTGGAGAAGCCTCTGGACTCTAGCGGCCCATCATGGCATAGAATCTACCGGGTCCTCCCAAACCTTGTGCACCACCTCTGGCTGCACCACGCCCTGCAGGTGCAAGAGTATCTCGAGCCGAAGGAGGTGCTGTAGAAGTAGTAGCCACTGAATTGACTGGCTGCACCATACCTCTACTAGCATTCTACCGAGATGAACGACAATATCTTTAAATGTGACCCCGAAGATCGCATCCATAGCACATACCTGAGCCTATGCGACATATTCCCGGATTTTTCCTTCCACGCTTAGGACATGTGGGCCTCTGCTGTGGCTGGATACTCCCACCCAACGGAACCTGCTGATAAGGTCCCCTGTTGCCTTGGTTAGGCTTGAAACGACCTCACTGCTGCTGGCTGGGCCCTGATGGCGGTGCACTAGTTGAAGACTGAGCAATTGACTATGATGGTCCAATAGACCCTCTCCTAAACAATGCCCTTCCACCACCACCACCACTATAGGAGCCACTAAAATTATCCACAGACAAGGCCTTCTTGTTGTTGTCTCGCTCCATTCTACTATTCAACTTCTGGGTTTCTGTGGTGTGAGAAAACGCCTTTCCATAATTCATGTGAGAATTCAAGGCAGTTGTAGCGCCTCATTGATAACCAAAGGAATAAGGCCTTAAATAAACCAATGCACCCTATCCTCTATAGTAGGCATCATGTAAGAAGCATACCTTGAAAGATTCATGAATTATAAGTGACAATCCCACACACTCATGTTCTCTTGCTTTAGATTCTCAAATTTTGTAGCACGAGCTGCTCTAGTTTCCTTAGGTAGGAAATGGTAAATACATGCATCAGCAAACTCATTCCACGTTGCTAAATGGTCTTTTTCCTTAAGAGACTCTTCCCACAACTCAAACCAAGTATACACCACTTCCTTCAGGCGATAAGACGTCGATTTCGCTGCTTTTGGCTCAGTGGTATGCATAACACGAAGGGTTTTATGCATCTCATCAATAAACTCTTGTGGGTCCTCCTCGGGCTTAGTACTCATGAATATTGGAGGATCCAACTGGAGGAATCTGTTCACCCTAGAACTAACTGAATCCCCTTGGTGACTGGAAGAAGTAGAGGTAGCATTCAGTATCTGAGCTTGGGATGCCACAATCTGGGTCAACAATTGAATGGCTCCCCTAAGGTCCCCATCAGAAGCACTAGGACCGAAGAATGAAGCTGGAGGTGGAATTGGAGTATCAATTAGAGGAGGCATTTGTACATTCTCAGTTGGAATCTCAGCAGGGGTAATAGAAGTAGGAGGTGCATTTGTTGGAGGATTGCCCTCACGCCTTGGGTTCTCATCCGTAGCCTCGGGCACTGCATTGACTACCACTCTTGGGGTGGCATTTCCCCTTTGGTAGTCTTCGCCCATGTGCTGTAAATTAGAATAGCGCACAAGTGAAAAGGACAGTCTTATAATCAAGCTCTATCGCACAATCTAGAGTGTCAAAGAAGGGTGACAATCCTAAATGCCCAAGTAGCCTCCTAATTATAGATGTAGTCGACTTCACATCGGTAAGAAAGACTCTACTATACACATTTTTGAGACATCCTAGGACACTTTAAAATCATAGGCTCGAATACCAAGCTTGTCACGCCCCGAGCTTGGGGAGTGGGACCGACGCTCAACCAAGATAACCCAGTCAAGCAAGCCCACTTTGTGTCTATTCTCTACCCTTACCCCTGATTTATTTAAGAAGAAAAAAACATGTAAAGATCAATATGAGAAGATGAGAATGTGCAATGCTGATTTTTCATTAAGGAGTTTCATTAATAGATAATAAAATAGTAGAAGTCCATGGTTTTATAAGTGGAATGAAATGACAAAACAACATTTATAGTTTCCCCCATTCAAACATGAACCACAGTGTGTCTACAGAGCCTCTAAATAGACATGAAAGAAGTATGGAAGAGATAGTGACAAGGCCCCGGCTATACCTAAAAATTAATATACAAGGAATAAACACATCATAAGGGCCTTGATGCAGAGTAGGGATCACCAAAATCTACTAAAGAGAGGATACGCTCCTATCAAGAGTTTGTGCCACTTATTGAGGTACTACCTGCATCCATTAAAGATGCAACGTCCCCGGATAAAAGCGATGTTAGTACATATGGAATAGTACTAGTATGTAAATGTAAATACCCTCGCATGGAATCAAATGACAAATAAGGAGAGAGAAACATGGAAGTAGTAAGAAAATCAATAGTGTTTTAAATTCCAAGTTAATACATAAGTATATCAGCAAATAAATGTTAAAATATTTGGTTGAGATATCATTAGTTACCGACATAATGTCATATAACCACCATGTGCGCAACATGGCATCCGATCTCAGCCCGATCGACTAAGCCGTCTCACCACAATGTCGTGTGGATCGATGTGTTTGTGCTAGCAATACAATACATCTGTCATGACCCAAAAACCAAAATTCAGTCGTGGTGGAACCTTACTCACTTGCAAGGAAAGTCAAGCATAACAAAATCAGAACAAGATAATAGAATTAACGAAAATAGTGCAAATCTAAAGCCAGATGTCATAAATAAATTGCATCAATACATAAAATCCCCCAGAACTCGTAATACAGAGTCATGAGCTTTACAATAATAGTACAAGTCAGAAAACTACAAAATGAAAATACTGTCTAAATAATAACAATAACAACTGAATAGAAAGAGATGTCAAGACTACGATCAAAATGCAGCTCTACCTCATCTCTCAGCAACTCAGAACAAATCACAACGACTCTTGGTTGGGTCTAACACTGGATATGCACAATCAAGTGTATAGTGTAGTATGAATATGATCGATCCCATGTACTCAACAAGTATCATAACTAACCTCGGTGAGGTAATAGTGGCATGAATTATCAATGATACTCGCTAATAACCTACTCGGTTTGTGAATTTTACAAGTAAACAACAATGGTAGAATCTAGTCATAAAACACAGAGGAAATCACCTCGGTGCACAAAGAGATAATGTGCCAAGACCTGTATCAGCTAACAACCCAACATATAGAGAAAATATGTATATATGATCAAGTCTCATGTGCACTGGTAGACATATAGAGAAGATATGTACCGTGCTCTTACTAATAGAACCAAATGGCATATAGAGAAGATATGCATAACAAGACATGTATACACACTAAATCTAGCATATAGAAAAGTTATGGGAATAAAACATGTATACATCCAAGGTATTTGAAAATAGAGAACAAATGCACTAACCAAATACTAATCAGTTTTCCTCAAACCGTGTGTACACCATCAAGAGAGAAACATGAGAGGGTGACCCTAGGGGGATGGATCCTTGTCCGCACACTGCACGGAAAACTTACATGCCATATATAACAACGACATGAACCACCCACGTGTGTAACGATTCGAGCGGTCCTTTTGCTTTTAAGATCCCATTCCCCTATTTTTGGACTTCTCTTATGTGTTTTTTCTATTTTATGACTTGCGGGGATAGTTGGTTTGGATTTGGAAGTGTTTAGGTTGAATTCTAAAACACTTAGTTCCATAATGGTGGCTTAGGGTGGCCAAGTTTGACTTGAGTCAACACTTTGAGAAAACGACCTCGGAATTGGGATTTGAAGGTTCTAGTAGGTCCGTAATATGATATTGGACTTGGGCGTATGTTCAGATCGAGTTTGATGTGGACCAGGAGTGGTTCAATGCTTATTGTTGAAAGTTGGCGTGTTGAAGGTTTTAGAGTTTCCTAAGTTTGATTTGAAGAATACTTTGGTGCTATCAATGTCCTTTTGGTATTTCAAGACATGAAATAGGTTCCTAAGGTGATTTTTGACTTGTGTGTAATATTTGGTGTCATTCCGAGTTGTCTAAGTATGGTCCATCGCGTTCGGAGTTGGTTGAAATGAGTTTGAAGTTTAGAAGTTGATTAATTTGGTTTTGAGGTGAAATTCTTGGTTTCGATGTTATTTTACGTGTTCTGAAACTTCGACTAGGTCGATAGTATGTTTGTGGATGTTTTGGTACATTTGGACGAGGTCCCGGGTGGCTCGAGAATTTTTCGAACACCCAGAGAAAAGTCTAAGTTGTCTGAAATTGCTGGTGTGGTTAGTGATCGCAAAGGGTGTCCCGCGATCATGAAGAAGGCTGGTGAGGGGAACCTGAGGTTGACCTTCGGGAATACATGGAGGTCCTCGCGAATGTGATGGAGGACATGGCTCCTCTTCGCGAACATGGAGCCAGCCTCACGAACACGAAGAAGGATGAGGATTTGGCGTTGGAAGGTTGTCGGCCTTCGCGAACGCGGCTGGGAGACCGCAAACGCAAAGGGCTGGGGGTATTGGTCATTGCGAATGCGACCCGGATGTCGCGACCGCATAGAGGAAGGAGCTAGGCTAATCCAGCTTGGCCTTCACAATCGTGAGGGACCTTCTGCGATCCCGAAGAAGGGAGACCTAGGAAGATTGCATTTTTAATATGGGTCATAGCTCATATAAAAACGTGGGTTGGCCAAATTAGGGAGCTCTTTTGAGGGAATTTTCATCAAGAATCACAAGGTAAGTGAACTCTACCAATATTTGAGTTAAATACATGGATTATGGGTTAGATTTTAACTTAGAAATTGTGGTAATTTTGGGATGTTGTTGGAAAACCTTGGGTTTATTAAAAATGGTCATGGAATTGATTATAAATTATATATTTAAGTTCGTAAGGTCATGGGTAACAATTATCTATGAACATTTCTAGAATCTTGGTACGTGACCCTGAGGTGGCTTTTATGAACTTTATGAATTTGATTACAAAATTACTCTAATAGTTAAATTATGAACTTTTGGGCATATATTGATTAGTTTGTACGACCCTTGACTAGTTTCAGATTGTTCGACATCAAATTGAGGCTACTAGTGAGGTCAATGAACCGAGTAGTGAGCTTCTAAGCGAGGTAAGTCTCTTGCCTAATATTGTAAGAGGGAATCATCCCCTTAGGTGTATTAATTGTTGACTTCTACTTGTTGTGGGTGCTACGTACCCACGAGCTGACGAGAGTCCATACATAGCGAGATTCATATTTATATTCGGGTAGACTTGGATTTACGTCATGCTTTAAATATGCTACTTGAATTAATCTTGCTTGTTTGATTTCTTTATTTATGATTGAGATTTAGACTAGAATAAAAATATATCTTACATTGGAAATTGTGAAGTTTTAATGAACGATAGTTCCGTGTCTTCTCGACTTGCATGCATTTTCATGAGTGAGAGAGTTTCTCTATTCCTATGGGATCTGGTCACTTGCCTTGGTAGAATTACAAATTATTCTTATGGGACCGGGACGTTTGCCTCGGCAGTGTTGTAAATTACACTTATGGGATCAGGCCGTTTGCCTCGGCAATATTGTGAGTTATTTTTTTACGATTGGACCGTTTGCCTCGGCGGTATTGTGTAATACCATTCTTATGGGATCGGGCCATTCGTCTCGGCAGTATTGTGTATCACTATTCCTATGGGATCGGGCCGTTCGCCTCAGCAGACTCGTTGCGTATCATTTGAGAGCTGATTAGGCAATGGTAATAGTTGATTTTGTACCTTCAAGGCTAGTTATGGTATTTTATTGATTTTGTATCAATCCATGTGTCACGACCCAAAATCCACAAGCCGTGATGGCACCTAACCCAATCAGCTAGGCAAGCCAACAATCATATGATTAACTATGAAAATGAGATAACATGGTCTAATAACTCAAAGGCGGAAGAATATCATAAAATAACTGAGAATATAGTCAAAATGATACAACAACCCAAGCCCAAAAATCTGGTGTCAACAAGTACACGAGCACTACCGAATAACAAAGTACGGAATGAATCCTCTGATATAACTGTCTGAACATAAGAAACAATAAAGATAAATATAACGGGAAGAGAGCTTCAAGGACTGCGGACGAAATTGAAGCTACCTCGTAGGCTCCCAAGTAAGCGGGCACAACTTAATCCGGAAAATCACCTCAACCAGATGTACCTGGATCTGCACACGAAGTGCAGAGTGTAGTATGAGTACAACCGACCCAATGTACTCAATATGTAACAACACTAACCTCGGGTTGAAAGCAGTGACGAGCTTAGAACAACAGTCAAAGGCCAGTACCAATAACTGATAACCGTTAAGAAAATACAAGATAAACCATAAAAATAGTAAATCTATGATATCAAGTACATCTCATTGTCATGTTAGAAATTTAGGCATGCTTTCAAGTATAACAGTTTAAAACCTAACGGATAAAGCACGTCAATTACCAGTTAGCATGAGAAAAGTACATCTCTATGCCGACATTTCAAGTAAATAAGAAAATCAACAGCATCACAGTAGATCCATCAATAGTATTTACACTTAGAACTGTACGGGTGCTTGGCATATCTACCCATCATCAAGGACATATATGAAACACTGCGTCTGTACCCCCTGCTGGCAAGTCAGATTCCGGAGGGGCAGATCCTACCCAAGCGCCAATTATAATCACTTAGCCCTATAATGAGGCATGGTGCACGTGTCGCCTCAAAACAATAACACTCAGCCCAATATGGGCCTGGTGTACGTGTCACCTCTAATTAGTTCCAAACTGACTCTACGGCCCAAACTCAGTCATTAACCGTTCAAGTCTCAGATGAGCACATCTCAAATATTCAATTAAACAGTTTTACCCTTAAGCGATGTCAGCAACATGTGAGTAATCAGATAAGAAGTACTGAGACAGAGATATCATACACGGATATAGTATCATGACTGAGGACATGTGTGCAAATAAGGTATTTAACATAGAAACATCAAGAATAGACCCATCAAGTCTCAAACAGTTAGCACGTAACCTAGACATGATTCATAGTTCAAATAATCAAACAACCAGAGGGGATGTGGGGGGTGGGGGGTAACATGGTATGATAGCAAGACAAACCTAGTATTAGCCTAAAGGCCTCCCCAAACTATGAACAAATTGGTGCACTCAAACACGCCCGTAACCAAGCGCGTAAATCACCCCAATATCTTTCACATAACGTAGTCCTTAGGCTTGAATGCCCTCAAATCCAAGTTTAGAAGTGCTACATACCTCACACTCCGTTAGTCACAACTCCAACAAGCCCTTCCCACGCGTATAGGCGTCCAAACGACTCGAATCTAGTCACAAACAACTCAATATCAACAAATAATGCCACAGGAAACGACTTCAAAGAATTTTTTTTCAATATTTATCAAAATCAAATAGTCAACCAAAAAAGTCAACCTCAGACTCGTACCTCGGAACTCAATAAAATTCACAAAATCCGAACACCCATTCAATTACAAGTCTAACCATACCAAAATCATCCAATCCAACCTCAAATCGACCTTCAAACCACCAATTTTTCATTTTTGAAAAGATTCCACAAAAAAAATCCCCCATTTCTTCACTTTAATTCAGTATTTAAATGCTAAAAACGAAAATTGAATCATGAAATATTAACAAATCCAAGTTAAAAATACTTACCCCGATCAAAGATGTGAAAATCCCCTCCACGATCGCCTAAAGCCGAGCTCTACAACTCAAAATATGAAAATGGTACTCTAACCCTAGATTTGGAATTAAATATCTGCTGCCCAGTTGTTCCTCTTCGCGATCGCGGAAAGTCCCTCGCGATCGCGAAGGACAAAAGTTCACTGCCAACCACAATGATCAACGCGACCACGGAAATACTTTTGCGAACGCGATGCTAAACCAACCTGTTCCTTCGCGAATGCGGGCAACACTATGTGATCGCATATGCTTAAAGCCTGACTCTCCTGATGACCACTCCTCTACGTGAACGCGTGAACCCTCACGCGATCGCAATGGCCTGAGTCCTCAAATCTTCGTGAACACTTTCCCAATATTGAGAACGTGTAGACTTACTTCCACTACTCACCGAACAATCCTTTGCATTCGCGGACATAACCTCATGATCGCGTATAAGGAAACCAAAACCAGATACATCAGCAGTCCTACAAGTCCCAAAAATGAGCCGAGCATGATCCGAATCACACCCGAGGTCCCCGAGACCCCATTCAAACATACCAACAAGTCCTAAAACATGATATGAACTTAGTCGAAGCCTCAAATCACATCAAACAACACCAAAATCACGAATCGCACCCCAATTCAAGCCTAATGAACTTATGAACTTCCAAATTCTAAAACTAATGCCAAAACCTATCAAACCAACTCTGATTGACCTCAAATTTTGCGCACAAGTCATAAAGGACAAAGTAGACCTATTCTAACTACCGGAACCAAAATCCGAATCCGATATCAACAAATTCAACTCTCAATCAAACTTCTCAACCTTCCAAACCTTCAACTTTCCAACTTTTTCCAATTCAAGACAAAATGACCTATGGACCTCCAAATCAACATCCTAACCTATGCCAATGTCCAAAATTACCATATGAAGCTATCAGAAGCATCAAAACTCCATTCCGAAGTCGTTAACTCAAAAGTCACACTCCAGTCAACTCTTTCAACTTAAGCCTTCAACCCTTGGGACTAAGTATCTCATTTCTCTCTGAAACATCTCTGGAACCAAACCAACCACCCCGGAAAGTCACATAACCATAATTAAACATAGAAGAAGAGATAAATGGGGAAACAAGGCTACAATACTCAAAACGACCGGCTGGGTCATTATATTCTCCCCATCTTAAACAAAGGTTCATCATCAAACAGGTGTAGAATCATAGCTGGAGTCTTAAATAGGTGTGGATAGCTGCTCCGTGTCTCCCGCTCTCCCAAGTAGCCTCCTTGACTAGCTGGCCTCTCCACTGAACTTTCACTGAAGCTATATTTTTTGATCTCAACTTTCGAACCTGCCGATCCAAAATGGCCACCGGCTCCACATCATAAGTCAAATCCCTATCTAGTTGAACCGTGCTGAAATCCAAAACATGAGACGGATCATCATAATACTTTCGGAGCATAGAAACATGAAATACTGGGTGAACACCTGATAGACTAGGTGGCAAGGCTTGCTTGTAGGCCACCTCTCCAATCCTCTCAAGCATCTCAAAAGGGCCAATATACCGAGGGCTCAACTTTCCCTTCTTTCGGAACCTCATCACATCATTCATGGGTGATATTCTTAGCAATACCTTCTCTCCCACCATATATGCAACATCACGAATCTTCCGATCAACATAACTCTTCTATCTAGAATGCGCTGTGCAAAGACGATCCTAAATTAACTGACTTTCTCAAAGGCATTCTGAACCAAATTAGTACTTAAAAACCTAGCCTCTCCCGGTTCGAACCAACCCACTGACGACACCGCCTCCCAAATAAGATCTCATAAGGAGCCATCTAAATACTCAATTGGTAGTAGTTGTTGTAGGCAAACTACGCAAGCAGTAGAAACTGATCCCAAGAACCCCCATAATCCATAACACAAACGCGTAGCATATCCTTAAGAATCTGAATGGTGTGTTCGGACTACCTGTTTGTCTGGGGGTGGAATGCTGTGCTCAACTCAACCCGTGTGCTCGACTCTCGTTGCACTACTCTCCAAAACTGCGTGCCCTGATCTAAAATAATGGACACCGACACACCATGAAGACGAACAATCTCAATGATATAGATATCGACCAACCGCTCCGAAGAATAAGTAGTCACAACCGGAATGAAATGTGCGAAGTTAGTAAACCGGTCGACAATCACCCAAATGGCATCGAGTTTCTTCAAAATCCGTGGGAGCCCAACAACAAAGTCCATGGTAACACGCTCCCATTTCCCCTTAGGAATCTCAAGTCTCTGAAGCAAATCCCCGGCCTCTGATGCTCATACTTTACCTGCTGATAATTCAAGCACCGAGCCACATACTCCACTATATCTTTCTTCATTCTCCTCCACCAATAGTGTTGCCTCAAGTCCTGAGACATCTTTGCGACACCTAGATGGATGGAATACCGTGAACGGTAGGCCTCTTCAAGAATCAACTCACATAACCCATTCACATTGGGCACACAAATCCGACCCTGCATCCGAAACACCCCATCTTCTCTAATAGAACACTCCTTGGCATCACTGTGCTGTACGTGTCCTTAAAAGGACAAGCAAATGGGGGTCTTCATACCGACACTCTCTGATGCGCCCAAATAAGGAAGACCGAGAAACCACGCAAACTAGAACCCAACTAGGCTCCGAAAAATCTAACCTCACGAATTGATTGGCCAAGGCCTGAACATTTGATGCAAGCGACCTCTCACCAACTGGAATATATGCAAGGCCAGCCTTACTCACAGCCTTTCTACTCAAGGCATCGACCACCGCATTGGCCTTCCGAGGATGATACAAAATGGTAATGTTATAGTCTCTTAACAGATCTAACCATCTCCGCTGTCTCAAATTTAGATCCTTTTGCTTAAACAAGTGCTGTGAACTCTGGTGATCTATAAATACCTTACATGACATGCCGTAAAGATAATGCCTCCAAATCTTCAATGCATGAACAATGGCTGCCAACTCTAAATCATGAACGGGGTAGTTCTTCTCATGGGGCTTCAACTAAAGTGAAGCATAAGCAATTACCCTACCCTTCTACATCAGGACACACCCAATACCAATATGAGAAGCATCACAATAAATTGTATATGAACCTGATGCTAAAGGAAAAACTGGAACTGGAGCTGTGGTCAAGGCAGTCTTGAGCTTCTGAAAGAACTCCTCACACTCATCAGACCAACTGAATGGGGTACCCTTCTGGGTCAATCTAGTCAAAGGTGCATTAATGGACGAGAAACCCTCCACTAAACGGTGATAATATTCGCCCAAGTCAAGAAAACTCCAAATCTCAGTAGCTAAAAACGGTCTGAGCTAACTCTGAACTGCCTCAATCTTCTTCGCATATACATTTATACCCTCACTGGACACCACGTTCCCCAAGAACGCCACAAAATCAAGCTAGAAATCACACTTGGAGACTTTAGCATAAAGCTTCTGCTCCCTCAACGTTTGTTGTACAATCCTCAGATGTCGCGCATGCTCCTCTTGGCTACGTGAGTACACCAGTATATCATCAATAAATACTATAGCAAAAGAATAAAGATATGTCTGGAATACACCATTCATCAGATGCATAAATGCTGCTGGGGCATTGGACAACCCAAAGACATCACAAGGAACTCGTGGTGACCATAGCGGGTCCTGAATGTCATCTTCAGGATATCAGAATCCCGAATCTTCAACTGGTGATACCCAAACCTAATCAATCTCGGAGAACATTCTCATACCCTGAAGCTTGTCAAATAGGTCATCAATGTACGACAACCGGTACTTGTTCTTAATTTTAACTTTGTTCAACTGCCTATAATCAATGCACATCCGCATAGTACCATCCGCCTTCTTCACAAATAGAACCGGTGCACCCAAAGGCGACACATTAGGCCTAATGAACCGCTTATCAAGAAGCTCTTGAAGATGTTCTTTCAATTCCTTCAACTTTGCTAGTGCCATAGGATATGGAGGAATAGAGATGGGCTGAGTGCCAGGCACCAAGTCAATACTAAAATCAATGTCCTTGTCAGGTGGCATGCCCGGCAGGTCTGTAAGGAACACATCCGGAAAATCTCACTACCGGAATAAAATCAATGGTAGGAGTATCAACACCAACATCCCTCTCAAAGGCAAAATATGCCAAACATCCCTTCCCAAACATCCATTGGGCCTTCAGATATAAAATCACTCTACTAGGAACATAGCCAAAGAACCTGTACATTCAATTCTAGGCAATCCCGGCATCGCCAATGTCACGGTCATAGCGTGACAATCCAGAATAGCATGACATGGTGACAACCAATCCATGCTTAGAATCATATCAAAATCAACCATACTAAGAAGTAAAAGATCAACTCTCATCTCCAATCCCCCAATAGTCACCACACACGCCCGATATGCATGGTCCACAATAATAGAATCGTCCACCGGCATAGATACATGAACATGTGTAACTAAGGAATCACGGGGCATATCCAAATAACATGCAAAGTATGATGACACATATGAATAAGTGGAACCGGGATCAAATAATATGGAAGCATCCTTATAGACTCTAAAACAATACCTGTGATCACTACATTTGAAGCAACTGCCTCTGGCTTAGCGGGAAAAGTATAGCATTGAGCCTGACCACCACCTGTCTGACATCCCCCTCTGGCGCGACCTCGACCTGTACGACCTCCACCCCAAGCTAGCTGAGCGGGTGGTGTAGCAATTGGTGCAGGGGTCATAGACTGGCCTCTCTACTACACTAGACCTCTGTAGTGATGGGGACAATACTTCATCACATGCCCTAACTCTCCACAATGATAACAACCTCGAGCCAAAAATGGTGGTGGGGTCTGCATCAGACCCCGAGAACTATAACCATTGGAAGAACCCGGTACTGATAAACCCTGAACTGATGGAGTACGGGATGAACTTTGAGCTGGGAGGGCATTGAAAGATGACTGACCCAGATGAGCACTGTATGAACTATGACTAGCTGATGCCCTACGATGAACCGGATGAGCCATTTGAGCGGGCATATAAGGATGACCTCTGCTGTGATGTGATTGACCTCCAGATGAGGTACCACTGAAACAACCAAAACTATGGGGGCTCTTGCCCTCCCGCTCCTCGCACTCAAGCATGCGAACAAACTCTAAATGCCTAGCAATCTCGACCACCTGGTCAAACCTAGCATCTGCGTCGGCATCTCGGGCTAGATTGTGACGTAGGCCATAGTTGAGGCTATCAATGAACCTCCTGATCTGCTCTCTCTCCGTGGAAACCAACCATATATCATGACAGGCCGAATCTGCAAATCTCATCTCATACTGGGTCACAGTCGTATCTCCCTAGCATAGCTGCTCAAAATCTCTACGCGGCTCCTCCATGCGGGTCTGTGAAACAAACTTCTCTAAAACGAGAATGGAGAACGCATGCCATGAAAGTGGCGCTGCGCCAACTGGCCTCTCAACTCATAGGCCTGCCACCATCGGTAGGCTGCCCTAGTCAACTGGAAAGTGGTAAAATACTCGTTGTGCGAAGAATTTGCTAACACTGGTTTAGGAAATCCTAGGCATTCTCTGACTCCTCCCCGCTGAACTCTGGAGGCTTAAGCCTCCCAAACATCTCCAGTCTCTTCTACTCCTCATCACTCATAGATGGGCCAACTTCGCCCCGTGCAGTAGCAACTGGCTGGGCTGCTAGTACCCCTGGTGTCTAGTGTCCCTAAGCTACCTGCTCTGGAGTACGAGCGGCCAGAACTGAAACCGCATGAGCAAGGCTAGTGCATACAGTAAAAACTGGCCAAAAGCCTCCTAAAGGCCTGGAATCACAATGGGCATAGCTGGTGCCTGAACGGGCCCCACCGGCTCAATAACATCTAGTATCTGCTACTCAGCTGGAGCAACTGGTGGCTCCACAGGTGCTGCTCCAGTTGTGGTACGAGCCGTACTTCAGCCTCTACCGCGGCCCCGGCCTCTCGTAGCCCTAGCTGGTGGTACTGGTGGCCGTTTGCCTGATTCGGTAGCACTTGTCCTCACCATCTGTGAGAGAATAGAAGAGTCAAGTTTCAAGCTTCGAAATTAACAGATTCGCACGATTAGAATGCAAGATAGTGAAGTGCCTTAATAGTTCGGTAGCCTCTCGAAGATAAGTATAGACGTCTCCGTATCGATTTGCAAGGGTACTCTAAACTTGCTCGTGACTCGTGAGACCTAAGCAACCTAGTGCTCTGAAACCAACTTTTCACGACCCAAAATCCAGAAGTTGTGATGGCACCTAACCCAACCTGCTAGGTAAGACAACAATCACATGATTAACAACGAAAATGAGATAACATGGTCTAATAACTCAACAACGGAAGAATGTCATAAAGTAACTGAGAATATAGTCAAAATGCTACTTGACCCAAGCCCAAAAATCTAGTGTCAATAAGTACATGAGCACTACCGAATAATAAAGAACGGAATAAATCCTCTGATACAACTATCTGAACATACGAAACAATAAAGATAAAGATAAAGATAACGGGAAGAGAGCTTCAAGGACTACGGAAGAAATGACAGCTACCTCGTAGACTCCCAAGCAAGCTGGCACAACTCAAGCCGAAAAATCACCTCGACCGGATGTACCTGGATATGCACACAAAGTACATATTGTAGTATGAATACAACCGACCCAACATACTCAATATGTAACAACACTAACCTCGGGTTGAAAGTAGTGACGAGCTCAAAACAACAGTCAAAGGCCAGTACCAATAACTGATAACTGTTAAGAAAATACAAGATAAACTATAAAAACAGTAAATCAATGATATCAAGTACATCTCGTTCTCATTTAAGAAATTTAGGCATGCTTTCAAGTATAACAATTTAAAACCCAACAAGAATAAAGCACGTCAATTACCAGTTAGCATGAGAAAAGTACATCTCTGTGCCGACATGTCAAGTAAACACGTAAATCAACAACATCACAGTAGATCCATCAATAGTATTTACACTTAGCATTGTACGGGTGCCTGGCATAACTGCCCATCATCACGGACATATATGAAACACTATGCCTGTGCCCACTGCTGGCATGTTAGACTCCGGAGGGGTAGATTCTGCCCAAGCGCCAATTATAACCACTTAGCCCTATAATGAGGCCTGGTGCACGCGTCACCTCAAAACAATAACACTCAGCCCAATATGGGTCTAGTGTATGCGTCACCTCAAATTTAGTACCAAACCAGCTCTACGGCCCAAACTCAGTCATTAACCGTTCAAGTCTCAGATTGTCACGACCCAAATCCCAAACCCGGTCGTGATGGCGCCTCTCGTGAAGACAAGGCCAGCCAATTCGAACCATATCTCATTTTAAGCAGTTAATTTAATAAGAGAACAACACAACACAGTTTAATAGCAGTCATTTGCAAAAAAATATAGTGAACCATCCCAACAACAGCCCAAACCGGGGTGTCAGAACGTCATGAGAAACTAATGAAATCCTAATAACAAGATTACTATTACAATATCTCTGGCACAATTGTTTGAAGAAAGTGGAAACAACAAATAAAAGAGATACGGGGCTGCGGACGCCAATAGCTACCTCGTAGTCTCTGAGTCACCGCGCTGACAGTCGTAGTCAATGCCTCGGAGTGGAATCAATAACGCTTGAATCTGCACACATGGTGCAGGGAGTAATGTGAGTACTCCCAACTCAGTGAGTAACATATATAAATAATGACTGAAAGTAAGGAAACACGTAAAGCACAAGGCAATGCATAATGAAGTAGTAAATCATTATTTGAAAACAGTAAATCAGTAAGAAATCATTTAAAAATCTTCCCAGCTCTGGTTACCAGTTGCCATTGTTACCAACTGTAACCTACAGTTGTCATTGTTACCAACTGTAATATTCTTGGGCTCAGTATCAATCTCACAGCTCTGGTTACCAGTTGTCATTGTTACCAACTGGAACCTACAGTTGTCATTGTTACCAACTGTAATATCTCTGGTTACCGGTTGTCATTGTTACCAACTGTAATATCTCTGGTTACCGGTTGTCATTGTTACCAACCATAACCTACAGTTGTCATTGTTACCAACTGTATTATCTCTGGGTACCCTGCGCTCACTGGGGGTGTACAGACTCCGGGAGGGGCCCCTTACGGCCCAAGTGCTATATCAAGCCACCTCGTGGCATACATCCAAGCCCTCGGCCTCATATCAATCAGTAAAACCTCACACCTGGCCCTCGGCCGCACTCAGTCAGAAAATCATGACAAGGCCCTCGGGCATAGTAAAACAGTAGTTCTCAGCCCAAACATCATTTCAAATATTGTGTAAATCTCAAAACTGAGTAAAAAGTGGCTGAGTTGTACAACAGTGGAAATAACATGACTGAGTTCAAGTAATAAGTACAAATAGTAAGGAAATAGTGATAAAAATCCCCGGAGGGTTCAAACAATTGGCACGAAGCCCAAATGTGGCAATCATCCCAAAACATGATGATATCAAAATAGGTTTCAATCAAATATGTAGTAAAAATCATCAATGGGGACGGACCAAGTCACAGTCCCAGTAGTAAACGACCCCACGCTCATCATCGAGCGTGTGCCTCACTTCAATATAGCACTACGATGTGCAAATTCGGGGTTTCGAACCCTCAGGACATCATTTACAATCACTATTCACCTCGAACCGGCTAAATCCCTAGCCCGCGACGCCTTTGCCCCTGGAATTGGCCTCTACGCGCGTCGAATCTATCCAAAATCGGAACGAATATGTTACAATTAATTCGATTAAGTCAATATAGTTTATAGGAATAAATTCCATATGAAGATACTAATTTTTCCAATAAAATCCGAAATTTGCACTTAAATTCGCCCATGGGGCCCACATCCCCGAACCCGACAAAAGTTACAAAATCTGAATACCCATTTCGATAAGAGTTCAACCATACATAATTTACCAAATTCCGATAACGAGTCGACCTCCAAATCTTAAATTTTCATTTTTGAAAGATTTTACAAAAATTCCAATTTCTTTCATCAAAACTCGAATTAAACGATGAATATGACCATGGATTTATGAAATATAGTCACTTTCGGATGTAGAACCCTTACCCAGTCGAAGCCATGAAGAAATCCTCAAAAATCGCCCAAGAACCGTGCTCCAAAAATTCAAAACGAAATGAAGAAAATGACCATTTTTGGTCCTTAAGTTTCTGCACTCTGGTCGCTAAAATTTTAACACCCGTCGCTAAAAGGGCCAAATCTGGTCGCTAAAGGTGTGCACAAGAAAAAAATAGCAATTTTTGCTGATACGGAAATAAGCATAACTTTCTTATACGATGTCCGAATGATGAATTGTTTATATTTCTGAAAACTGGATTCGAAGGGCTACAACTTTTATTTTTGGATCATCTCTAAATTCCTTACAGATTACGAGATATAAGCTTCCAAAGTCGATCCTGTGCAGCAGAAATTTCTGCCATGAAACTGCCTGGAAAACAACAGCAGTACCAGCCAACTTTAATCTACCGTAAATTTCTGTATATATGTCCAAATGATGGATGGTTTATCTTTTTGAAAACTAGATTCAAACAGCTACAATTTTCATGTTTTGAAATTTTTCTGATTCCTTATAGATTACAAGATATGAGCTTCCAAACTGGACTACTCGCACCAGTTTTTTTGCAATTTTTCTGCAATTTTTTTCATCTTTTCCAAAGATGAAATAGTCCGTTTAACCACCCAAAACTCACCCGAGCCATTTGGGACCCCGTTCGGATATACCAACAAGTCCTAAAACATATTATGGACTTAGTCGAGGCCTTAGATCACATCCAACAATGCTAAAAACACGAATCATACCCCTAATTCAAGCCTAATGAAACTAATAAATTCCAACTTCTACATTTGATGCCGAAACCTATCAAATCGAGTCCGATTGACCTCAAATTTTGCACAAAAGTCGTAAATGACATAACGGACCTATGAAGATTTTCAGAACTGGATTCCGACCCCGATATCAAAAAGTCAATCCTCGATCAAACTTTCCAAAAATCTTTCATTTTCCAACATTCGCCAAAATGCGTTGAATTGTCCTGCGGACTTCCAATTTCAAATTCGGACATACGCCTAAGTCCGAAATCACCATACGAAGCTATAGCAACTTCCAGAATCCCATTCCGACCCTCGGATCAAAATCTCGCCTAACACTCGGAAATTGCCAAAATGCTAACTTCGCCAATTCAGGCCTAATACTACACCGGACATCCAAAACCAATTCCGATCACACTCCTAAGTCATAAATCATCTCCCAAAACTAATCGAATCGTCAGAATTCACATCCGAGCCCTCCAACTCATAAGTCAACATCCGATTGACTTTTTACAACTTAAACCTTCTTGAAAGAGACTAAGTGTCTCATTTCTTACCAAATCTACTCCGAACGCAAACCATTCAACGTGATTACATAAAATACGGATAACGAAGCATAATAAAGCAGAAATGGGGAAAACGGAGCAGTAACTCACAAGACGACTAGCTGGGTCGTCACACAGATGAACAGTTTACTAAATATGTTTGAGTCATTTCCATCATCCTCTTCCTTAGCAAAACTGAATATGTTTCCCACTCTATATAAAACCCTGTCCAAAAATAATGATTATTTGTATGAAGTAGATATCCTACCCGATGAACAAAAAGTATCCTTCACTGAACTACCTCTCATAAACGCCTACTCAGCTTTCGCCAAAAAATCATTTGCACCCTGGACCCAAATTCGTTCCCTAGTCCAACACAGACCAAAAGGAGTCAAGGAATATGTTGCTGCCTCAAAACTTGACCAGCATCCTATTCTGCCATCGAGAAGAACAATTTATCACACTTCAAATCCCAGATGATTTTTCCAGGCAGTGGAGAGATCATGGGTTTACCCATATCCATTTTGGTGCCATCCGAATCACTTTAACATATCACGGAAGAAAAGGTCAACCTGTTGTAGCTCGACTTTCTCTTCTAGATACAAGATACTTGGAGTACCAACATGCAAATTTGGGTACTGCAGAAGTTACCTTGAATGCTGGGACAGTCTTCATAACAATCTTTCCAAATTTTAACATGTCCCTTTATGATCCATACTTAACCGAAGCACTAAAAATCCAAGTCCAAATCCAAGGAGCCCCTCAAGCCAAAGATTCCATCCAAGCCACTCTTCATCACCAAATGGCATGGCGAGTCCAAAATCATGCCATGGATCTTTGCCTTCCCAGAGGAGAAAATGCTTTACTCTTAACTATTGATGCTACCAAAGGAAACAACTATGTGCACCCAAATACCCAGAAAAATTTCAAGAGATGAACTTGTCAAAATTCTTCCTGATTCCTGGATCACAAATTATGAAAAGTTAAGAGAACCGGAGGAATCCCTACAATCTGGTGAACCAACTTTTACCAAAAGAAATGACAAAACCGTTGGCATAAGCTTTGACCATTCCCACCTCAAAAAACCCAATAAAACCATCTTTTCTTGCCAAATGATTCAACCCAAAGGTACAACAGATACATACCCTGAACCTGATAGAGAGATCTTTTGGAATATACAAAGCATCATGGAAGAACATGACTGGTGTCAAAGTTTTGACAAAAATGGAAAGAATACTTGGTGGTTCAAATGCCCCTTTACGGGACACTGCCCTTGCGATCTTGATTGCGACTGTCAAGACTGTTTAGAAGATCCAAATGGAGAATATGATGAACACCACCAGCGCCATGGGGAAAGGTTCGGCCTCAACAAAACCAAACCAAAATCCAAGAAAAAGGGGAAGACCACTGAAAAACAATTTCGAGCCAAATATGAAAATAAAGACCCTTCAGTTGGCTCTTTAAGCCGTCCAGGTAAATATGAATTTCTTGTGAGTTACAAACCCCAGGAATGGCCAAAATTACCAGAAAAATTCACTCCAAAATGGGAAGATAGTGAAACTACACCCAAACCCAATTCACCACCAGTCCATACCTCACAACCCAAAAAGACACCTGAACCTAAAACTTCACCGATTCCGAAAATCAAAAATCCCCCACAACCACAGATATTCATGCTAAGTCCTTCAAGCTCCAGTCATACCCAAGACTTTTCTTCACTACAACCTTTTGAAAAGGAGGGTATAAGCCATCCTCCAAAAATTCTCAAGAAAAACATAGTGCTACCTACTGGAGAAAAACCCACAACAAGTGACATCGAGGCAACAATGAACTGGCAATCCGAAAACTCCATCTGCCAAAATAAGGTACTGACCAACATTGGCAACACCATAAAGAACGTGGCCCATACACAAAATAAAATGATGAGCAAAGTGGAAACAATTGAGAAAAAGATGGAGCAAACATCGTCTCGCCATGACGGACTAATCAGAGCATTGGAACTAAGGTTGGAAAATTTACGATACGAGATTTGTCTGCCAGGAACTTCACTTTTCCAATTCTTCCAACATCAACAAAAGGAGACGATTTCCATCAAAGAACAGATTCAACTTTTGAGAAATGACCACTTTAAGCCATAAACAACCCCGGCTGTCCCTTCAAAACCTACTTTCTTCCCTATGTCTCCACAACCATATTCCCCACCTAAATTGGACTACACCTTTTCTACTTACCCATCAACCTCACAAAATCCATTCTTTTTCACCCAACCATTCAAAGAAGAACAGGAGTTTGATATCACAAAATTGGTTTGGGAAAGAAAAGATGCACTTGCAGCACAGAAACAAACCAAGAAAAGGCGAGACCAAGGAGAAAGTTCAAAAGGGTCCAACCCCGAAAATCTGATGATTTTTGACCAGAAGGATCCAGACCTCTATGTCTCCCAGCCAAGATGCATATCAGAAGAAGATACTCCATGGTCAGAATCTCTGAATTCATCAGAAGATGGATCAATGGAAGATAGCTCTCAATCAAGCAATGAATCTACAACAAACTCTTCCGAAGATGACAATCCTCCAATATTTGTAAACCAGCCAAGAGAGACAAAAGTATCTGAAGTAGATGACGAACAAGAAGGCATGACCAATGAGCCTATCCTAGAAAGGAGATACGAGCCCATGGCTTCCAAGCCAGTTGGAACTGGCTTCCATACTTCCACCTTAGACGACGTCAAGGTTTCAAAATAGCCTCAAAGGATCCAAGACTTCTATACTTGGATGGTGACCAAAAATTTGGCAGAACGAGAAAAGTATATCATCCTGTCAGAACTCACTTCATGGTTCTCAGGAATCCTCAGAGATTGGTGGAACTCACTTGGACTTCAAGACAAAAATACTTTTCTTACTTCCCAAGATTTTGCCTTTAACATCCGGATCCTACATGAAGTTTTCTGCGGAGATACTAGCCAAAGACAGGAGAAAATACGAAGACAACTCTTTGAGATGAAGTGTGTGTCCTTCGACAGAAATGACATCGACAGACATTTTCAAAAAATGGCCAAGATATACTTTGAAATCGGCGGAGATATCAATCTGAAACATGCCTTCGTCTCTTCCCTTCCAAAATTGCTAGTAAGCCGAGCCATGACCATCATTGAAGATAAGTTCCAGTCCATAACCATCCCACAAATTGGTTACATCTGGCAGGCTATTTTCGGCGCATTGGATGACATTTGTACAAAGCGCTCAGCCTTAAAGCAAATTATCCAGCACAATCCAACGCATGACAAAGCATGCCGCAAAACTGATCTAATCACCGGATCAGGATGTTCCTGCCGCACGTCCAGACGACAGAAAGAATTCAGGAGGTTCAGATGGCCAAATATTCTAGATGGAAAATCAAGATCCAAGAGGCACACAAAATATTTCAGACGCAGAAGGCCAGGAAATTTTCACAGGAAGGACAGATGCTTTATTTGCCATAGGATTAGACATTTCGCAAAAAATTATCCCCAATCAAGAAGATCTGTCAAACTCCTTGAAGAGATTGAAGATTACACAGGCATACATCTTAGAAAAGAGGAGGACCTTGAATGGATATTCTCTGTGGATGATGAACCCAATGAAGAAACTATATTCTCTCTCGATATCTATGAAGATCAAGGCAATGATCAGTACCAAATTTCAGAACCAGTAATCGAGGCCCGAGAGGAGATCAATGCTCTCACAGTCATTCCACAAGTAGAACTCAAAGTTTATTCCTCCGGATAAACCATCTCGAGTTATTGCTTTCATCGACACCGGAGCTGCATCCTCACTCATAAATCCTGCTATTCTCCCTGAAGATCAATTGGTACCGCATTTCAAGGATTTCAACACTGCATCAAATGCAATCTTAACCACAACTGTCATTACAAAGCACCCGGTCACAATTGAGTTCTTTCCAACATTGAAGTACAAAACCAAGCTGCTAGATCTGATGTGCCTAGAAAAGATCTTATTATTGGATTCGACATTTACAGGCAACTTAGATATCAACTCCAGATCAAGGCTAACGGGATAGCTTTTGAAAAGCAGTTCAGACCTTATTCTGAGATTCCAAGGCTATTCCAAATCACCGATGACAAACAAATCAAACAGATTGAGCAGAATCTCATTGAACATTCATGTGCTGAATCTCACAAGGATTTCATGAAGAAAGGAAAAAGCCCATTATGGAAAACCCAAGAGTATTTTATCAAGCTCCCTTTCAAGAAAAATGAAAACATTAATCCGACAAAAGCCAGTCATTCGGGCATGAATCCAGATCATCTTCAGCTTGCAAAGAAAGAATGCGAAGAACTTTTGGAATTTGATCTGATAGAGCCATCGGATTCACAATGGGCATGCGAAGCATTTTATGTCAACAAAAGAGCTGAGCAGACAAGAGGAAAACTCAGGTTAGTTATTAATTACCAGCCACTAAACCATTTCCTCTAAGATGATAAATTCCCCATCCCAAATAAACTCACTCTTTTTTCCCACTTAGCCAAGGCCAAATATTTTTCCAAGTTTGATTTAAAATCTGGATTTTGAAAATTGGGAATCCATCTTGAAGAACGTCCCAAAACGGGATTTTGCATCCCCGATCATCACTTCTAGTGGAAAGTCATGCCCTTCGGGTTGAAAACTGCACCCTCCTTGTTCCAAAAAGCCATGATAAAAATCTTCCAACCCATCCTCCATACCTCCTTAGTTTACATTGATGACATCCTATTATTTAGTGATGCATTGGAAGAACATGTCAACTTGCTTCGTCAATTCGAGACATTAGTAACACAGTACGGAATCATGCTTTCAGCAAAAAAGATGGTTCTTGCTCAAAAGGAGATTGATTTTCTCTGAATGCATTTTGCCTAAGGTGAATACAGTCCAGGACCACATATATGTCAGGAATTACTTAAATTTTCGGATACCAATCTCACAACAAAGCAGATCCAACAGTTCTTGGGTGTAATAAATTATGTAAGAGATTTCATCCCAAATATCTCTACATACATTTCACCGCTCACAGAAATACTCAAGAAAAAGGCACCATCATAGGGAGAGAAACAGGATGAAGCAGTCAGAAGAATAAAGGAGATATGTAAAAATGCCAAGTCCCTCTACATCCCTTCAGATAGGAAAAAGATACTGCAAACTGACGCCAGCCATGAATATTGGAGTGCTGTTCTATTTGAAGAAAAAGATGGCCAGCAGAAAATATGCGGATACGCCAGTGGAAAGTTTAAAGATGCCGAGCAACATTATCACTCTACCTTCAAAGAAATTCTTGCAGCAATGAATGGAATCAAGAAATTCAATTTCTTCCTTATCCATACAGAATTTCTAGTAGAAATGGATATGAAGGCTTTCCCAAAAATGATCCGGATAAATTCAAAAATTATCCCCAATCCTCAGATTCTCAGATGGGCTCAATGGGTCTCTCCATACAAGTTTCAAGTCAGGCACCTGAAAGGAAAGGATAATATTCTCGTAGATTTTCTATCACGACCGGAAGAATTCTCAAAAAGATTTTCCCCAGTAAAAATGAAGCCAAGTAGCCACATCTTTATGTTTTCAAATAAACCGGGAACAAGTTTATTAAAGCCAACAGATCATCCACCGGAGTTTTTCAACCTCATGGATCCCTTTGATCCGTCAATTATTATGGAGAGAAGAACTTATTATGAGCTCCAAGTTTTCCGGCAATATGGAGGATCCATTCTCAAGCCTTATGGTGTCAATCCAGAATATCCGTTCTGCCATATATTCATAGCTCAAGCCAAGGATTTTTCACAAACTACTATGGTTTTTCTGGTACCTATGCCATCAATATTATATTTTCATGGAATTCAAATGCAACGTCTTCAAGGATTTTGATACCATTGCACCAGCCCTTAGAGTAGTTTTACTATGGTTCAAACCTAGAAGATATTGGATGAAATGTTTCAGCGATTCCTACGCAGCAAAAATATTCATGTTTCATAGGCCAGTAAAGATCATTACTGGAAAAGTCTAGGCACAAGCAGAGGCATCATTCTGGTGGAAATTTCTCGTGCCAATATTATCAATGGAGGAAGAGTATAGCGAGGCACAAAGAATCCTTTTTCAGCAAAATAAGTGCATCCCAAAAGAGATATGGCCAAAAGAATGGGCAAGCTGGAATTATACCAATAACCATCCTCACTGGGAAAGAGTCCGAGAAGCAGCAAAAGAATATCAAACACCATATGAAGTCATCCGAGAAAAGATCACTAATGACATTTCCAGATTAAAGTTGCGGATTACATCTCTCAGTCCAAAGGGAAAGGAACATAGCAGTGAAGAACCGTCAAGTTCCATGCGTTACTTCACAAGATCTTCGAAAAGATGCCTGAAAGACAATTCTATGATCGATAAAGGATAATTGTCTTAATCCCTGCTAATCTCACCATAATCCTCCATTACCTACCCAAAAATCCTCAAAAAATATCCTATCCATGCCAAGACAAATTTCCACATCTTTCTATACTATCTAGGCCCCACTTCATGTTGTTTTCCTACCATAATCCTCCAAAAACTCTCAAAAAATATCCTACCCATGCTAAGACAAATTTTCATGCTAACTGGGCCCCACTTCACCTTGTTTTCACATGCTTCTTCACATGCAACACAATACATTCACATGGCTTCACATGCTCCCTCATACTTTCACATGCTACACCATGTATATTTCACCCCGTTCACATGCTTTCAAGTGTTTTTAGTTGTTTTGCCTAAAGTCCTTCACATGCCGGGAGGGACCCGCTTGTAGATAAGTTTGCCATGTAAGATAGATCTGCTTTACCTAGAATGTTTGTCTTGTAATAACCTCCGAGTCCTATATAAAGGAGGCCTTGTAGTAGTTGTAGGATCATCTTAGACTACAGCTTAGAATTATCTTGTAATCTTTGTAAATCTCTTGTGATATATTGCATATGAGTTCTTTCTAATTCCCCTCTTGTTCTTTCTTTCGAATGGATGGAAAGGCCGGTCCATGTATGAAAATAAAGTAAGTGTTCTCTTTGAAAGTTAACTTATTGTAGTACGAAAGTTTTCTGAGTTATGAACAGCTAACGTTGGTTATAGTTCAAAAGTTTTCTGAGTTGTGTAGCTTGGCAAGCCATCCCTGAATGGGTTGTTGAAGCCTGCCCCTTTTGTAGGAAAACTTTTGCGACTATAAACAAATTAACTGTTTGTGTAGCTTGGCAAGCCGTCCCTTATGGGTTGTTGAAGCCAGCCGCTTTTTGTAGGAAAACTTTCGTGTCTATGATTTAGCCTGCTTTCCTTGAGTGTCTTGCCTTTCCATCCATTCGAAAGAAAGAACAAGAGGGAAATTTAGAAAGAACTCATATGTAATATATCACAAGAGATTTACAAAGATTACAAGATAATTGTAAGTTGTAGTCTAAGATGATCCCACAACTACTACAAGGCGTCCTTTATATAGGACTTGGAGGTTATTACAAGACAAACATTCGAGATAAAGCAGACCTATCTTACATGGCAAACTTATCTACAAGCGGGTTCCTCCCGGCATGTGAAGGACTTTAGGAAAAACCACTAAAAACACCTGAAAGCATGTGAACGGGGTGAAATATACATGGTGTAGCATGTGAAAGTATGAGGGAGAATGTGACACCATGTGAATGTATTGTGTTGCATGTGAAGAAGCATGTGAAAACAAGGTGAAGTGGGGCCCAGTTAGCATAGAAATTTGTCTTAGCATGGGTAGGATATTTTTTGAGAGTTTTTGGAGGATTATGGTAGGAAAACAACGTGAAGTGGGGCCCGGATAGTATAGAAAGATGTGAAAATTTGTCTTGGCATGGGTAGGATATTTTTTGAGGGTTTTTGGGTAGGTAATGGAGGATTATGGTGAGATTAGCAGGGATTAAGACAATTATCCTTTATCGATCATAGAATTTTCTTCCGGGCATCTTTTCGAAGATCTTGTGAAGCAACGCCTGGAACTTGACGGTTCTTCACTGCTATGTTCCTTTCCCTTTGGACTGAGAGATGTAATCCGCAACTTTAATCTGGAAATGTCATTAGTGATCTTTTCTCGGATGACTTCATATGGTGTTTGATATTCTTTTGCTGCTTCTCGGACTCTTTCCCAATGAGGATGGGTATTGGTATAATTCCAGCTTGCCCATTCTTTTGGCCATATCTCTTTGGGATGCACTTATTTTGCTGAAAAAGGATTCTTTGTCCCTCGCTATACTCTTCCTCCATTGATAATATTGACACGGGAAATTTCCACCAGAATGATGCCTCTGCTTGTGCCTGGACTTTTCCAGTAATGATCTTTACTGGCCTATGAAGCATGAATATTTTTGCTGCGTAGGAATCACTGAAACATTTCATCCAATATCTTCTAGGCTTGAACCATAGTAAAAATACTCTAAGGACTGGTGCAATAGTATCAAAATCCTTGAAGACGTTGCATTTGAATTCCATGAAAATATAATACTGATGGCATAGGTACCAGAAAAACCATAGTAGTTCTTGTGGAAAATCCTTGGCTTGAGTTATGAATATATGGCAGAACGGATATTCTGGATTGACACCATAAGGATTGCCGAAAAACTTGGAGCTCATAATAAGTTCTTCTCTCCATAATAATTGACGGATCAAAGGGATCCATGAGGTTGAACAACTCCGGTGGATGATCTGTTGGCTTTAATAAACTTGTTCCCGGTTTATTTGAAAACATAAAGATGTGGCTACTTGGCTTCAGTTTTACTAGGGAAAATCTTTTTGAGAATTCTTCCGGTCGCGATAGAAAATTTGCAAGAATATTATCCTTTCCTTTCAGGTGCCTGACTTGAAACTTGTATGGAGAGAACCATTGAGCCCATCTGAGAATCTGAGGATTGGGGATAATTTTTGAATTTATCCGGATCATTTTTGGGAAAGCCTTCATATCCATTTCTACTAGAAATTCTGTATGGATAAGGAAGAAATTGAATTTCTTGATTTCATTCATTACTGCAAGAATTTCTTTGAAGGTGGAGTGATAATGTTGCTCGGCATCTTTTAACATTCCACTGGCGTATCCGCATATTTTCCGCTGGCCATCTTTTTCTTCAAATAGAACAGCACTCCAATATTCATGACTGGCGTCAGTTTGCAGTATCTTTTTCCCATCTGAAGGGATGTAGAGGGACTTGACATTTTTACATATCTCCTTTATTCTTCTGACTGCTTCATCCTGTTTCTCTCCCCATGATGGTGCCTTTTTCTTGAGCATTTATGTGAGCGGTGAAATGTATGTAGAGATATTTGGGATGAAATCTCTTACGTAATTTATTACACCCAAGAACTGTTGGATCTGCTTTGTTGTGAGATTGGTATCCGTAAATTTAAGTAATTCCTGTCATATATGTGGTCCTGGACTATATTTACCTTGGACAAAATGCATTCCGAGAAAATCAATCTCCTTTTGAGCAAGAACCATCTTTTTTGCTGAAAGCATTATTCTGTACTGTGTTACTAATGTCTCGAATTGACGAAGCAAGTTGACATGTTCTTCCAATGTATCACTAAATAACAGGATGTCATCAATGTAAACTAAGGAGGTATGGAGGATGGGTTGGAAGATTTTTATCATGGCTTTTTGAAACAAGGAGGGTGGTGTTTTCAACCCGAAGGGCATGACTTTCCACTGGAAGTGATGATCGGGGATGCAAAATCCCATTTTGGGTCGTTCTTCAAGATGGATTCCCAATTACCAAAATCCAGATTTTAAATCAAACTTGGAAAAATATTTGGCATTGGCTAAGTGGGAAAAAAGAGTGAGTTTATTTGGGATGGGGAATTTATCATCTTGGAGGAAATGGTTTAGTGGCTGGTAATTAATAACTAACCTGAGTTTTCCTCTTGTCTGCTCAGCTCTTTTGTTGACATAAAATGCTTCGCATGCCCATTGTGAATCCGATGGCTCTATCAGATCAAATTCCAAAAGTTCTTCGCATTCTTTTTTTGCAGGCTAAAGAAGATCTGGATTCATGCCCGAATGACTGGCTTTTGTCGGATTGATGTTTTCATTTTTCTTAAAAGGGAGCTTGATAAAAAACTCTTGGGTTTTCCATAATGGGCTTTTTCCTTTCTTCATGAAATCCTTGTGAGATTTAGCACATGAATGTTCAATGAGATTCTGCTCAATCTGTTTGATTTATTCGTCATCGGTGATTTGGAATAGCCTTGGAATCTCATAATAAGGTCTGAACTGCTTTTTAAAAGCTATCCCGTTAGCCTTGATCTGGAGTTGATCTCTAAGTTGCCTGTAAATGTCAAATCCAATAATAAGATCTTTTCCAGGCACATCAGATCCTAGCAGCTTGGTTCTGTACTTCAATGCTGGAAAGAACTCAATTGTGACCGGGTGCTTTGAAATGACAGTTGTGGTTAAGATTGCATTTGATGCAGTGTTGAAATCCTTGAAATGCGGTACCCATTGATCTTCAAGGAGAACAACAGGATTTATGAGTGAGGATGCAGCTCCGGTGTCGATGAAAGCAATAACTCGAGCTGATTTATCCCATTTGGACGAATAGACTTTGAGTTCTACTTGTGGAACGACTGTGAGAGCATTGATCTCCTCCCAGGCCTCGATCACTGGTTCTGAAATTTGGTACTGATCATTGCCTTGATCTTCATAGATATCGAGAGAGAATACAGTTTCTTCATTGGGTTCATCATCCATAGAGAATATCGATTCAAGGTCCTCCTCTTTTCTAAGATGTATGCCTGTGTAATCTTCAATTTCTTCAAGGAGTTTGACAGATCTTCTTGATTGGGGATAATTTTTTGCGAAATGTCCAATCTTATGGAAAATAAAGCATTTGTCCTTCCTGTGAAAATTTCCTGGCCTTCCGCGTCTGAAATATTTTGTGCGCCTCTTGGATCTTGATTTTCCATCTGGAATTTTTGGCCATCTGAACCTCCTAAATTTTTTCCGTCGTCTGGACGTGCGGCAGGAACATCCTGATCCGGTGATTAGATCAGATTTGCGGCATGCTTTGTCAAGCGCTGGATTATGCTGGATAATTTGCTTTAGGGCTGAGCGCTTTGTACAAATATCATCCAATGCGACGAAGATAGCCTGCCTGATGTAACCAATTTGTGGGATGGCTATGGACTGGAACTTTTTTTCAATGATGGTCATGGTTCGGCTTGCCAACAGCTTTGGAAGAGAAGAGACAAAGGCTTGCTTCAGATTGATATCTCCGCCGATTTCAAAGTATATCTTGGCCATTTTTTGAAAATGTCTGTCAATGTCATTTCTGTCGAATGACACACACTTCATCTCAAAGATTTATCTTCGCATTTTCTCTTGTCTTTGGCCAGTATCTCCGTAGAAAACTTCATGTAGGATCCGGATGTTAAAGGCAAAATCTTGGGAAGTAAGAAAAATGTTTTTGTCTTGAAGTCCAAGTGAGTTCCACCAATCTCTGAGGATTCCTGAGAACCGTGAAGTGAGTTCTGACAGGATGATATACTTTTCTCGTTCTGCCAAATTTTTGGTCACCATCCAAGTATAGAAGTCTTGGATCCTTTGAGGCCATTTTGAAACCTTGACGTCGTCTAAGGTGAAAGTATGGAAGCAAGTTCCAAATGGCTTGGAAGCCACAGGCTCGTATCTCCTTTCTGGGATTGGCTCATCGGTCATGCCTTCTTGTTCGTCATCTACTTCAGATACTTCTGTCTCTCTTGGCTGGTTTACAAATATTGGAGGATTGTCATCTTCGGAAGAGTTTGTTGTAGATTCATTTCTTGATTGAGAGCTATCTTCCATTGATTCATCTTCTGATGAATTCAGAGATTCTGACCATGGAGTATCTTCTTCTGATATGCATCTTGGCTGGGAGACATAGAGGTCTGGATCCTTCTGGTCAGAAATCATCAGATTTTTGGGGTTGGACCCTTTTGAACTTTCTCCTTGGTCTCGCCTTTTCTTGGTTTGTTTCTGTGCTGCAAGTGCATCTTTTCTTTCCCAAACCAATTTTGTGATATCAAACTCCTATTCTTCTTTGAATGGTTGGGTGAAAGAGAATGGATTCTGTGAGGTTGATGGGTAAGTAGAAAAGGTGTAGTCCAATTTAGGTGGGGAATATGGTTGTGGAGACATAGGGAAGAAAGTAGGTTTTGAAGGGACAGCCGGGGTTGTTTATGGCTTAAAGTGGTCATTTCTCAAAAGTTGAATCTGTTCTTTGATGGAAATCGTCTCCTTTTGTTGTTGTTGGAAGAATTGGAAAAGTGAAGTTCTTGGCGGACAAATCTCGTATTGTAAATTTGCCAACCTTAGTTCCAATGCTCTGATTAGTCTGTCATGGCGAAATGATGTTTGCTCCATCTTTTTCTTATGGTGTTGCCAATGTTGGTCAGTACCTTATTTTGGCAGATGGAGTTTTCAGATTGCCAGTTCATTTTTGCCTCGATGTCACTTGTTGGGGGGTTTTTCTCCAGTAGGTACCACTACGTTTTTCTTGGGAATTTTTGGAGCATGGCTTATACCCTCCTTTTCAAAAGGTTGTAGTGAAGGAAAGTCTTGGGTATGACTGGAGCTTGAAGACTTAGCATGAATATCTGTGGTTGTGGGGGATTTGTGATTTTCGGAATCAGTGAAATTTTAGGTTCAGGTGGCTTTTTGGGTTGTGAGGTATGGACTGGTGGTGAATTGGGTTTGGGTGTAGTTTCACTATCTTCCCATTTTGGAGTGAATTTTTCTGGTAATTTTGGCCATTCCTGGGGTTTGTAACTCACAAGAAATTCATATTTACCTGGACGGCTTAAAGAGCCAACTGAAGGGTCTTTATTTTCATATTTGGCTCGAAATTGTTTTTCAGTGGTCTTCCCCTTTTTCTTGGATTTTGGTTTGGTTTTTTTGAGGCCGAACCTTTCCCCGTGGCGCTGGTGGTGTTCATCATATTCTCCATTTGGATCTTCTAAACAGTCTTGACAGTCGCAATCAAGATCGCAAGGGCAGTGTCCCGTAAAGGGGCATTTGAACCACCAAGTATTCTTTCCATTTTTGTCAAAACTTTGACACCAGTCATGTTCTTCCATGATGCTTTGTATATTCCAAAAGATCTCTCTATCAGGTTCAGGGTATGTATCTGTTGTACCTTTGGGTTGAATCATTTGGCAAGAAAAGATGGTTTTATTGGGTTTTTTGAGGTGGGAATGGTCAAAGCTTATGCAAACGGTTTTGTCATTTCTTTTGGTAAAAGTTGGTTCACCAGATTGTAGGGATTCCTCCGGTTCTCTTAACTTTTCATAATTTGTGATCCAGGAATCAGGAAGAATTTTGACAAGTTCATCTCTTGAAATTTTTCTGGGTATTTGGGTGCACATAGTTGTTTCCTTTGGTAGCATCAATAGTTAAGAGTAAAGCATTTTCTCCTCTGGGAAGGCAAAGATCCATGGCATGATTTTGGACTCGCCATGCCATTTGGTGATGAAGAGTGGCTTGGATGGAATCTTTGGCTTGAGGGGCTCCTTGGATTTGGACTTGGATTTTTAGTGCTTCGGTTAAGTATGGATCATAAAGGGACATNAAATCGTGAGTATGACTGGAGCTTGAAGAACTTAGCATGAACATTTGTGGTTGCGGAGGATTTTTTATTTTCGGAATTTGTGGAGTTTTAGATTCAGGTGGCTTTTTGGGTTGTGAGGTCTGAATTGGTGGTGGATCAGGTTTGGGTGTAGGTTCGCTATCTTCCCAACTGGGAGTGAACTTTTTTGGTAATTCAGGCCATTCCTGGGGTTTGTAACTGACAAGAAATTCATATTTACCTGGACGGCTTAATGAGCCAATTGAAGGGTCTTTATTTTCATATCTGGCTCGAAATTGTCTTTCGGTGGTTTTCTTCTTTTTCTTGGATTTTGGTTTGGTCTTGTTGAGAGCTAAATCTTCTCCCTTGTATTCTCCATCTGGATCTTCGAAACAGTCTTTACAGTCGTAATCAAGATCCCAAGGGCAGTGTCCCGTAAAGGGGCATTTGAACCACCAAGTTCTTGTTCCATTTTTGTCGAAACTTCGGCACCAGTCATGTTCTTCCATGATGTTTTTTATATTCCAAAAGAGTTCTCCATCAGGTTCATGGTATGTATCTGCTGTATCTTTGGGTTGGATCATTTGGCAAGAAAAGATGGTTTTATTGGGTTTTTTGAGGTGGGAATGGTAGAAGCTTATGCAAACGGTTTTGTCATTTCTTTTGGTAAAAGTTGGTTCACTAGATTGTAGGGATTCCTCCGGTTCTCTTAACTTTTCATAATTTGTGATCCAGGAATCAGGAAGAATTTTGACAAGTTCGTCTCGTGAAATTTGTCTGGGTATTTGGATGCACATGGTGTTTCCTTTAGTATTTTCTCCTCCGGGAAGGAAAAGATCCATGGCATGATTTTGGACTCGCCACGCCATTTGGTGATGAAGAGTGGCTTGGATGAAATCTTTGGCTTGAGGGGCTCCTTGGATTTGGACTTGGATTTTTAGTGCTTCTATTAAGTATGGATCATAAAGGGACATGTTAAAATTTGGAAAGATTTTTATGAAGACTGTCCCAGCATTCAAGGTAACTTCTGCAGTACCCAAATTTTTATGTTGGTACTCTAAGTATCTTGTATCTAGAAGAGAAAGTCGAGCTACAACTGGTTGATCTTTTCTTCCGTGATATGTTAAAGCGATTCGGATGGAACCAAAATGGATATGGGTTAACCCATGATCTCTCCATTGCCTGGGAAAATCATCTGGGATTTGAAGTGTGATAAATTATTCTTGTCGAGTGGCAAGAATAGGATGCTGGTCAAGTTTTGAGGCAGCAACATATTCCTTGACTCCTTTTGGTCTGTGTTGAACTAGGGAACGAATTTGGGTCCAGGGTGCAAATGATTTTTTGGCGAAAGCTGAGTAGGGGTTTATGAGAGGTAGTTCAGTGGAGGATACTTTTTGTTCATCGGGCAGGATATCTACTTCATAGAGGTAATCATATTTTTTGAACAGGGTTTTATATAGAGTGGGAGACATATTCATTTTTGCTAAGGAAGAGGATGATGGAAATGACTCAAACATATTTAGTAAACTGTTCCTCCCTCTGAAAGGATGGGTTGGCTCTGATACCACAGTATAAGGAACAAAGCAAGAGACTCAAGGAAAGCAAGCTAAATCATAGACATGGTTAGAAGTGTTACATACCTCAAACTACGTAAGTCACAACTCCAACAAGCCCTTCCCACGCGTATAGGCCTCCAAATGACTCGAATCTGGTCACAAACAACTCAATATCAACAAATAATGCCGCAGGAAACAACTTCAAGCTAAAAAGTTTCAATCTTTATCAAAATAAAAAAGTTAACCTCAGGCTCGCACCTCGAAACTCGACAAAATTCATAAAATCTAAACATCAATTCAATTACGGGTCTAACCATACCAAAATCATCCAATTCCGACCTTAAATCGATCTTCAAACCACCAATTTTTCATTTTTGAAAAGTTTCCACAAATCCCCCATTTATTCACTTTAATTCACTATTTAATGGCTAAAAACGAAGATGGAATCATAAAATATTAACAAATGAAAGTCAAAAGTACTTACCCCGATCCAAGATGTGAAAATCCCCTCCAAGATCACCTAATACTGAGCTCTACAACTCAAAATATGAAAATGATACTGTAACCCTTGATTTGGAATTAAATATCTGCTGCCCAGTTGTTCCTCTCCGCGATTGCAGAAAGTCCCTCGCAATCGCGAAGAACAAAAGTTCACTAACCACCACAACGGTCTACGCGACCGCGAATGCGATGCTAAACCAACCTGCTCCTTCGCGAATGTGGGCAATTTATTATTAAATAGGGCTATAATACTCAAAACGACCAGCCAGGTCGTTACACCATGGTTGGTAATTTATTATTAAAGCTTATCTGTTTCGTTGTTACTTGTTGTTCTTCATACCTGTCTACTTTGTGTATTTTATTATTTTGACCACTAGTAAGTTTCAAGTCGATCCCTCGCCACTAGTTCTTCGCGGTTGGACTAGATACTTACTGGGTATACGGAAAACTGTGAGGTGCACGTTTTCTGGCACCAACAAGACTGGACTATCCCAGGGGAGTCTGGCAAAACCTGCAATTTCCTCCAAAAGAGGAGTCATCTTCAAATTTCCAAACTGAATTACGGCCCTCTTTTCTTCCCAGAAAATAGTGGCAGCCTCAGTTAGTTCTTTGTTTGACCGAATGTCCTTCAATGATGGTAAATTACCCAGTACCGTTCTTACATGATTCCTGTCATGTGGTGTGAGGTCTTTCCACTAATCAATCAATAGAGGTGGAATGTTCTGGACCATGTCGAACCTGGGAATTTTGTGCTTCATTTTCTGCATCAAACAAAAGAGTTAGCCCTTCCCCCTCCTGATTTAATTAATTAAGCGATAATAGTCAACACGTTGGCACATTCTCTCTAAGTAATGCACATAACATGGCTTTGTCCCTTGGATTGTAGAGATACCTTAGACTTTGGACAAGGCTTATCTAAATGGATTTAATACACTATGAGTATTTGATCCATCCTAGGTTTAACATTATGCGTGCACATTTTCAATCAGATAGGTTTCTAGAAGGGTCTAGACTGATACTCTCAAGCGGACTACTTGAGACGGATAGGCACAAGATCGTCGACTGCACCGCTGATCGACTAGTTTACTGCTAATAAGCCTTTTCAATTTGACAAGGGTATTTACAGAAAGCGCAGACACTCATCAAGTGCTGCTACGTTGATAATTGGCACGAGTGAAACATGATGTTGAAAACATGCTTATGCAAAAGTGATAACATATAATCAAGTAATTTACATGGTGAAATAACATAAAGGCAATATTAAATAATGCGATAAAACAAGTGTAACGACCCGACCGGTCGTTTTGAGCTCTAGCGCGTCGTTCGGCGGTCTGATACCTTAAGTAGTTTCACTTTATGTTTTATGACTTGTACGTGTGGTCGGAATTGAACTTCGGGAAGTTCAGAGTTGATTCGGATGGAAAATTCTGGTTTCAGAAGCTTTAAGTTGGAAGAATTGACTAAGGTTTTACTTTTGAGTAAACGACCTCGGAAACGGGATTTGAAGGTTCCAATAGGTTCATATAATGATTTCGGGCGTCAGCGTATGTTCGGGTTGAGTATCGGGTGGCCTGGGAGCATTTCAGCGCTTATTATGGGAAGTTAACTTTTTTGAAAGTTTAAGAATTTTTTAAGTTTGATTTGAAGTGGACTTTGGTGTTATCGATGTCCCTTTTGTTCCGAGACTTGGAATAGGTTTGTATTGTAATTTATGACTTGTGCGTAAAGTTTGGCGTCATTCCGGAATGCTAAAGTGTGATTCGGATGCGTTTGGCGAAGTTTGAATGTTTGGAAGTTTAAAGAAGGTTTCGATCGTTAATTCATAATTTTGATGTTGTTTGACGTGGTTTGAGGCTTCGACTAAGTCTTTGTCATGTTTTGGGATGTGTTGGTATGTTTTGACGGGGTACGGGGGGCCTCGGGTGTGAATAAGATTGGAAATGGATCGAGTTTGTACTTGGGAAACTGCTGAAGTGCACCAGGTTTAGTGCGACTGCACCTGCGAAGGAATTGGTCACAGGTGTGAGACCGCAGGGGTGTGTTTGGCATTATAGGTGCGGAGTTGTGCTAGGCAAAGGAGATGCGTAGGTGCGAGGTTAAGGCCGCACCTGCGAGATCGCAGATGGGGGAAAGAGGGCGCAGGTGCGAGGGGGCGTGAGGTTGTTGTTTTTGTAGAAGCGGAGCCTAGGTCGCAGGTGTGACTCCACAGAAATAGAGTCTGGTCCGTAGATGCGAAGGCAAGAGGGCTGAAGGGGGACCACAGAAGCGGAGTTTTTGGCCGCACCTGTAGAACAGCAGAAGCGGCCAAATGGCCGCAGGTGCGAAGATCGCTGGGCAGAGGGCTTGTATAAGTGCGTGGGTTAAGCTCATTTTCATTTCATTTCTTCTATTGGAGCCAGGAGCATCATTTTCGTCCTCAATCATGAGGTAAGTAATTGCTACAAGTTGGGAGCTAAATATACAAATATCGGCTTGTAGATACATGAAAAATTATGGAAATTGTGAGATTTTAAGAGAAACCTAAAAATTGGTATTTTTGTATTTTTACCACGAAATTGGACATGGAATTTGGAATAAATTATATATTTGAATTCGTGGTGTTATGGGTAGAGTTTATCTTCAAAATTTTTCGGAATCCGGACGCGTGGGCCCGAGAGTTGACTTTTCGAGCGGAGTTGGGGATCATTACAATTTGTTAAATTGTAAGCATTGGAGTATGTTTTAATTGATTTACACGTGTTTGACTAGTTTCGGGACATTTGGCTTTCCGTGGAGGTGTTAGAGAGGCGTTGGGGCTGATTATGGAACTTCAGAGCGAGGTAAGTCTCCTGTCTAACCTTGTGAGGGGGAAACTAACCTTGGAGGTGTTAAAGCTTCTTATTCTAATGGGATCGGGCCGTTCACCTCGGCAGTACAATAGATACATCTATGGTTCATGTCGTTTGACCCTCAGCAGTGCGCGCATTATGATGGGATCGGGCGTTCACCTCGGCAGGATTATGTATCACACTCTCATGGGAGCGGGCCGTTCGCCTTAGCAATATAATAGATGTTTCTATGGTTCCGCCATTCGACCCTCGGCAGTGCACACGTTATGATGGGATTGGGCCGTACACCTCGGCATTTCTATAAAATACTCTTATGGAATCGTGCATAATATTTGACAAAAAGCCAGTGTATCTGTGAGTTTTCCTGATTTGAACTGGTGACGACCTATCTGGTAAGGTCTATTATAGACATATGCTCTGGTTGAGGAGGTAACTGCTAATTGAGAGCTTGAGTTTATTGTTGAGAGGAGGATTTTACCACGTATTTATACTTATTTATTTCATTTATTTATTCTACCTCATGTCTGTTTACTTCTACTATATCTGTCTTATTGGACCACTAGTAAGTGTCGTGTCGACCCCTCGTCACTACTTCTCTGGGGTTAGGCTAGATACTTACTGGGTACGCATTGATTTACGTACTCATGCTACACTTGTTGCACTTATTCTGCAGATATATATACATTTCCGATGGTCCTCTAGGTGTAGAGGCGTGACTTTTGCGTGGACTTTACAGTGAGCTGCATTTCTTTGTTACGATCTGCAGCATATAGAGTCTCCATCAAAGTTTCTTATTTTCCTCGTCTAGCTTGTATTCCAGACGGTTGTTGTATTATTATTGTACTCCTTAATAGATGCTCGTGCACTTGTGACATCGAATTTTGGGGGTTCCTATTGGTTGTTCATTATTGTAGTTCACGTGGTTATTAACAATTTCACCTTGAAAATTATATTTTTACACAGAAATTGAAAAATAAAATCATGGGTTTTGCACGTGTACCAGCTTTTATACTATTTAACTAATGGAAATTATGATTTCAATAGTAATAAAAATGAGTAATTAAGTTGATCAATCACCGTTGGCTTGCCTGACAGCGACGTTAGGCGCCATCACGACCTATAGTGAATTTTGGGTTGTGACAATAAGCGAGAGAGAAATGGAAAAGAAAAGACAACGAGAAATAGTTAGCATAGTTTAGGAAATTTGAAAAAACATATTTAAACGAAGCAAATAAAGGGGAGGGGAAATGGAGGTTCATGATGCGGCAATTCCGAACAAATAAAGGGACAAGGAATGGGAGGTACATTAAAGAACTCAAGCAATTCAATAATCCACATTAGCAAAATCTGTTACGGTAAAAACCTAAGTATCCCCAGCAGCGTCGCCATGCTGTCGCGCCCCATTTCTCGCGAAAGCGGGTTTCAACATGTGACAACTCTTTTAAATGGGTATTAGATGAGAAGAGTCGCCACCTAACGATCTTTGAGGTGCGTTAAGACACCTATTTACAAATAAATCTATCTTGACTAGTCTGTGTCACTACAGATCGGTTAAGGGCTCAAATTACCTCAAAAAAAGGTGTTTGGCACTATTCGGGTCCACAATTGTGGTTCTTGGCCGAATTTTAGACTATGTGGGGATTATCAATTATAGATAATTATTCTAAGTGAGCATACAAATTACGGGAGTAGGGATCTAAGTGATTGATTAGCTACTCAAGGAGAAGTAATTAATTGAAAGAAATCATACATAAGTAATTTAAAGGAAATAGTTTGAAAGAAATATAATTCGTCCATTAATAAACCGATTGGTACAATTCTTGGAGGTTACAAGGTATAGCTTAGTCAAATCTAGGTTTTTCAACAAACAAATATACAAGGAACAATTACACATAATGGGGGGG
>MCJB01012882.1:5211-46481 GCA_002018475.1 Nicotiana obtusifolia | reverse complement strand
GGGGGGGGGGGGGGGGCTCAATTTTTTAGGTTAAAGGATCACCTCGTGCAACATTAATAATACTTCGCAACCCTTTGGAGTATAAGGGTTGCTCATATTATCCAGCAAGCACTGTCTATCATCTCCTGCTACCCGATTACTATCTTTAAGTTTTTTACCTAAAGCACATTAATTCAATTCTAAGTCGCGCCCTACACATTCCTACCCGTCCCATGCCTACGGCCTAGGAGGCATTGGACCAATATATAGGTGGTTCTAGACTCAATCCAGGCTGCTCAAAATTAGAAAATTAGGCATCACATAGTTGAAAGAAATAGGATTTCATATAAAGATGCAATTAGCACAAAAGGGGTTCATGTTTACCTCCACACATAGGTACACATGCAGGTAATTTTCAAAATGCGGTGATAGACAACAACATAATAGTCAAGCAAAAATGAGTTCCTAATCAGAATTAAAATAGACTGTTGCTTTTCGAATTAACTAAACCTAATGGCATGGTTACTAGGTGGTCATATGGACGACCTGTTATAATTAATCAGGCTTGGAGTTCATACATGGATAGTTGAATAAACATGTTGTATTGTTTGACTCCTACAGGCAATATTTCTAAACGATCAAGTTTAGACTATTTTTAGACAAATAGTAGTGACGAATTCTCATTTGCAAACCCTATAGCCATGATTTCTAGGAGGATGAATGTAGAGAACACAGTTGAAGCAATTTCAATTACTTCATGTTGTCCCATAGGCATATTTTCTATATGCAGAAATAAAACAAGCCGAACAAATAGCAAACGAGGTCAATTGAATTCTATAGGCGTGTTTTCTAGACATTTTGTGAGTCCTGTTGGTAGGATTAATGCTAACAGTTAATTAGAGTCCTAAATCCTAATTTCTAAGTGAACACGCGATGTTGAAGGCCTATAGTCAACTATCTATTGGCAAATAGTGCACAAATGATGAACAGGTAGCAAATAAAATCATTTAGACCCTATAGCCATGCTCTCTACCCTTTCATACGAAAATCAGAGTATCCCCGGCCCCTTTTTACTAATTTCCTCGGCATTTGTTCTTAGAAGTTATTACAGACCCAAACAGAATAATTACAAGCCCACATTACAAATACAAAGTAACCTAGTGATGCATCTAGGCCTTTACTGGCCTTGATCTTCATGTAAACCAACAAGCCCAAACTCTAGGTGCACAAGGGTGGATAGGGCACGCTTGGATTCAGTGTTCAGATCCAACGACGGACATGGCCCAACAGACCAGGCCCAAGAATAGAAGCAAATGTCTTGCAGTTGCAAGTTAACAACCAACAGGAATACAGGAACATAAGTGCGAACCAATCATTCAGATGACTTCGAGTTTAGGCAAGAACACATACACATAGATTCCTAGTATTACAATTACCCATAGCAAGAATTTCTAAATAATCATCCTAGAAGGTGATGTCTAATGGGTGAAAGAACACATGAATACATTCAAAATCCACATAAAGGCTTTTGAAAACACACAGAATAGGCACATATAGTAACTTCCCAAGTTAGCAAACAGATTTAAAGTGATAGTATCACACAGATGGACTCCCTAGAATAAGCAGAACTTAATTGCAAAGAGTCTGACAAACAAGAGCCTTTTACAAAAAAAAAATTCTAAGCCTGAAAGTTCAGGCCGGCATGTGACATGAACCAATTCTAATGAGACTAGCAAGTAGCAATTTATACATGAATGACTTAACATGAAGAAGAAAGGAACACATTCGAACAAATTCTAGGCAGGTATCAATCTCCACAAGAGGTCTCAATACAAAAATCCAAAGCAGGGCATGAAGATGAACTCATAACAGACAGCAAATGCAAAATTCAGATTTAACTTAAATATAATAAGCTAGGGAAACCTAAGAAGGTCAAAAATCAACTAGGTTAAACACGCATAGTGAGCATATCGTAAAGTTTATGACGTAAACAGATTTGATACTAGAGAATATTTGAAATGCAGAATAGCATTTGGACGAATAAGATTGCATACAACGATAACACAATATTAAAGTACAAATTGCAAGGGAACTACTCATGCTTGTTCATAAAAGTTCAAATAATATTGTTACACAGAACATACACACAAGAAGAAAATGAAATATAATTGCACGAGGCAAGAGCATTAACCAGTTGCAAATTAAACGAGCAAATAAATGAGGAAAGCTAAGCCTCGGCAATGGCTTATTAGCAACAGTCGAGAGAGAATTGTGAGAACCCCCAAATCCAATTCTTCAAGGTTCACAATAGCTTCGAATGAGCTCCGAGCAGTGCTTGCACTAGAGAAGTCAATGACCAATCACGGTGGCTTTGGCTTTCAGCCAACCAAGAATCCAATAAATTTTAGACAAAACTCGAGTGTAGCATAAGTGAGTGAAAGAGAGCAGCGATTAAAGTCCATTTAAGGGGAATTGGGGAGGGGTTTATATAGTGTTTGGTTCACACAAATTAAAAGGAAACCGTCAACTAAATCACAAAAATAGAATCTCATGCAAACCGATTTTGAATGGAATTAGAGCTCAATCAAAAAAACTCTAGTTAAGATGGTGAATCAAAAATAGCTGAAGATCTGGTTAAGCAGAACCCATGCGATCTTGCCTTGAGTGTATCAACCCAAGAATACAGTAGATATTCAAAATCAAAGCCGGTGAAAAAATTTCGTAAAGTAATAGGTACCAAGCGAACCAAGCCAAGAAATGGAGAGGTAATATTTTCAGAGTCAACAAAGGAAAGGAAAATATGAAGGATTTCCATGTTGGACTGGGTTTGGGCTAGGGTGAGGCAGCTAGGTTATAGGAGAGAGGCAGAGATGGGTTGAGAGGATTTGTGGGCAGCTGGTGGAGGGGAAATAGGCTAGGGTTTGGGGTATAAGGATATAAGGAGAGTGAGGGATTTATTGTGGGCCATTGATCATTTGAGATCAACGGCCAAGATTAAAAGAAAGGCAGGGCGGGTAAAAAAAAAGAGTCCCGACCAAAGAGGTCGTTTGGCTTGGGTTTGTTGACGGGTCAAGGATTGGCCCTGGTGTTTTTGGGCCTGCTTTGGTCCGATTTTGGCTTGTTTTTATGCTGGAATTTTTAAGAAATACTAAAATTAATTAAAAATAAATTTAAAATGATTATAAAACGACAAAAATACTATTTTGGGAATTAATACTTTTAAAATAATACACTATGATTGTAAAAATATGAAAAGGTTATTTTTACCTAAATAACATAATAAAGACAATTGCCAAAAAGTATCGGATATTATTGCTAATGATATAAAAATGAAAATATAATTATATGAAATGAACTAAAATATTATAAAATGTGTATGTTGACGTAAATAACTAATTTGGATAATTAATCACTCAGAAGTAATTTTAAGGAGTAGTTAATAAATATTTATCAATTAAAAATACCAAAATCAATTTAAAAGCTTAGAAAAAAAAGAAATAAAATTATTTTTATGGAACTTTTGTAATAATAATTTGGAAAAAGTATATAAAATGTTATGGGGATAGTAATGCAAGGGAATATTCTGCAAATAAAATTAAAAAAAATAGAAATATGAGGGTAAAATTGAGTATCAACATTAGTTTGCCATGGTCAGCTGTATCAAAATAGGATGGCCAACGCATTCAATAGGAAATTCAAATTCTGGCAGTTCTCCACCAATAGCACTACGCCACGTGACCTCCCCACAGGGGTCACACAACAAACAATCTGAGTCGTTGATCAAACTCATCAACGGTCCAAAATCAACCAAAATTTCTCTTTAATTTAATAACCTCCTAGTGTTTTATCTCCACCGTTGGATCAAAAGGCCCCTAATTTATCCTCACTAAATACTTTTCTATCTTTTTATCTCAAAAAATCTTGACCCGTTGATCTAAGTGATCCAACGGCTCCCATACAATCTCGTGTTTTTAACAATGACTAATCTTAAACCCTAATCATTTTACCAGAGACCAGCCGCCCTTGTCCCCCCTTCTACTCTCTTTTCTATCGTTCTCACATAACCTATGATCTCTGAAACCGAGCACAAAATCATGCAAAGTCACTCAAAATCAATTGAAAGCTTCATCATTTCTCTCTCAACTGTGAATCCCGCCGAGTATTTCTTTTTCCATCATCCAATTTTGAATCTCAAACCTTGAAACCCTAATCCATAACATGAAAGTGCTGAATCTCATCATTTGATTCTTCTGCTCATTCAAACATTACATGTAAACTACAGATTTATGAGATCTTTGACATCACCATGACGGTTATTAGTCCAGAGGCCAAACGCAATGAACTCTGGACATTGACTTTAACTAGCGGTACATTTGGCCTCAAAGGCTAACTCGTTCCTCATTTCGAATAGTTAAATCCGCACTCTCATCAGTGTTCATCATAACCTTTCACTGATTCTTTCACATTCAAACGGAACCCTAAGGTTCCAATTGGAACTATAAATAGAGGACTTCAATACTCTCATGAAACACACGAACTAGCAAAAGAAGTATAGTAAATGTTCTCTATCTAAATACTACAAAAATTCTTCTCTAATTTCCTTTCTTTCTTTTATTCTTGCTCGAGTGTGACTACTGCTAATTGATTGTGAACTGTAGTCCCTAAACGGCTAGTAACTACTACTTGGTTTGCCGCTCCAAATAGACAAAAACTACTTTCAAAACATATTTTGGAAAAACAAGTATCAAAGCTTAAAGTCTCACTTACCTCGCTAACAGCAGGTCCTTCAACCTTGGAACGTTCAAAAACCAACCAAACAGCCTCCAAAGGCCTCGATATATGAAAAATATTGATTAGCAGTGTCAATTACGCAAATCGGGGTTATTTGTTAATTTTTAAAAATGTAAAAATCAAAGTCAACAAAAAAGTCACCTCTTCGTTAATATGGTCAAATCCCCAAATAGGTTTTGTATTCAAGTTTCCCATAAGTCGTAGAATCCAAATCTATAATCAAGTTTTAATTTTTTTAATGTAATTCGATGGGTCGAACCTCAATTTTTCTTAATTTCAGGATTAAAGCTAAACCTCAACATACTACACCTCAACCCACGTTGAGGTGTAGTATAACATAATTTGTTTATCTTATATTTTCTGTTAGTTGCTTGGATATTCCTCTTTATGGAACTCATCAGTCAAGCATGTGACCTTCAATTATGTTCTGCTACTAGTGTTGTTCTTCACTTAATTAACTGATACTTCCTGCTAATTGTTATACTTATCTCCTACATTGTTGTTTAAACCAGCCTCTCACAGTGATCATTTAGTTTTTTTTTCTCATACCTATATTATCATAGGTGTATTTCTCAATTAAATAAAATAATTTTTACGCTTATATTATTGTGATCCCTGTGGACAATCCTATTTAATTCTTTATATTAATCGAAGCAATTGATCTATGTGTTGCAGCTATATGTGGTCTATACTATTACTCTGTTAATTGAGTAATGTGTCACGTCCCAAACTACCCCCTAGACGTGACTGGCACCCAGCTAACACCACCTGTCAGGTGAATCATACTTTTATACCTTAGCCATTAATTTGTAATATTTGATTAATTAAATGAGTATCCAAATAATCTAATAATTAATTACGAACAATTAATATCTCAAAATATTAAATTGAAATTCTAGCCCAAACCCCACACTAGACCATGAATCATCTAAGAGAATTACAAAAGAGACCATGTAGCCTCCACGAACAATGCAGCGGCTCACCTCAATAACTGAATCAACTCTAGCGAACTCGTGAGCAACTAGCTCCATCTTCACCAATAGTATCTGCATAGACATGCAAGTAAGGAGTGGGTTATACGTAAATATAACCCAGTAAGATCCTCGACCCGCCACTCTGAATACCTCTGGAACAAGTATTAGAAACACATAACGAGCACAAAAATTAATATGCACAGAAATTCTTTCACCATATAATTACTCTATAAGGTCTAAACAATTATTCAACAACAACACTATATATCTCAGCACAATCTACACTAACGACTTGTCATAAACGGCATTGTAGGAAATTAACCAAACAACCCAACAAGTTTATGCAGCATACACAATGCCCCAAATCTATCAAGTCGGCATACACAGTGCCCCAAATATATTACGACAGTGAAGATATAATTTATAATGCCCCAACGCAATAGCATGAGGTTACACCACATTACACCATACCACAAACCACTTATTAAATAATTTCAGCTTTTTACAAAATAATATATATATGTGGCTGGTCAAAGATCACTAATTCTGCCAATTGCGTGCTCATCCCAACACATGGACCAGGTAGAAAAAAAATACTTTCAAAACATATTTTGGAAAAACAAGTATCAAAGCTTAAAGTCTCACTTACCTCGCTAACAGCAGGTCCTTCAACCTTGGAACGTTCAAAAACCAACCAAACAGCCTCCAAAGGCCTCAATATATGAAAAATATTGATTAGCTGTGTCAATTACGCAAATCGGGGTTATTTGTTAATTTTTGAAAATGTAAAAATTAAAGTCAACAAAAAAGTCACCTCTCCGTTAATGTGGTCAAATCCCCAAATAGGTTTTGTATTCAAGTTTCCCATAAGTCGTAGAATCCAAATCTATAATCAAGTTTTAATTTTTTAATGTAATTCGATGGGTCGAACCTCAATTTTTCTTAATTTCAGGATTAGAGCTAAACCTCAACATACTACACCTCAACCCACGAATTTAATGGCAAAGGCATGTTCTAATATTAAAATTTAGCTCGATATATATAATTTATACTTCCTATGTATCAGTATCAATATCCCAAAACAACAATCATAAGTGAAAGGATACATCAATACCTTAGCAATATTTTGCCGTAACTGATGCGCCGAACATGTAGATTTAATTTTCAATATTGATTTTAGATTCATAAAGAATTCACCTTCCTTTGTCCATTCTCACTCACACCGTAGGCACAGCCATGAAATTTTGGAACACCTTTGTAATGACCCGATCGGTCGTTTTGAGCTCTAGCATGTGTCGATTGTTTGATACCTTAAGTAGCTTCATTTCATGTATTATGACTTGCACACATGGTTGGTTTCAATTTTCGAGAAGTTCGGAGTTAATTTGGAAGAATAATTCTCAATTCGGAAGCTTTAATATTGAAAGACTTGATCAAGGTTTGACTTTTGAATAAACGACCTCGGATCAGAGTTTTGACAATTTTTAGGTCTGGATGGTTATTTTGGACATATACGTATGTTCGAATTTAGATTTGGAGGTCCGTAAGCTGATTTGATGCTTTTTGACAAAAGTTGAAAGATTGAAGGTTTAGAAGGTTGATAAGTTTGACCGAGATTTAACTTTGTTGATACCAAATCTGAATTGTGGTTCTGGGAGTTGGTATAGGTCCATTGTGTCATTTGGGACTTGTATACAAATTTTGAGGTTATTCCCGGTTGATTTGGCATGGTTCGATATGAGTTTTAGAAGTTTAAAAAGTTTCATTAGTTCATTAGGCTTGAATTGATGTGCTATTCATAGTTTTGATGTTGTTTGACGTTATTTAAGGCCTCGAGTAGGTTTGTTTTATGTATTGGGACTAGTTGGTATGATTTTACGAGGTCCCGGGTGTAACGACCCGATCGGTCGTTTTGAGCTCTAGCGCGTCGTCCAGCGGATTGAGGCTTTGAGTAGCTTCACTTCAAGTATTATAACTTGTACATGTGGTTGGAATTGAATTTCGGGGAGTTCGGAGTTGATTTGGAAAGAAAATTCTAATTTTGGAAGCTTTAAGTTGGAAGAATTGACTAAGTTTTGGCTTTTGAGTAAACAGCCTCGAAATCGGGAATTGAAGGTTTGAATAGGTTCGTATGATGATTTCGGACTTGAGCGTATGTTCGGATTGAGTATCGGATCACAGGAGCATTTCAGCACTTATTATGAAGGTTGGCATTTTGAACGTTTAAGAATTTTCTAAGTTTGGATTGAAGTGGGCTTTGGTGTTATCGATGTCCGTTTGGGATTCAAAGCCTTAGAATTGGTTCGTATTTTGATTCATGACTTGTATGCAATGTGTGGTGTCATTCCGGAATGTTTTGGTATGGTTCTGACGCATTCATCGAAGTTTGGAAGTTTGAATGTCAAGGAAGGATTTTTATCGTCGATTCATTGTTTGGATGTTGTTTGGTGTGATTTGAGGCCTCGAACAAGTGTGCATCATGTTTTGGGAATGGTTGGTATGGTTGGACGGGGTCTCGAGGGGCCTCGAGTGAGTTTCGGACCGGATTAGGATTGATTTGAGCCTTGATAGAGTTGCTAGAAATTTCTGATGCTGGTGCAACCGCTTCTGCGGAAGTTTGGTCGCAGAAGCAACGTCACAGAAGTGAGGTGAGGCTCGCAGAAGCGACCTGGGAAGGACTGGATTGGGGTCGCAGGTGCGATGATATTTTCCGCACCTGCGTGATCGCAAAAGTGGAACTGAGCCGCAGAAGTGGTCCTGGGCAGTGGCCGCAGGTGTGTGACATTTTTCGCATCTACAATGGCGTAGATGCGACTTCTTGGAGCGCAGAAGCAGAGTGGAGCGCCGGAGCGAGCGGAATCTGCACACCTGCAATGTCGCAGGAGAGGGACCTTGTCCGCAGGTGTGGAGGGGCGGCCTCTAGTTTTTTCCGCAGAAGCGACGCCGCAGAAGTGACCTTTGGCTTCACAGATGCAAAGGTCGCGTGGGCAGAATGTATAAGTTAGCCAAATTGGGTTTTGGCTCATTTCACTTCTTTTCTCTTTTGGAGCCGGCCTTGGGGGCGATTTTGTAGTGCTATTGTTGTCATCCTTCATGAGGTAAGTAATCTTATATATTGAGTTAAATACATGATTTATATGTGGATTAGAACATGGAAATTTGGTAGAAAACCTAGAAATTGGTATTTTTGGATTTTTACCATGAAATTGGTCACTGAATTGGCAATAAATCATATATTTAGGTTCGTAATATTATGGGTAAAGTATATCTTCAAGAAATTTCGGGATCCGGGCACGTGGGCCCGATGGTTGACTTTATCGACTTTTCTAGCGGAGTTGGAAATTGTTTAAATTGATTAATTATGGGTATTACAGTATATTTTGATTGGTTTGCACATTATTTGACTAGTTTGGATCGACGGGCATGGCTTTGAGGTGTTAGAGAGGCTTTGGATCCGGTTATAGAACTTCGGAGTGAGGTAAGTCTCCTGTCTAACTCTGTAAGGGGGAAACTACCCCTAGGTGATGTATTTGATATGTGCTACTTGTTGTGGGGGCTACATATGCGCGAGGTGACGAGAGTCCATACGTAGCTAGATTCATTTTATTATCCGGGTAGACTTAGGTTCACACCATGCTATAATTGTACTATTGGGGTTATCTTTGCTCGTTTAATTCCTTTATTTTGCATTACAACTTGAGACTAGACTTGCGTAGAGTGATAGACTTGCTATTGTATAGATTTTACAGGCTTTATGATTAGTCACAGAATAATTGTACTCTCCTTACGAATTTCTCCTGCGTTATGCGTTTTCGTCGAAAAGCTTCCTTAAATTTCATAACTCACACGTTTATTCATGAGTGGGGTCAAGGACACGTTAAAGCTTCTTATTCTAATGGGGTCAGGCCGTTCGCCTCGGCAGTAGAATAGATACATCTATGGTTCGTTCCTTTTGACCCTCGCCAGTGCGCATATTATGATGGATCGGGCCGTTCACCTCGGCAGGATTTTGTATCATTCTCATGGGAGCCGGCCGTTTGCCTCGGCAACATAATTGATGTATCTATGGTTCGTGCCATTTTACCCTTGGCAGTGCACATATTATCATGGGATCGGGCGGTATGCCTCCGCATTTATATAAAATACTCTTGTAAAATCCTGCGTAATAACTGACAAAAAGCCAGTATATCTGTGAGTTTTCCTAATTCGTACTGTGACGACCTATCTGGTGAAGTCCATTACATGTATACTCCGATTGAGGAGGTAACTACTAGCTGAGAGATTGAGTTTATCCTTGAGAGGAGGATTTTACCACGTATTTATACTTGTTGTTTCGTTTATTTACTCAGCCTCACATCTGTATACTTCTACTGTATCTGTCTTATTGGACCACTAGTAAGTGTCGATGTCGATCCCTCGTCACTACTTCTCTGGGGTTAGACTAGGTATTTACTGGGTACGCGTTAATTTACGTGCTCTTGCTACACTTGCTGCACTTATTATGCAGGTACTCATATGTCTTGTGATCTTAGGGAACAAACGCGCGGCTATTGCAAGGACTTTACCTGGAGCTGCATTCCATGTTACCATTCGCCAGTGTTATGGTCTTCTTTGATTTGCCTTGTTGTGAAACGGTGCCTAAGAAGTGGTTGTCAGAGATGGCGGTGTGTAGCGGTTAAGAATCAAATTGGTACTTATAATGTTGATGGCTCGAGAAAGATGATCTTCTATGAGGTTTAGAGTTGGTAACAATTCATTAGTTCCGGTGCTACAGGTAGGGATTTGATTTGACGCAATGTTTGGACAGAAAAGTATGAGACAGGACATGGTGGGAAGTATTTCGCGGTGGTTGGAGTACTAACATGCCAAATATAAAAAGCAGAGGTCGAGAAGTTGCTTAAAGGAGATGGTTTGATCGAAGTGGGAGTCGAAGAGTAGTGTATAGATTCTATGGTAGGATAGCCACGTGCTTTGAGGAAGTTTAGGGTAATTTGGGAATCGTGATGGATGGTGATTTGGTCTACGAATTTTATTTGGGATGGTGGTTATTGTACTGAGGAAGATTGAATACGGCATAAAGGAGTTTGCTTGAAATGAAGAGGGGTGTGAAAACTTGATTATCGTTTTGGATGCAATATGATTTTGAGTTTGGAATGTATTCTCGGACTTTCAATTGATGTCAATGGGGAATTGATAGACTTATACAGCCGGTGGACGAGCATGGGCTTAGGAGGGTTTACTGATTTCGTAGTAGATGTACGCAATGCAGCGTCGTTGGAAGATGTCGGTATGGAATTCCACAGGCGGGTCATCTCCTGTGAGTAGGTTGGCAGTGGCATGATTTGGATGAAGTTTCTACGAAGAGTTCTACTTACTACTTGGAAAAAGGTCGGATATACTATTGTGGCTGATATTCAAAATGTTCATGAAAAAAGTTTAACAAGAGACTACGAGGAATCTTTGTGGGTTCTACATTATGTGATGGTAGGTTAAAGCTAAGTTGGGGAGTCCACCGTCTACAATTGGATCGCATAGTTGTCTGCTCATGCAACTTCTGGTTATCGGTGCATTGGTGGATTATTTATGACTAAGAAAATAAAACATCCGGGGTAATTCAAGCAAAGGATTTGATAAATGTGTGCCATATTTCGCCTTATCGATTCATGCGCAGATTTTTGGGAGGCTTATAGTTTATGCTTCTGGTAGATGTGACGTACAAGGAAAAATAATTCATCCAGTTGTTCTTTGGGAGTGATCGTGTATGACAGCACATTAGAGTTTGGCTTATATTCGGGACCAAGTCATAGTGGGTGACTCTCAATAGTGGGTCTAATGGGTTCGTTACGTGGCTGGAGACCGGGATTTTGCAGCACAGTGTGAAGAATATTTGGGAAATTTTCTATGTTATCAGCGGATCTGGGGGGCAGTATTGGAAAAATGGGAGAAACGATTTCGGATTCGCGGAAGGTCTTTCAGAATTGGTGTACCAGTTGGAGATGCTATTGTGCGCATGAGGAGGGTATGAGGTGGTACTTGCGTATTGAGACGATGTGGTCTCGTGAAGTGGGTCACTCGGGAGGAGTGTTATTGAGTTTCGTTATGTGTTTGAATGGAACTATTATTATTATTTTTAAGGCAGGTCAAGAGTAAATCGGAGGAATTTGGGTCGGGTGGTAATGGTTTAAATCAACGTGATTGAGGCAATGATTATTTCCTTCGGCGTGTTAGTGCTATACAGGTGATTTGTAGGGGTACGTGCAGGCTTGACAATCGCTGTAATTTGATTGATTTGGGGAGGTATTTGATTCTAATGGCCTTGTTATGTGTAAATGGATCCCGGAAGAGTTATGATAGTTTAGACCACGACTCGAGGTTTGTATTCTCTGCGGTTACGGGAATTCAGTTGTGTGTTGTAATGGTTCTTCTGAAATGAGTTAACTGAAAGGTTTCTAGCCAATAAAGTTGGTTATTCTACTAGTAGTTCAAGGGTTATGGCGAATACATATATTATCGTGTAGCGGCATGATAGGTGCAGTGAGCGGCATGGGAATTTGAAGTTGAGGATCAAGGTTGCGGTTCGGTGTCGACAAAAATGTCGCGAGCTCGGATGAGCAGGAAGGAGTTCAGATGTTCAAAGTGAGCTGGTATTTTTTTTTAGTGTCACCTGAGAACTCTGTGTAAGAGGCTTTGTGTATTGAATTGCGGACTCTTGGTCGGCTTTGCAGAATTAGTGCGGTTGGTGGTGGGGAGGTGTAGACTTTGCTACCTGGTGCGAAAGGTCGTGGGAGAGTATCCCATGGGGAAATCTGTATAAGTTTGACATATTAGTCACTTGATTGTTAAAGATTGAAACCAAGCATGGAGATTATGGTACTATCATTAAATGTGAGAGTTCATGCCTGGAAGAACCTCTATTCCTTTGGTAGTGAACTATGGGAGCTAATCCTGATCGAGAAGGCTTGATTATTCGCACGTGTTGAGGCCTCGTGTAGCTTGTGGTGTTATATGAGCAGGATGGCTCTCGAGATGCAGGTCATTTATCACGCCTTAGTTGCGCTTGGTTTTTGTGGCGTATTGCGCTATCCATCTCCCTAGAGTTGTATTTTTGTACTTAGCGTGCTTGTGGACGTTATTCGGTATTCTGTAGGTATAAGCATTATGGCTTGATGGGTACGTCCTTATTTATTATTATGTGTGGATCGGATGGCACGCCGCCACAGGTACGTTGTTTGGATCGGGTTGCACGCCGCGACGGTATCATGTTTGGATTGGGTTGCACGCCACAATGGTATCATGTATGGATCAAGTTGCATGCCGCAACTGTGAGATGTTGAGTGCGGTCCCCTATTCTTATCTTTGTATTTGTTTCCCATTTTTTGAGAAAGGTTCATAGTATCTCTTCGGCCATTTTATTCGTTACGCGGGTCGGGTAGTTCTTTTTCCAGAGTTCATTTCCCTTATATATCACATTCGAGTTTGTGGCTTGTTGGCGCATTGTGGGCGTCATATAAGATTTTTGGTAGTATTTCAGATAGCTTATTGCCTGAGCGGCTTGTACTAGGCGAGACGAGGTTATTGGACCTGGCATAAGTGCGATTGGAGTTATGTAAGGTATATTAAAGAGCATATATCATTATTCAGTTCAGAATGAGGTAATGGTCCTTGTCTAGAGGAGAGACTCCACGATTTGTTATTTCGGTAGGTGGTTATTAGTTCTGCACATCTTTTCCGTCGTGGCAGTATTGCGAAAGTTGGAACAGGACTTATATATGTCATGAGGTGTATTGCAGGCACCATATTCGTGAAATTTCCAACTATTGTGGTCGGAGGATGTTGCTATGCGCAACCGACTTATGTAGTGCATGGTGTGATTTCAAAGGTGCATGATCATGTCTTGGTACAGTTTGTGGTGATTGATACGGGGTTCGTATGTTAGAATCGGGCTTTGCAGAGAAGTACGGAGGTTGGAATTTGGTTCTAAGTCTTATTGACTAAATAGAAAGCGGGGATCTTCAGTCTGATTCGGGTTAATGTGTTCAACTGGTTTATGGTGGCACGGGTAGGTGCACGAGGTGTTAAACAGTGGTTTTGGATAACTCTGGAGCAGTCCTTAGCACGTTTGAGGACGAATGTATGTTTAAGTGGGGGAGAATGTAACGACCCGACCGGCTGTTTTGAGCTCTAGCACGTCATCCAGCGGATTGAAGCCTTGAGTAGCTTCACTTCAAGAATTATGATTTGTATGTGTGGTTGGAATTGAATTTCAGGAAGTTCATAGTTGATTTGGAAAGAAAATTTTAATTTTAGAAGCTTTAAGTTGGAAGTATTGATTAAGGTTTAGTTTTTGAGTAAATGACCTCGGAATTGGGAATTGAAGGTTCCAATAGGTTCGTATGATGATTTTGGACTTGGACGTATGTTCGGATTGAATATCAGATAACCCGGGAGCATTTCAGCGCTTATTATGGAAGGTTGGCATTTTATAGGTTTAAGAATTTCCTAAGTTTGGTTTAAAGTGGGCTTTGGTGTTATTGATGTCCTCTTGGGATTCCGAGCCTTGGAATGGGTTCGTATTGTGATTCATGACTTGTACGCAAAGTTTGGCGTCATTCCGGAATGTTTTGGTATGGTTCGGACGCGTTCGTCAATGTTTGGAAGTTTGAAAAATTAAAGAAGGATTTTTATCATCGATTCGTAGTTTGAATGTCTTTTGGGGTGATTTGAGGCCTCGAGCAAGTTTGCACCATCTTTTGGGAATGGTTGGTATGATTGGATGGAGTCCTAAGGGCCTCGGGTGAGTTTCGGACGGGATTCAGATCGATTTGAGCCTTGATGGAGTTGCTGGAAATTTTGGATGCTGGTGCAACTGCTTCTACGGAAAATTTGTCGCAGAAGCGAGGTGAGGCTCGCAACTGCTTTATCGCGCGGAACTAAGCCGCATAGGCGGTCCTGGACGAGCTCGGCAGTGGCCGCATGTGCGTGACTTTTCCGCATCTGCGATGGCATATATGCGGCTTCCTAGAGCACAAAAGCGGAATGGAGCGCAAGACCAAGGGGAATCTGCGCACCTGCGATGTCGCAGGAGCGGGACCTTGTCTGCAGGTGTGAAAGGGCGGCCTCCAGTGTTTTCCGCAGAAGCGGACTTGGTGCCGCAGAAGCGGCCTTTGGCTTCGCAGATGCAAAGGTCGCATGTGAAGAATGTATGAGTTAGTCAAATTGGGTTTTGGCTCATTTCACCTCTTTTCTCTCATTGGAGCCGGCCATGGGGGCGTTTTTGGAGTGCCATTTTTAGTAGAAATTTGAGATTTTGGTAGAAAACCTAGAAATTGGTACTTTTGGATTTTTACCACGAAATTGGTCATGGAATTGTAAATAAATCATATATTTTGGTTCATAATGTTATGGGTAAAGTTTATCTTCGAGAAATTTTGGAATCCGGGCACGTGGGCCCGAGGGTTGACTTATCGACTTTTTGAGCTGAGTTGGGAATTGTTTAAATTGATTAATTACGGGTATTAGAGTATATTTTGATTGGTTTGCACATTGTTTGACTAGTTTTGGATCGACGGGCATCGGTTTGAGGTGTTAGAGAGGCTTTGGAGCCGGTTATGGAACTTCGGAGCGAGGTAAGTCTCCTGTCTAATTTTGTGAGGAGGAAACTATACCTAAGTGATGTATTTGATACGTGCTACTTGTTGCGGGGGCTATGTACGCGCGAGGTGCCGAGAGTCTGTTCTTAGCTAGATTCGTGTTATTGTCCGGGTAGATTTAGGTTCACACCATGCTATAATTGTACTATAGGGGTTATCTTTGCTCATTTAGTTCCTTTATTTCACATTACAACTTGAGACTAGACTTGCATAGAGTGATATACTTACTATTGTAGAGATTTGATGGGCTTCATGATTAGCCGCAGAATAATTATACGAATTTCTCCCGTGTTGTGCGTTTTCATCGAAAATCTTCCTTAAATTTCATAACTCACACGTTTATTCGTGAGTGGGGTCAAGGACCCGTTAAAGCTTCTTATTCTAATGAGATCGGGCCGTTCGCATCGGCAGTATAATAGATACACTTATGGTTCATTCCGTTCGACCCTCAGCAAGATTTTGTATCACACTCTCATGGGAGCGGGCTGTTCGCCTCAGAAATAAAATAGATGCATCTATGGCTCATGCCGTTTGACCCTCGGCAGTGCACATATTATGACGGGATCGGGCCGTACGCCTCCGCATTTCTATAAAATACTCTTGCGAAATCGTGCATAATAATTGACAAGAAGCAAGTTTAGCTGTTGACTTTTCCTAGTTCGAACTATGGCGACCTATCTAGTGCGGTCTATTACATATATACTCCGATTGAGGAGGTAACACTAGCTGAGAGCTTGAGTTTATCGTTGAGAGAAGGATTTTACCACGTATTTATATACTTCTTGTTTCGTTTATTTACTCAGCCTCACATCTGTATACTTCTACTGTATCTGTCTTACTGGACCACTAGTAAGTGTCGATGTCGACCCCTTGTCACTACTTCTCTGGGGTTAGACTAGATATTTACTGGGTACATGTTGATTTATGTGCTCTTTTTACACGTTTGCTGCACTTATTGTGCAGGTACACATATGTCTGGTGGTCTTTGGGGCGCAATGGCGCGGCTATCACGGGGACTTTACTGGGAGCTGCATTCCATGTTACGATCCGCAACCTTCAGAGTCTACATCAGAGTTATTTATATTCTCCTGTCTAATTAGTATTCCAGACAGATGTTGTATTTTATTATATTTCCTAGTTGATGCTCATGCACTTGTGACACTGGATTTTGAGGGTTCCTACCGGTTGTTCATTATTGTAGTTCATGTAAATATTTTTATTTACCCTGTAAATTCTATTTCATGCTATTTAATTAATGAAAAATATGATTCCAAAATACTAAAATGAGAAATTAAGTTGATCAATTACCATTGGCTTGCCTAACGGTGGTGTTAGGCGCCATCATGACCTTTGGTAGATTTTGGATCGTGACACCGGGGGCGTCGGGTGTGTTTAAGATGAGTTTGGATTTTGTCGCATTCTTATTTGATTTTTCAATGTCGTTTCTCTGGGCATAAAGGGTACCATATTGAGCAAATGGTATTTGATTTGTGATTTGATTGAACCGTTATATCAATATCGCAATTACGGAACCATAGCAACAACAATCGTCAAATACCTTTTGTTCTTTGCGAGGGAGGTCATGTGAACACAAAGAATGAATTTTGGGTTGACCGGTCAACGCGGAAGTGATGAACAAAAATCACCTGGGTAGTGTTTTAAATGGACTGGCAGAGTATTTTGGTATTTTTAGCATATCTTGTGTTCCAGAGCTCCGTTTGAGGTGATTTTCGTGGCGTTGTTCTCTCTCAACAAGGGGGTAAATATATAACCTTTATTTTGATGTTTTCCCATAATTATTTCTGTTGGTTATTATTCTTATCCGTGTTAGGATTGTAGAAATTGAGATTTTGAGCACCAAATTTGAGAAATAATATTCCTTGATTTGAGGGTCAATTCATGGATGAAATTGGATGTTTTTCTGGATATAGACTATATAAGTTATGGGTAAAATTTGTTTTTGATAATTTCTGAAATTTGAACATGTGGACCGGGGGGTTGACTTTGTTGAATTTTCTAGTGGAGTTTGGAATTGCGATAAATTGTAAAGTTTTGAGTATTGGAGAATATTTTGATTGTTTTGCACATTTTTTGGCTAGTTTCGGATCAATGGGCATCAGTTTGAGGCGTTAGAGAGACGTTGGAGTCGGTTATCGGATTTCGGAGCGAGGTAAGTCTCCCGTCTAACCTTGTGAGGGGGAAATTTTCCCGTAGGTATTAAATTGTTATGTGCTACTAGTTGTGGGTGCTACGTACGCACGAGGTAACAAGAGTCCGTACGTAGCTTAAAGAATGTTTATACCCTGGTAGACTTAGGACTTCAACATATAATATTTGAATTATTTGAAATCAATTTGCTAGCTTAATTAATTGAAATTGCTTTCAGAATATATTAGTCTGAGCTTTATCACCTTGAGTAGTTTGGCCAAACGTTTGATAAACGGTAAAAGGCATGTTTACTTTACGCTCCTGTACCTGTGTTGTAAGCATGTGACTCATAATTCGATAAGTTTCTTCCTTTCCCGTGGATCGGGCCGAAAGCCTCGGCAGTATATTGAGATGCATCTCTGGTTCGCGTCGGTCGACCCTCGGAATTGTACACACAACTCAAAATTGGGCTGTACGACCTTAGTATAATCGTGCGCAATATCTCAAGGAATCTGAGTATTCATGAGATTTTCCGTAGATTGAGACCTGTCATGTATATGATATTCCTTATCTGTTATAGATATCACTTGATATTTCTATCTATTGAGATAGCATATGAGATTTCGAGAAACTCACATTGTCACGAATGTTGGAGGATTTTTGCTAGTTACTGTCCTTACTTCATTATGGTTGTTGTGTTTCATAGTCATTTAAAATTTAATACATGTTGATTTATTGGATCACTATAAGTGTCAATGTCGACCCCTCGTCACTACTCCTCCAGTGTTAGACTAGAGACTTAGTGGGTATGCATTGACTTACATACTCATGCTACACTTCTGCACTTATTGTGCAGGTATATATTTCTGGTGGTCATTTGGGTGCACTGGAGCAGCTATTGCGGGGGCATTATAGTGAGCTACATTCCATTTTATGATCCGCAGCACATGAAGTCTCCTTCATATTCATTTATGTTAGTCTGTCTATTTTACATTTCGGACATGTGTTGTTCTGGTATTGTATTTCTTAGTAGTTGCTCATGCACTTGTGACACCGGGTTTTAGGTTATTCTAGTGGATATTTATGGTTTTGCTTTAATATTGTCACCTTTTTGATTTTATATCTACTAATATTGCATGTACACATGATTTCAAATGCATTAAATTATTTATTTAATAAAAATTGTGATTTCAAAAGTAATAAAAATAAATAATTATTAAGATGGTTCACCGTTGGCTTGGCTAACGGCGATGTTGGGCGCTATCATGGCCTATAGTGGGTTTTGGGTCGTGAGAGCTTGGTATCAGAGCACTAGGTTCACTTAGGTCTCATGAGTGATGATCAAGTCTAGTAGAGTCGTGCGGATCAGTACGGAGACGTCTGTACTTATCTTCGAGAGGCTACTAGGCTGTTAGGAGGACATTCCTTTCTTGTTTCCTCGTCGTGCGATTTGATTCCATTGAATCTTGTGACTTCATTTCCTGCCTACTCATTCTTATATGATGTTTAGAGCTTGTTATTATTTGGGCATCGAGGAGTTGTAGTGGCACTGTAGACGTGGTGCAGGATGTTTCCTCCTTGCGTATTTGAGCGTTGCACAGATAGTCCCAATATTAGTATTTCCTATATTTTCAATGCTATGCACAGATTATTATGACGTTCCTGTGTTGTTATCGCATAGTGTTGGGGTAATGGTAGGGTACTTATTTATGTGTCGAGGCAGTGAATGACTCGAAAGGAGGATTTTTCGGTGCATGATTTAGAGGTTTAGCATTTAACTCTAGAGGAGAAAAAGCAATTGGACTATGGATGTTCAGGCCTCAATTGGCGGAGTAGCGAGAATGGATATTTTCAAACTTGGTGGAAATTCTCATTATGGGTAAATTATTATAAACTATATAAGTTATGGGTAATATTCATTTTTAATAATTTTCGGAATCCGGGCACGTGGGCCTTGGGTTGACTTTGTTAACTTTTCGAGCAGAGTTGGGAATTGTTATAAATTGTTAAGATTTGAGTAGTGGAGTATATTTTGATTGCTTTGCACGTTGTTTGGCTAGTTTAGGATCCTGGTAGACTTAGGACTGCATCATGTAATATTTGAATTAATTGAACTCAATTTGCTAGCTTAATTAATTGAATTTTTCAATTGAAATTTATTTGGGAATATATTAGGCCGAGTTTTATCACCTTGAGTTGTTTGGCGAGACGTTTGATAAACGGTAAAAGTCATGTTTACTTTATGCTCTTGTACTAGTATTGCAAGCACGTGATTGATAATTAGTTTCTTTCTTTCCTGTGGATCGGGCCGAACGCCTAGGCAGTATGTTGAGATGCATCTTTGGTTCGCGCCGGTCGTCCCTCGGCATTGTACACACCACCCTGAATCGGGCCGTACAACCTCATCATAATCGTGCGCAATTTTGCTATGAGTCGGAGTATTCATGAGATTTTTCGTTGATTGAGACCTGGCATTTATATGATATTCCTTATCTGTTGGAGATAGCACTTGATATTTCTTATCAATTGAGATAGTATATGAGATTTCTGGTGGTCCTTTGGGCGCAAAGGCGCAGCTATTGCAGGGAATTTACGGTGAACTGCAACCCATGTAATGATCCGTAGCATATGGAGTCTCCTCCATATTTCTTAGTAGTTGCTCATGCACTTGTGCCACTGGGTTTTAGGATATTTTAGTTGATGTTAATGGTTTTGCTTTAATATTGTCACCTTTTTGTTTTATATCTTACTAATATTGTATGTATCCATGATTTCGAATGCATTAAATTCTTTATTTATGAAAATTATGATTTCAAAAGTAATAAAATGAATAATTATTTAGAGGGTTCACCGTTGGCTTGCCTAACTGCGATGTTGGGTGCCATCACGTCTTATAGTGGGTTTTGCATTTTGACAACTTCGTATCAGAACACTAGGTTCACTTAAGTCTCACGAGTGATGAGCAAGTCTAGTAGAGTCTTGCTGATCTGTACGGAGATGTCTGTACTTATCTTTAAGAGGCTACTAGGTTGTTAGAAGAACTTTCCTTTCTTGTTTCCACGTCGTGCAATTTGATTCCATTGAAGCTTATGACTTCATCTCCTTTGTACTCATTCATATCCGATGTTAAGAGCTTGTTATCAATTGGGCATCGAGGAGTCGTAGTGGTACTGCAGACGTGGTGCACGATGTTTCTCCCTGCGTATTCGGGCATTGCACAGATTATCCCAGTATTAGTATCTCCTATAGTTTCGAGGCTATGCACAGATTATTATGATGTTCATGCATTATTATCACACAGTTTTGGTGTAATGGTAGGGTGCTTATTTATGTGTCGATAAGTGAATGACTCGAAAGGAGGATTTTTCGGTGCATGGTTTAAGGGTTCGACATTTAACTTTAGAGGAGAAAAAGCAAATGGACTATTGATATTCAGGCCTCGGTTGACGGAGTAGCGGGATTGGATATTTTCAAACTTGGTGGAAATTCTCATTAAGGGTAAATTATAATAGACTATATAAGTTATGGGTAATATTTATTTTTAATAATTTTCAGAATCCGGGCACGTGGGCCTTGGTGCTGACTTTGTTGACTTTTCGAGCGGAATTGAAAATTATTATAAATTGTTAAGATTTGAGTAGTGGAGTATATTTTTACATTTTGGCACGTTGTTTGGCTAGTTTCGGATCGATAGGAATTGGTTTGAGGTGTGAGAGAGACGTTGGAGCTGGTTATCGGATTTCGGAGCAAGGTATGTCTCCTGTCTAACCTTGTGAGTGGCAAATTTTCCAGCAGGTATTAAATTGTTATGTGCTGCTAGTTGTGGCTGCTACCTAAGCATGAGGTGACGAGAGTCTATACGTGGCTAAAAGCATGTTTATGTCCAGGTAGATTTAGGACTTCATCATATAATATTTGAATTATTTGAACTCAATTTGCTAGCTTAATTAATTGAATTTTCCAATTGAAGTTGATTTGGAAATATATTAGGCCGATCTTTATCACCTTGAGTTGTTTGGCGAGACGTTGATAAACGGTAAAAGTCATGTTTACTTTATGATCTTGTACTAGAATTGTAAGCACATAATTTGTAATTCGATAAGTTTCTTACTTTCCTGTGGATCGGGCCGAATGCCTCGGCAGTATATTGAGATGGATCTTTGGTTCGCGTCGATCGACCCTCGGCATTACACACACCACTCTGGATCGGGCCATACAACCTCATCATAATCGTGCGCAATATCGCTAGGAGTCTGAGTATTCATGAGATTTTTCATTGATTTAGACCTGGCATTTATATGATATTCCTTATCTGTTGGAGATAGCACTTGATATTTCTTATCTATTAAGATAGTATATGAGATTTTGAGAAATTTACATTGTCACGAATTTTGGAGGATTTTTGCTAGTTACAGTCCTTACTTCATTATTGTTGTTGTGTTTCACATTTATTTATGGTTTAATACATGTTGATATATTGGACTACTAGTAAGTGTCAATGTCGACCCTTCGTCACTACTCCTCTGGGGTTAGGCTAGATATTTACTGGGTACGCATTGATTTACGTACCCATGCTACGCTTCTGCACTTATTGTGCAGGTATATATTTCTGGTGGTCATTTGGGCGCAAAGGCCCAGCTATTGCGGGGACTTTACGGTGAGCTGCATCCAATGTTATGATCCTCAACATACGAAGTCTCCTTCATATTCATTTATGTTATCCTATCTATTTTACATTTCAGATAGGTGTTTTATTAGTATTGTCTTTCTTAGTAGTTGCTCATGCACTTGTGACTCCTAGTTTTGAGATATTATAGTTGATGTTAATGGTTTTTCTTTAATATTATAGTTATGTTATCCTATCTATTTTACATTTCAGTTAGGTGTTTTATTAGTATTGTATTTCTTAGTAGTTGCTCATGCACTTGTGTCTCCTAGTTTTGCTAGTTACAGTCCTTACTTCATTATTGTTGTTGTGTTCCATATTTATTTATGGTTTAATACATGTTGATATATATTCCAGGGATTTTATGCTGAGCTGCATCCCATGTTATGATCCGCAACATACAAAGTCTCCTTCATATTCATTTGTGTTATCCTGTCTATTTTTACATTTCAGACAGGTGTTGTATTGGTATTGTATTTCTTAGTTGTTGCTCATGCACTTGTGACACCGGGTTTAGGTTATTCTAGTTGATATTTACTGTTTTGCTTTAATATTGTCACCTTTTTTATTTTATATCTTACTAATATTGCATGTATACATGATTTCAAATGCATTAAATTCTTTATTGAATAAAAATTATGATTTCAAAAGTAATAAAATGAATAATTATTTAGATGGTTCACTGTTGGCTTGCCTAAAAGTGACGTTGCACGCCATCACAGCCTATAATAGGTTTTGGAACGTGACAACCTCAATTCGAATCACGCCGCCGTGGACTACTCAATTCCTCCTCTTTTGGTTGTTTATCTTCTTATCAACTTAGAATAAAATTCCTTTATTCAAATCCCTCAATCCCTTACAACGTGTTGCAGCATAATATTTGGGCTTAGGGCTTACTTCTTCACCCCTAGTATATTCAAAGTTACTATATTACTCACTAGTATGTGTAATTATAAACTAGGCCTACGAATTACTTAAATAATTATCCATCTCATACCCAAATATTATTATATATGTATGCATCTCCATGTATTTATTATATATATATATATGTGTATATATATATATATATATATATATATATACACACACACATATAGACACACTCTCTATCAAAATTTTAAAAAAAATAAAAACTATTTATAAGCTAATAACTCAAGAGTTTACTTTTATAAATATCGGTCATTACATTCTCCCCCACTTTTATAAATATCGGTCTAAAATAGCTGCAGGTATCTACTCTACCTCGTACTCGAATGTATCTTCCTCCATTGGATAGTTGCAACAGAACACTTCCACTTAAGCAACGTCCTTCGACTTCTATTATCACACATGTCTATTAATAATAATTATTGGATCTTTCTCGGTAGTCAAATATCTTTTTATCTAGTTCCACTTTCTCGGATAAAATAATGACTCTCATCATGAAAGTATTGTCTAATCACAGACACATAAAACATAGAATATAAAGTCAAAAATCTCGAAGAGAAAGTAAATATACATGTCACTACTCTAATCCGATTGAAATCTCGTACGAATCATCATATCTTGAACATACTTATCTTTCCAACCGAATCTCATAACTCCGTTCATGAGAATACTCTTAAAAGACTTCTTTCACTTTTCAATCACAATCTCATCTATCGGCATAGAAGTTTTATTTATTTTATTCTATCTTAAACTATTCTGGTATTCAACACAACCTCCTTCCGGGCTTGCTAAACCAAATTTCAATATAATAGTTATGATTACCAGGTTTGAACCAGACAACTGACAGTTTACACCAAACTTCATCTTAAGCCTCAAATAACAAGATTTGCATAATGATCTAATAACTATTATGAGGTACAAACTTTGTCAAAAGCAACTTGTTTACCCCTTAAACCGGATAACAATTGAATTTGTTCGTAGTGCTAAGGATCCGTAAACTAATTTGATACTCAATAACAATATGGTAAAAGCAATTGAAATATGATAAGAAAGATAACAAAACAGTGTACTGAGATGGACAATAAGAAAATGATAGAATCCTCGTATGAATAGTGAAAATGGTATCAAACAGCCAGAAAAATAATGGTTAAGTTGAGAGAATCTGATGCCCCCAATGGTTAGCGAAACATTCCTCTTATAAGCCAAAATAAGAGTTCTAAATGTGGTAAATAACTAATTACAAGATAAATCCCCTAAAATACGGGATAGAATTTCCTTAAATCGTGGCACAACGGCTAAGATGGTTGAGATAATTACTCCTGGCGAAATATCCGGTGAGTGGCGAGATATGCGGTTCGAGGCCGGTCTTTAAGCTCTTAGTATTCCTCGATCAGTTATACCGTTCTGTCTTGTCCCGGCTGCCCCAACTGTCGCACCCGACCTCTTGATCTCGGACCGGAAAAGTTTGGCCGCATACTATCTCCGTTCTGACTTCCCTAGGTTATATTCGACCCGCTTGCACTTGGATGTGACCGACCCGATTCCAAACAAATGTATCCGACCCAATACATAGAGCCTTTTGGATCGATTTACCCCTCACGTACTTTGCATGCAATTGTCCTTTCCATTTGTTTCACAATTCTTTCATCTATCCCAGAATATGATTGCGATGAATATCTAGGTCATCGCTTTCAAATTTATCCTACAATAAGTTAAACATATCATAATACACACTTTAGCAAAAAGGATAAAACCTTCAGGATTGATTGAACACCGAAAAAGAAAATGATAAAACTACTTTAGCAAAATAAAATTGTAAGGTTCTGAAAATATATTTTGAGTTGTAGCAAGTAGCTTATAAACAAATTGGACACACTTGTTGCCTCAATAGCTGCCCACATGTGATTTAGCTTTCCTTCTTTAATATCATCTCATGATGATACTCCCAACGGACACATATTACGATCACGAACTATTATTCCCAAGTGCCTCGAAAATAGACTGCTATTCTTTCCAACAGTTCGATTATTGTAAAATGTTACTTTCAACTTTTGTCGAACTTCAAGTGATGCAACTTCTTAGCACTTGTTCCTCCCTCGAAATTTTTTTACCTTTTTAGTAGTACCTGAACCTGCATTGCACAATTTAATAATATCTAAAACTGTTGTATGTCTCAAGTAAATTTATAATCATAGATCTGTCAAACCATACATGTTTCAACTGTTTGGATAACTTGATCAGTGGGTGGAGGAAATGGACTCTCAGTTTCCATCTAATCATTCCTAGGAACAAATGAGTTTTTCTTTATAGATGCAGACAATAGAATATCAGTAGATGGAGGCAATGAAAAAATAGTTTGCATCTACACTTTTTCAGGAACCAGGGAGTTTTTCATTGTTGCTTGCATTCCTTGACCAACAGATAGGAGAGAATTTGATCTTGTACCTATATTGGGTTGGATGCAATCGAGTAAAGTCGGGTCCGAGTATAAGGTGAGGCCAGGCTACCCCAGTCCCGATTCAACAAGTCGGTGGCCCGGGCCACCCCGAGTCCGAATTCGACAAGTCGGCCGCACAGGCTGAAGCGGCCGAAATGGGGCAATCGATGTGGTCGGCCATGGGAGGCCTCGTAAAAAAGAATCGGCTTCGGACCGTATATCTCGCCAATCCCGAATATCTCGCCAGGAGCAATTTTCTCAACTGTTACAGCCGTTATGCTATCATCGTGGGATATTCAATCCCGTAATTAATGGGATTTGCCTTGTAATCAGTCTTTTACTTTATTTAGGACTCTTTCATTTACCTATAAGAAGGGCATTGACCCCCCATGGTAAGACACACACATTTTCAGCGAGAAAATAATATACTCCTACTATTAACAGTTACTATCATCATTGTTCAGCAAGACATTTCTCTATTCCTCATAGTTCATTTTCAACAATTGGATACTTGTGGTTTGGTTATTCTCTTTTTCTCAGTATATCTTAATTATCTACGTCATTATCTTTATATTGTATCAAATTGATTCACGGATCCTTAGCACTACGAACAAATTCAATTGTTATCCGGTTTTAAGGGTAAACAGTGTGGGGCTAAGGATATTAGTGAACTTTTGATACGTTTTCTCTTGCAAACACAATTTTACACTTGCTCTTTGCAGAATTCTCTGTTTTTCAGGATACAGATTAATCATGGCACAATCACTCCCCATCAACAACGAGATCAACAACCAAGTGGAAAACAACAATTTGCCCGGACATGAGGTCCCAGTCGACGTCAATTCTCAAGTGGCGGTCGAAGCCGACCAGGCATCCGGCTCAACGCATAGCGTCCGGGGGGAGAACCGCTCGGGAATTCAACAAAGCATAACATCGGAGCTGGGCCCTACCACTCTGAACCACGTCCCTGGGACGGCTTCTAACTGGGTGGCCTCCACCTTTAACGGCCTAAACTCTACCTCTAACAACCTGACAGCCACCTCTTGCTGCCTGACCCCTGCCTCTAGCTGGCTGAGCAGGCAGTGAAGCAATTGTTGCCGGAACCATGGCACGAGAACCCTGCAGTTGTGAGCTGCCTGATGCCCGTGGGCAAAATCTAGCAACGTGCCTCGGATCACCACAAGTATAACATGACCTCGGCTGCTGTGACAGCTGACCCTGAAACTGACCTTGGCGACCTGAGTAACCACCCTAAAACCTCCGGAGCGGAGGTACACTAATAGGAGCTGGTGGTGCACTGTAGGCTAACTGATCGAGATGAGACATATGAGGGCCCTGACCACCTGAAGCATTGTGAGATGGAGCACTGAATGATACGGCCTGGGAGGATGGCCTCTACTAAAAGTACCCCTGCCTCCAGATGAGGCGCCATTGAACCGGCCGGAATGATGAGGCCTCTTATCAGACCCCTGTCCCCTCTCCTAAGGATGAACCTCCTCGATCCGCCTAGCAACATTAGCAGCCGTCTGAAAGGAAATATCACTCCCGGTCTCCTTGGCCATCTGTAGCCTAATAGCGTGAGCGAGTCCATCGATAAACCTCCTCACCCTCACTTTCTCAGTAAGAATCAGAGGGAGAGCATGACAGGCTAGATCCATAAAACGAGTCTCGTACTGAGTAACAGTCGTACGCCCTGCTGGAGATGCTCGAACTGCCTGTGGTAATCCTCTCTCAAAGTGATAAGGAGAAGCTTCTCTAGAAATAGCCGCGAGAATTGCTCCCAAGTAAGTGTAGGCGACCCAGCTGGTCTGGTCAACATGTAATCTCTCAACCACCTCTTGGCAGAACCCGTTATCTAAAATATAGCAAAATCGACCCTATTGGTCTCAACTATACCCGTGTTCTGCAGCACCTCATGGCAGCGGTCAAGATAATCATGTAGGTCCTTAGAAGGTGCGCCATTGAAGTGAACTGGAAAGAGCTTAGTAAACTTGTCCAATCTCAATAATGCCTCAGAAGACATGGCAGGCTTATCACCAGCCTGTACTGCAACAACTGGCTGAACTACCCCAACTGGCGCGGCTGCTGGAGAATGATATTGGGGAACCATCTGCTCCGGAGTGTGAGTAGTAGGAGTCTATGCTCCTCCCCTGACCTGAGAGACGGCTGGTGCCACAGGAAATGCACTGGCTTGGGCCACACTCTCCATAAGGCCCACCAAGTGGACTAGAGCGTCCTGTAGCACTAGGATGGCGATGAACCCTTCCGGGACCTGAGCTGGTCCAATAGGTACAATCTGAACTGGAACCTCCTCATCAAAATCCACCTGAGGCTCCACTGTTGGTGCTGCTGCTCAAGCTCTAGGCTGAGCTCTGCCTGTGCCTCAGCCTCTGGCGCGACCTCGGCCTCGTCCTCTGCTGCGACCTCGGCCTCATCCTCTGCCCCTAGTAGGAGCTGCCACTGGGGGCTCCGGCTGTTGTCCAGACTCTACTAAGTTTGCTCGTGACTCGTGAGACCTAAGTAACCTAGTGCTCTGATGCCAACTTGTCAAGATCCTGAATTCCCACATTAGGGACCGTGATGGCGCCTAACATTTCACTTGCTAAGCAAGCCAACATTAGAGAATCTTTTAACCAATTTTAATCAAGTCAAATAAGTAAAACCAATTAAACCAAAATGAAACTAAAATGGGGTACGAAATGACACAAAAACCAATAATATCTAAGTACAACCTGGATCTGGAGTCACAAGTTCACGAGCTTCTAGAGTATCTACAAATAGGGTTTGAAATAAATACAACTATCTTGAGTGAAAAGAACAGTAAATAGGGGAAATGGAAGGAGACTTCAAGTTCTGCGGACGCCAGCACATCTATCTGGAGTCTCTGAATGCCAATCCGAGCTGATACGTCAAGATCTGCACAAGAAGTGCATAGTGTAGTATGAGTACAACCGACCCAATGTACTTCGTAAGTGTCGAGCCTAACCTCGACGAGTTAGTGACGAGGCTATGACAGGATACCCACGTAACTAAACCTGTACAGAAGAAAATATGCATACAAAATAACAATAAATAAAGAATTAGCACGTACAATTGGGAGGGGACATGCGAAAGGGGTACAAGATACGATAACTACAGCAGGAAATAATAACAAAAATCAGTCAATAAACCTTCAATCAACAAAATGAACAAGCATAATGAATAAAACTGCACGGCATCACCCTTCGTGTGTTTACTCTCAGTTTCATCATGAAATAGTAATAATAGCACGACATCACCCTTGGTGCTTTTACTCTCAATTTCACCATAAAATGATAAATACGGCACGGCATCACCCTTCGTGCTTTCATTCTCCCTTATCATGTAACAGTGAACATATAACAATAGGGAGATGGAATAAGCAATATCAAGTCTTCTGTCGACAATAGTTCCGCAATACCAATCTCAACTTCAGAAACAATACTCAATTATCACAAATAGTTCATAAGTACGGAAAGAACAAACAATTTATCAATTAACTAGTCTGAGCATGGATATCAGAATCAAAGAAAGAGATGAATTACAAGAAATAAGTCCCACCCCTATGCTTTAACCTAATAACAACGTATAAGTACTCGTCAACTCACATATATGTTGTATCCAACATTTAAACAAGTATCAAATAGGCAAACAAGTCCTAATCCCTCAAGTCAAGGTTAATTACGACACTTACCTCGCTACACAAGTCGACTCAAAGCTCTACCGGAGCCTTTCCCCTAGAATCCGTCTCCAAACCACTCGTATCTAACCACAATTAGCTCAATAATGTCAAATATTTCTAAAGGAATTAATTACATGCATAAATTTAGAACTTCCACACTTTCCCCAAAAAGTCAAAAATCGACCCCGGGCTCGCTTGGTAAAAACCTGAGGTTCGGACTAAAATACATTTTCCCAATCACCCTCGAGCCCGATTATGTAATTAGTTTCGGAATCCGCTCAATTCGAGGTCTAAATCCCTAATTAACAAAAACTCTCAATTCTTCCTAAATCCCTAGTTTTCTACCATGGAGGAACAAAGATTATGGCTAAAAATTAATGGGTGATGTTAGAAATGGAAGAAAATGAGCTAAAGTGTGCAAACCTATGAATTTATGTTGAGTTTTCTCTTATAAATCGCCTCTAGGCCGAGCTCTAATAGAGAGTTTATGAAAAAAATGAAAGAATCCTGTTTTTTTGGTATGTTTTAAATCACTGGGCGTCAGGCCTTCTTCGCGTTCGCGAAGGGCCTGACGCGATCGTGAAGTAGCAGCTCAAATAGCCTACGCGTTCGTGAGATACCATTGGCATTCGCAAAGGCTTACACCCACCAGCCTACGCGTTCGCGAGCCTTGTGCCGCGAAAAGAGTATCGATTAGTTCCCCTCCCCCAGGTCCATAAAGCTAAGTGTTCGCGATACACTATCCGAGTTCGTGAAGGGCAGCCCCCCCTCCACTTCCTGTTCGCGTACGGTCCTTTGCGTTCGCATACAGTAAAATCCTCCGCTGCCCAGTTCCCCCTTCGCGATCGCGGTAGTGGCTTTGCGCTCGCAAAGTACATTCCACCAGAAACCAGCAGAAGTCCATAACCAGATTTTTCTAAGTTTAAATCATCTGTTGCCTATCTGAAACTCACCCGAGCCCCCAAGGGCTCCAAACCAAAGATAAACGCAAGTCCAAAAACCTGATACGAACTCGCTTGCGCGATAAAAACACCAAAATAAACCTAGAATTAGGAATCGGGCACCAAATTAAATGAAGTTTTCAATGAAATTTTAGAATTTCTATTTTAACAATCGGACGTCCGAGTCACGTCAAACCAACTCCGTTTATCACCAAATTTGGCCGACAAGTCATAAATATAAAAATGGACGGTTTCCGGAGCTAAAATACGGACCCAGCATCAACAAATTCAAACATTGGTCAAATAAAGTCATTAAAACTTTAATCTTTCAATTTTCGACAAAAAGCAATAACACGAGCTAAGGACCTCCGAATTTGATTCCAGGCATACACCCAGGTCCCAAATTACGATATAGACCCACCTGGACCGTCAAATCACAGATTCGGGTCCGTTTGCTCAAAATTTTGACCGAAGTCAAAAATAGATTTTTAAGGCAAAATATTATTTTTAAATTAATTTTTAACATAAAAGTCTTTCGGAAAAAACCCGAACTGTGCACGCAAATCGAGCAAGGTTAAGGAAGCTACTGTAGGCTTCGAAACACAAAATTAAGGTTTTAAACCTAGATGACCTATCGGGTCATCACAACTAGACTAGCTTCCTAAAAATTAGAGAAGTCGAGAAAAACTGACTAAATATTACATTAAACAAGTTTTAAGAAAGGAAAGGATTCTCTAAAATCTAATTGTAAATTCCTACTAAAAAGGGACAAAAACACAGAAATTCACTCATAAACAATCTAAACAAAATTAAGTAAAGATGTGATTTCTTGTGAAAAATAAACAATTGCAGACAAATCCTCACTCCAACTTGAATAAAACGAGAAATTCTTCTTAGGATAAGTTTCAAAAATAAAAACGGAGAACTATAATAGATGAAGAACAAAAACCAAACAAAGCATATGCTTTACAAAAAATTCAAAAAGGGACCCCCAAACAAAAGTAATTTGGAAAAGAACTGATTGTAAAAAAAAATTGTTGAGTCGTAGCAACCAATTACTACCAAAAAAAAAATTAAAAAATCAAGATTTCACAAACTTGCAAAAATGGGTTATTGAGAAATATCAAACAAAGGTTAGCTTAGAAGATATACAGAGAAAGAAAGTGTGGTTACTTGTGATGAGATGAGTAGTAGATTTTCAGTTTTATATTCTCCCTAAATATGCAAAAAGTAAGTTTAGATAACCTACTTTAAGAGAGATAAAAGAAAAAGGTTGATTTAGTTTCAGTATACATACCTTTGTTTATGGAGATTTAGGAGATTTAGGGTTTATACTTTCATTGAGGAGTGAGGGAGTAGCCTTTGAGAGAAATCGAGAGACTTAGGTTTTCTTAAAAGTTAGAGTAAATTCTTTTTTAAGTTTTATTCCAATTTGGTGTGGCGCCACTTTCTCCGGCGGAAAATATGCCTAATTAAGGACCATATATCAGAACTAATGTTATTTCTCTTTAATATTTTATTGAAAAATAGAGATTTAAGGACTAGAGTATATTCTCGTCCTTACTAGTGTACTTCTAGGGACCAAATTCATACATTGTTGCTAAATGTTGGTCCTAAAAAGCCTTTTTCTTGTAGTGAATTCATAATATAAAGGAAGAATCGTAGAAACAGTAGCTCAATAATATCATGCGCAGCTTGTTCACATTTAGCAAATTTAGACATGCTTTCAAGTATAACAGTTAAAGCCAAACACAGATAAAACATTTCATTTAACAACTAGCATGTGGAAAGTACACCTCTATGAATATATGTCAAGTACACATGTCAATCGACAATGTCACAGTAGATCCATCAATATTCACACTTAGCACTGTATGGGTGCCTGGCATAACTGCCCATCTTCAAGCATGTATATAAAACACTGTGCCTGCACCCACTGCTGGCATGCGAGACTCCGAAGGGGCAGATCTTGCCCAAGCGCTAATCATAATCATTTAGCTCAATAGTGAGGTCTAGTGCATGCATCGCCCCAAAACAATAACAACTTAGCCCAATATGGTCCTGGTATACACGTCACCTAAAAATCAATACCAAACTGGCTCTATGGCCCAAACTCAGTCATTTACCCTTTAAGTCTCAGATAAACACATCCCAAAATACGTAGTTTAATAGTGTTACCCTTAAGCGGTATCAACAACATCTGAGGAATCAAATAAGAAGTAATGAGATAGAGATATCATACACGAATATAGTATCATGATTAAGAACATGTGTGCTAATAATGTATATAACTCAAAAATAGCAAGAATAGCCCTACAAGTCTCAAATAGTTAGCACTTAGCCTAGACATGATGTCTAACATGAATCACAGTTCAAATGACTAACAAGTAGAGGAAACACAAATAACAAGATATGATAGCAAAACAAGCCTAGTAATAGCCTAAAGGCCTCCCCAAACCATTAACACACCGGTGCACACACACACGCCCATTAGCTAGCTCGTTCGTTACCCCAATATCTTTCATATAACATAGTTCTCAAGGTTAAATATCCTAAAATCTTTATATGTGTTACTTGCCTCAAAACGCGTAAATCAAAACTCCAAGAAGCCCTTCCTACGCGTAACGGCCTCCAAACGACTAGAATCTAGTCACAAACAACTCAATATCAACAAATAATACCATAGGAAACAACTTCAGACAATAAACTTGCAATCTATATTAAAATCAACAAGTCTACCCCGGCCCACTCCCCGGAACCTTATCTAACTCACAAATTTCGAACACCTATTCCGATACGAGTCCAACCATACCAAACTCATCCAATTCCGACTCCAAATCGACCTTCAAATCCTCAATTTTCATTTATTCAAAAGTTCTTACAAAATCCCCAATTTCTCTACTTCAAATACCCCAGTTATTACACTTCGCGAACGTGGAAAACACCTCGCGTTCGTGTAGAACATATCTCAACAGCTGCCAGTTCCTCTTATGCGAACGAAACATCTCAGTCATGAACGTGATGTCAATCCCCTAGACCTTCGCGATCACATTCCAAATCTTGCGACCGCGAAGAACAAACACATGACATCCTCAGGCCCTCCTTCCTTCTATGCGAACACATCACCTAGCTCGCGTTCGCGATGAACAACCTGCCTCAACCTTCACAAACGCATCCCTGAACTCGCGAACGCAATGCACAATTTCCACCAGCCACCAAATAATTCTACGCGAATAAGGAAACCAGATGCTCAGGTTCAGCAGTTCATGTATAACCAAAATGAGTTAGACATGATCGGAATCACACCCGAGGCCCTCGGGACCATTCCAAGCATATTAACAGGCCCAAACATGATACGAACTTAGTCGAAGTCTCAAATAATATCAAATAACACCGAAATCACGAATTTCACCCCAATTCAAGCCTAATGAAGCTAATGAACTTCCATATTCTAAAACCAATGCCGAACCATATCAAAGGTACTCCGAATGACCTCAAATTTTGCACATTTATCCCAAATGACACAACATACCTATTCCAACTTCTGAAACCAAAATCCGAACCCCGTATCGACATAGTCAACTCTCAGTCAAACCTCTCAAACTTCCAAACCTTCAACTTTTTAACTTTCGCCAAAAAGCCTCAAACCAGCCTACGGACCTCCAAATCAATATCTGAACATACTTCTTCGTCCAAAATCATCATAAAAAGCTGTTGGAAGTATCAATACTCTATTCGGGAGTCGTCTACACAAAAGTCAAACTCCAATCAACTATTTCAACTTAAGATTCCAATCTTGGGACTAAGTGTCCTAATTCACTTCGAAATCTCTCCGAAACCAATCCAACTACTGCAACAAGTCACATAACCACAAATAAACACAGTAGGAGCGATAAATAGCGAAGTAGGGCTACAATACACAAAACGACTGGCCGGGTCGTTATATTCTCCCCCTCTTAAACAAACGTTCGTCCTCGAATGGGTCTAGAATCATACTTGGAGTCTCAAATAGGTGTGCATTTCTGTTCCACACCTCCCTCTTGTCCTCCCAAGTAGCCTCCTCAACTGGCCGACCTTTCCAACAATCTTCATTGATGTTACATTCTTCGACCTCAACTTTCGAACCTACCGGTCCAATATGGACACCGGCTCCACATCATATGTCAAATCCCCATCTAACTGAACTGTGCTGAAGTCCAAGACATGTGAAAGATCACCATAATACTTCCGAAGCATAGAAACATGAAACACCGGGTGAACACATGATAGTCCAGGTGGTAATGCAAGTATGTAGGCCACCTCTCCATTCCTATCAAGCACCTCAAAAGGACCAATATACCGAGGGTTCAACTTGCCCTTCTTTCAGGACTTCATCGCACCCTTCATGGGCGAAACTCTGAGTAACACCTTCTCACCCACCGTATATGCAACATCACGAACCTTCCTATCAGCATAACTCTTATGTCTGGACTGTGCTGTACGAAGTCGATCCTGAATCAACTTGACTTTCTCCAAGGCATCCCAAATCAAATCAGTACCCACAACCTAGCCTCTCCCGGCTCAAAACAACCAACTAGAGAAGGACGCTGCCTCCTATATAAGGCCCCATAAAGAGCAATCTGAATACTCGATTGGTAGCTGTTGTTGTAGGAAAACTCTGCAAGCGGTAAGAATGATCCCATGGACCCCCAACATCCATAACACAGGCGCGTAGCCTATCCTCCAAGATATGAATGGTGTGCTCGGACTGTCCGTCCGTCTGGGGGTGGAATACTGTAATCAACTCAACATATGTACCTAACTCATGCTGCATAGCTCTCTAGAAATGCAATGTGAACAACATGCCTTGATCGGAGATAATGGATGCCGGCACACCATGAAGACGAACAATCTTACGGATATAGATCTGAGCTAGCTGCTCTGAAGAATTGGCAGTCCCAACTAGGATGAAGTGTGCAAAAATGGTCAGTCTATCTATAGTTACCCACACTACATCGAATTTCTTCAAAGTCCGTGGGAGCCCAACAACAAAATCCATGGTAATACGCTCCTACTTCCACTCGGGAATTGTCATGCACCGACCTCGGGGAGCACGACCGGCGGTCAACCGAGATACCCCGGTAAGCAAGCCTACTTTATGCCTTCTACCCAACCTTACCCATGAACAATATAAGAAGTAGTAACAAGAGATAAACCCGAGAAGAGTAAAGTGTTCCACATTCTTTTTTCATTACTCAAAGGAGAGTCATTTTACAATTTTCAAAAAATTACAAGTTCATAATTACGAGACAAACATGTTTTTCGACTACCAACGACTTCCAGTTCATTACCCAACATCGAACAGCAACCACAACATGTCTACAGAGCCTCTAAGTATAGCAGAAGAGTAGTATGGAAATGCAGCAACAATGCCCTGGCTATACCTCAAAACACAATGTACAATGTCAAGTGACATAAGGCCCGGAACATAATAGGGCTCACCAAAACCTACTGAGTAGAGAGTAACTGATAACGAGGATCAAAGCTGCCCCCAGATGAACCACCTCCATCCATTAAAGATGCAGCGCCCCCTGCAAAAGGGATGTAAGTACATATGGAATAGTACTAGTATATAAAGCTAAATATCCTCTCATGAAATAGAATGCCAATATAAGAAGGGGAAAATCATGAAAATAGCAATAACAACTAATGGTATCCGAATGCCAAGTTAAAACATAAAAAAATTCAAAATAAGAAATTAATATTTTTGGTTGGGAGATCATTAGCCTCCGGTCATCACACCATACACGAGGCATGGAGTTCAATCACAAACTCGATTAGCTGAGCCATCTCTCCACGAACAATGTGGATTGACATGGTGCTACGAAAAAATGTGATACCAAGAGTAAGAACCACCATGCACATGACATGGCATCCGATCTCCACCCGATCGGCTAGGCCGTCTCCCCATATATGCTGTGCGGGTTGACTTCCAATTCAGGGCTAACATCAATCTCATCCCAATTAAGGGAATAATCTCATCACATCAATCTCAATCCATCCCTACACCAGCACGTATCATTTCGGCTGTGGGCCGTTACAACCCACCCTTCCTCGACTCGCTAATGATACTCCCAAAAATATTTTGTTTTACACACAAAGGAAACAGAAATACAAATGCATTCACCTCATAACCTTTCACACCATATATAGCTTCGTTAGTACTTTCAACCACTAACAACATCATTATTTAATTGGCTCTCTTGGCCATTCATATGATTCTTCATTCATGGCACGATGGCCGCAACTCATATTCCTCACTTTCATTTCTTTACTTTTAAGGTTCATCATCATAAAACAACAATATATAGAATATTCCGAAAAATCATAGCCTTAAATTCATTAGTAATGAAGGCTTTAAACACAATAGATTTCTTTCCAATAACTTCTTGCACGAAAGCTTAGGAAAAGGACTTACCCTGATAAATGATGGTCTAGAGAATGACTTTCTTGATTCTTGAAGATTGGGGCAAGAATGGATGATTAGAATTGCTAGGTGTTCTTCCTCTCTCTCTAAGATACTCTCACTTCTCTCTAAAACATCAGATTTTTCCTTCAAAACGAACCCCATAAGCTTTTAATCAAAATGGGGTCGGGTTATAAAAATACAAAATGGACCCTCTAAACTGAACTTTGCGGTCGCAGAGTAGACCGCAGAACAGATATTGGCCCGCAAAATGGACTGCAAAAATGATCCCAAAAACTGGGTTGATCTGGACAAGTCTGCGGCAGGTCTGCAGTCCGCAGACTAGTTATGCGGCCGCGAAATGGACTGCAGAATCATTTTCCAAAATTCTCCATGCCAATTCTGCGACGGAAGTGCGGACCGCGAAATAGAATTGCGATCGTATAATGGACCACAAAACGACCTTCAAAATTCAATTATTTTTCTGCTCAACTCTGTGATGGTTATACGGCCTGCGGAATGGTTCTACAGTCGCGAACTTGACCGCATAATTGCCTTCTCCTGCAAAAATTTCATCAACTCCTCAGTGCATTTTTCAACCCCAAAAAGTCAGTACACATTAGCCTACCTCGGCACCACAAAACCATAAATTCCTTGGCGAAAATTTTACGGGGCCTTATAGGAATCTCAAGTCTCTGAAGCAAACTGCCCGGCCTCTGATGCTCGTATTTCACATGCTGGCAGTTCAAACACCGAGCCACAAACCCCTCTATATCTTTCTTCATTGTTCTCCACCAGTAGTGTATCCTCAAATCCTGATACATCTTAGCGGCACCCGAATGAATTGAATACCATGAATTGTGGGTATCTTCGAGAATCAACTCGCGCAACTCATCTATATTGGGACAAAAATCTGACCCTGCATCCGCAACACCCATCATCTCCAATAGAAACCTCCGTGGCATCACCATGCTACAAAGTGTCCTTAAGGACAAGCAAATGCGGGTCGTCATATTGACATGCTTTGATGTGCTCCTACAAGGAAGACCGACAAACCACGCAATCAAGAACCCAGCTGTGCTCCAAAACATCTAACCTCACGACTTGATTGGCCATTTGATGCTATTGGTCTCTAACCAACTGGAATATATGCAAGGCTGCCCAAACTCAGAGCCATTCTAGTCAAGGCATCAAGCACCACATTGGCCATTCCAGGATGATACAAAATGGTGATATCATAGTCTATTAATAGCCCTAACAACTTCCGCTACCTCAAGTTTAGATCCTTTTGCTTAAACAAGTGTTGTAGCTTCCGATGATCTTTGAATACCTCACAAGACACACAATTGAGATAGTGCCTCCAAATCTTCAATGTGTGAACAATTGGCTACCAACTCTAATTCATGAACGGGGTAGTTCTTCTCATGGGGCTTCAACTGATGCGAAGCATAAACAATCACCCTACCCTCCTGCATCAAGACAAACCTGATGCCAATCCACGAAGCATTACAATAAACTGTATATAAACCTGATCCTGACGGTAAAACTAGAATTGGAGCTGTGGTCAAAGTAGTCTTGAGCTCCTGAAAGCTCTCCTCACACTCATTAGACCACTTGAATGGGGCACCCTTCTAGGTAAATCTAGTCAAATGTGAAGCAATGGATGAAAAACCCTCCACAAAACGGCGATAATAACCAGCCAAACCCAAGAAGCTCCTAACCTCTGTAGTCGAAGATGGTCTGGGCCAACCCTGAACTGCCTCAATCTTCTTCGGATCTACCTTGATCCCCTCACTAGAAACCACATGGCCTAAGAATTCTACCAAGTCAAGCCAAAACTCACACTTGGAGAATTTAACATATAACTTCTTCTCCCTTAAGGTCTGGAGTACAATCCTCAGATGCTGCTCATGATCTTCCTGGCTTCGCCGGTACACCAATATGTTGTCAATGAACACAATGAGGAATGAATCAAGATATGGCTGGAATACACTGTTCATCAGGTGCATAAAGGTAGTTGGGGCATCGGAGCCCGAAAGACATCACAAGAAACTCGTAGTTTCCATAGTGATTCCTTATTGCCGTCTTCAAAATATCAAAACCCCGAATCTTCAATTGATGATACCCAGACATCAAATCCATCTTCGAAAATGCCTTCGCACCCTGAAGCTGGTCAATTAAGTTATAAATACGCGGTAGTGGGTATTTTTTCTTAATTGTAACTTTGTTCAATTGTCTGTATTCAATGCACATCCGCATAGTACAATCCTTCTTCTTCACAAATAGAACCGACGCACACCAAGATGACACATTAGGCCTGGTGAAGCCCTATCAAGCAACTCTTTAAGCTCTTCTTTTAACTCTTTCAATTCTATTGGTGCCATGCGATATGGTGAAACAGAGATGGGCTGAGTGCCCGACACTAGATCAATACCAAAATTAATGTCCCTGTCGGTGACATGCCCCGCAGGTCTACATGAAACATACCTGGGAAGTCTCTCACTATTGGAATTGACTCAATGGTAGGAGTATCAGCACTAACATCCCTCACAAAGGCCAAATATGCCAGACATCCCTTCTCAACCATCCGTTGAGCCTTCAAATATGAAATCACTCTACTAGGAATATAGTCCTGTGAACCTCTCCACTCAAACCTAGGCTACCCCAGCATCGCCAATGTCACGGTCTTAGCGTGACAATCCAAAATAGCGTGACATGGTGACAACCAATCCATGCCTAAAATCATGTCAAAATCAACCATACTAAGTAGTAAAAGATCAAATCTCATATCTAATCCCAATAGCCACCACATACGACCGATATACACGGTCCACAAAAATAGAATCACCCACCTGCGTAGATACATGAACAAGCGTAACTAAGGAATTATGAGGCATATCCAAATAACGAGCAAAGTACGATGACACATATGAATAAGTGGAACCAGGATCGAATAATACTGAAGCATCCCTGTGGCATACTAAAACATTACCTGTCATCACAGCGTCAGAAGCAACTGCCTCTAGCCTAGCGGTAAAGGCAAAACATTAAGCCTGACCACTACTTGTCTGACCTCCGCCTCTAGGGTGACCTCGAACCCCACGACCTCCACCCTGAGCTGACTGAGCGGGTAGTGTAGCAACTGGTGGAGGGGTCATAGACTGGCCTCTGTACTGCACCGGACCTCTGTAATGATGGGGACAATACCTCCTCACATGCCCCAACTCTCCACAATCATAACAACCTCGAGCCAAAAATGACTGTGGGGCCTGCATCGGACCCGGGGAACTAGAATAACTACTGGAAGGACCCGATATTGATGAACCTTGAACTAATAGAGCATGATACGAGCTCTAAGCTGAAAGTGCACTGAAAGTGCACTGAAAGATGACTGACTCGGATGAGTACTATGTGAACCATACTAGCTGATGCACCACGATGAACCGGACGAGCCATCTGAGTGGGCCTGTAAGGACGGCCTCTGTTATGATGTAACTAACCTCTAGATGAGGTACCACTATCCACCGAAAACACGGGAACTCTTTCCCTCCAACTCCTCGCACTCAAGCCTGTGAACTGATTTCAAGCACCTGGAAATCTCGACCACCTGGTCAAACCTAGTATCTGTCACGGTCTACCAAGTCAAACTATAACGCAAACCATAGTTGAGGCCATCAATGAACCTCTTAATTCTCTCTCTCTCTCAGTAGGTATTAACCATGTAGCATAACAGGCGAAATCCGTGAATCTCATCTCATACTGAGTCATAGTCATATCCCCCTGGTGTAGTTGCTCATAATATCTATGAAGCTCCTCTCTGCGAGTCTGTGGGAAAACTTCTCTAAAAAGAGAATGGAGAACTCATGCCATGTGAGTGACGCTGCGACAACTAGCCTGCTCAACTCATAGGCCTATCAAAATCTTTAGGCTGCCTCTGTCAGCTGAAAAGTGGTAAATGCAACTCCATTGGTCTCCAATGTGGGGGGGGGTGCGGAATTCATTTTGTTAAGTATTAATTTTTAGGGAAGGCTTTTTCATGGTATTCATGTTTTAGTGGTATTAATCTCTTCATTTCTTTAACACATTCATTAATAAAATCTAAATATTCTATGTCTTGTGTTCTAATATAACTTGTTATATTATCTATGAGTAATTTTTCTAATAAATCTAGAATTTTCATAGTTTTTATCCAACGTTCTAAGTATTCTTGATTTATCATTAATCTGAATAGATATCTGAGTCATATAAATCTATATTATATAGTATGTCAAAATCATACCATTGTTGTTCTGTAGATTCTATTATTTCTTCTATAATTAATAAGTCAAATATTTTTTCTTTAACATCATTATTAAGTTTTCTAAGTAGATATAGTACCAGTATCTTATATTGTTGATTGTTATCTAACAAATAAGTATTTACCATTTTCATTATTCTAAACATTTATTCCCTTTAATCTCTATATATGTTATGCCAGTTTTATCATATTATATTAAAGTTATAATGAACATCTCATTTAGTCACTACCATACTTTTTTCGGCTTCAATCATCTACCCTAGCAGCGCCTCAACACTGTGTACTCCCCTTAACACGGCCTCCTTGCCTTTT
>MCJB01012871.1:42733-95069 GCA_002018475.1 Nicotiana obtusifolia | reverse complement strand
TTTACCCGAAAGTAATGCCGACCATTGGAAGGCAAAGTTTATAGATGGTTTACCTTATTTATTTGCAGAAAGAGTTCGTAAGACTTTGAGAGGTGATACAGCTCAAATTCTCTACAATAATTATACTTATGGCAAACTAATTGGCGTTTGCACTCAAGAAGGTCTTAACCTTTGCAACGAGCTGAAATTGAAACAGCAAATCCAGAAGCAAAGGCTTAAGACTCAGTTGGGAGATTTTTGTCAAAAATTCGGTATGGGAGAAATATCTTCCCATAGGAAGAAACGTAGAGATTTTACAGAAAAATCTTACCATAGAAAAGGTAAGAAATACCGCTACAGATCAAAAGATCAGCAAGAAGCGCGAAAGAAATTTCGCAAAGAAAATCGATTTGTTAAAAACAGATCGAAGAGAGAATTAAAGGATATTAAGTGTTATAAGTGTGGTAAGTTTGGCCATATTGCTCCAAATTGCAAAAAGGATAAGCTGAAAGCTTTAGTGCACGAATTAGACGATACGTCTAAAGACCAGATTCTTAAGGTCTTGAATGAAACCACAGAAGAAGAATACGATAGTAGTTCTTCCATTAGTAATGACTCTGAGGATTCTTTAAATTTAATTGACAGTGATAATACAGATTCTGATGATTGCAATAAATGTAATCAGAATAATTGTTCTTGTGATACTATGGATTTTTATAAATTGCAATCACAATTTCAAGATTTCAATATTAAACCTATTACTTCTGATAATATTTTAGAATTATTAAAAGAAGTCAATGATAATGATCTTAGAACAAAGATTATTAATATGGCTTCTATTGCTTCTACTTCTTCAAATTCGGCAGATAAGCTAGTTAAGAAGAAACGTGATATTTTAGATACAGCTCCATATTCTTTTGCAGAAGTTCAAAGAAGGCTTTTGTTAAAAAACGAGTCAAAAATTTCTAGTCACGACTCTTCAATGAATGATTTAAAAATTGAAGTTGAAAAATTGAAGAACGAGATTAAATCTCTAAAACAAAATCAAATGATTTTAGATCATAGAGTTTCTCAAATTAAAAATTCTTCTTCAAATGATTTACTTGTTGATAACAAGAAAAAGGGCATTTTACAACCTATTAATGATTTTGAAGAAATTTCTGAATTTTTTAAGCAGATTGTTTTAAATCCTGAACATGATATGTTTCTTGGGATGATGCAATTAGTTACTGCTCATAAATGGAATGTGAAATGTACTATTTTGATTGATAATGATTTTTCTGTAATAGAAACTGCATTGATAGATAGCGGTGCAGATATTTCTTGTATTCAAGAAGGGTTAATTCCAGCCCGATATTTTCATAAGACTTCGCATAATGTTAAGTCTGCCTCAGGAGATAAAATGAAAATAGAATACAAACTGCCTAATGCTTATGTTTGTCAGCAGAAGGTTTGTATTCCACATTTCTTCATACTGGTAAAAGACCAGTTGTATCCTCCTATTATATTAGGAACGCCCTTTATAAGGGCTATTTATCCATTTACCAGGGTAGATGAAAAGGGATTCGACGCTGTTTACAATAACAGAAAAATCTCTTTTACTTTTATTACAGATCCAGTCACACATGACATTAATGCTTTAATTAATATGAAGCATAGTCACATGAATTATTTGCAGTATGAAATTTACAGCATGTCAATAGCTGATACACTAAAATCAGCTAAAGTTCAGGAAAAGATTAAATTGATTTCTGAACAATTTGCTGTCTCTATTTGTGCAGACCACCCCAGTGCTTTTTGGGATAGGAAAAAGCATGTGGTATCTCTTCCTTATGAGGACTCCTTTTTTGAGGAAAATATTCCGACGAAATCGAGACCCTGTCAAATGAACACAGAATTAGTTGAATTCTGTAAGAAAGAAATTGACAGTTTATTACAAAAGGGTTTGATAAACCCTTCTCGATCACCTTGGTCGTGTACAGCTTTTTATGTGAATAATGCAGCTGAAAAGGAACGAGGAGTTCCTAGATTAGTTATTAATTATAAGCCTTTAAATAAGGTTTTAAAATGGATTAGATATCCTATCCCTAATAAAAGGGATTTACTTTCTCGTTTATATGACGCCAATATATTTTCTAAGTTTGATTTAAAATCTGGTTATTGGCAAATTCAATTGTTTAAGGAACATACTTATAAAACTGCTTTTAATATTCCTTTTGGGCAATACGAATGGAATGTAATGCCTTTCGATCTGAAAAACGCACCCTCTGAATTTCAAAAATATTATGAATGATATTTTTAATCCTTATATGGATTTTATTATTGTTTATATAGATGATATTCTTATTTATTCAAAAACTTTAGAACTACATTACAGGCATCTAGACATTTTTAAAAGAATTGTCATTCAAAATGGTTTGGTTATATCCAAACCAAAAATGAGTTTGTTTCAAACTAATATTCGTTTTCTTGGACATCATATTTGCTAGTGAAGGGCATATACCCGCCACAAACGTCTTTTGTATTGCCAAATAATACGGGCATAACATTAACTGCTTTTCAAAAATTCATTGAAGAGTCGTGACTAGAAATTTTTGACTCGTTTTTTAACAAAAGCCTTCTTTGAACTTCTGCAAAAGAATATGGAGCTGTATCTAAAATATCACGTTTCTTCTGAACTGGCTTATCTGCTGAATTTGAAGAAGTAGAAGCAATAGAAGCCATATTAATAATCTTTGTTCTAAGATCATTATCATTGACCTCTTTTAATAATTCTAAAATATTATCTTCAAAATAGTAAGAGTAATATAATCCATGAATATTTAATACTAGATTGCTATTAATTCAATACTATTAATTATTATTACATATTATATTTTTAAGAAAATAGGTATTATTGATTTTAAAATATCTTACCACATTTATTGCTAATTAATAAACATAACTAATTTAATTTTAGAAGGGAGCATCAAAATTGATCGTCAATAGGTGGTCATGGCAGTTGAGGTTGAGGAAGGTGGTGATGGATGGTGGTAGTTTATAATAGTGGACAATAATTGCTATGATTGATCATGGTGGTGATGATGGTTGGTGGTAGTTTATAATGGTGGACAGTGATGGCTATGATTGATGATGGTGGTGATGGTTGGTGGTGGTAATTAAGGTGGGTGGGCGGGTGGTTATGATTGAGGATAATGGTGGTGGTGTTAATTGCTAATGGTGGTGATGGTGAGTGGTGGTAGTCGATAATGGTGGGGTGGTTGGCGATGATAGTCGGTAATGATGACAGTTGCAGCTGTGGTTGAGAATGGTGGTGGTCGGTGGTGGTATTCGAGTATGGTGGTGGTCGATACCAATAGTTGAGTATGGTGATGATGGATGGTGCATGGTGGTAGGCGATAAAGGTAGACGATATCAACGATTAGTAGTGAATGTAGATGATAGCATCTTAGTAAAATTAAGTCTTTATTATAGATCTTAATCATTCAAACCTATTCAGACCCATTAAATGACTATAAAATAAAAAAAATTACACTTAATGATTAAGATCTAAATAATTAAGATTCAGATTTAAAAACAAGCGCATTTAATGTCTGAGATCTGAATTATTAAGATTCACACCTCAATTAAGTACAAACAAATGAGGCCTAAGCATACTTTTATGATCTACTTGAAGACTTTCATGACAACCACAAGAGGCCATATATTCCTTACAGATGTATATCAACAGGCTCTCATAATATGCTGGTTACACGACCTTTTATCCGGTATGAATGATGCAATACAGATTTAAAGAAAATTATATTTTCCTTAACTTTGTGAAGCTTAAACACTCTCTTATGTATGGGTGGGAGATGTTAAAAAATTACTATTGGGTCAGGTCTACCCACAAAGGGTGTTAATTAGCCAGTTAACCCGTTAGCTAGTCCTAAAACCCTAGTACTAGCCTATATAAACACCATTGAGGCAACTATTATAAAAAAAAACTCTACTTTTGTACTAAAAGTACTATTTTTTAAAATACCTATAAACATATTATTTTTAAAAAATGGGTCCCCAAATTTGGGGGCCTAAGGCCAAGCCTTACTTGTAATAACCTTAAAGCCGACCCTTATCACCGTGGTAAGGGCAAAGTGCAACAATAGCCACTTTTAAGCTCATTATTTAAAATATATTTATAATTTATTATGTATTTAAAGATTAGCCAATTCATCCAAACTTCAGGACTAAGTATCCTGAATTTGGAAATTCAGGACTTAGTTTCCTGAATTTTTGAGCTGCTAATTTGAAATCAAAACTAAGTGTCCTGAATTTATGAGCTATTACTTTAAAATTCAGGGCATAAAATTCGAACTTCTTGACATAATTTTCGAACTTTAGGACACGATGTCCTGAAGTTTGAATTTTGAAGTTTAAACTCTAGGACTTGAGGACTAAGTATCCTGAATTTGGAAATTTAGAACTTGGAGTGCTGAAATTTTGAGCTGCTAATTTGAAATTCAGGACTAAGTGTCCTAAATTTTTGAACTACTAATTTAAAATTGAGGACATAAGATTCAAACTTCTGGATACAATTTTCGAACTTTAGGACACGATGTCCTGAAGTTTGAAGTATGAGGTTTAAACTATAGGACGTCGCGTCTTGAAGTTTGAGCGAAATTGACTAATTTTTAAATACATTGTAGACTGTGAATATATTTTAAAAAACATGCTTAAAAGTGGCTACCTAGTGTCGTTTCTACAGTAAATTGTAAGGCGAAGTGCAGCAATATCTACTTTTAAGCATGCTATTCAAAATATATCCACAGTTTATAATGTATTTAAAGATTAGCCATTCACCCAAACTTCAGGACTAAGTATCCTGAATTTGAAAATTGAGGAATTAGTTTTCTGAATTTTTGAGCTGCTAATTTGAAATTTAGAACTAACTGTCCTGAATCTCTGAGCTACTAATTTAAAATTCAGGGCATAAAATTCGAACTTCTGGACACAATTTTCGAACTTTAGGACACGATATCCTGAAGTTTGAATTTTGAGGTTTAAACTCTAGGACTTCAGGACTAAGTATCATGATTTTGGAATTCAAGACTTAAATCCTGAATTTTTGAGCTGCTAATTTGAAATTCAGGGACTAAGTATCGTGAATTTCTGAACTACTAATTTAAAATTCAGGACATAAAATTCAAACTTCTGAACACAATTTTCAAACTTCAGGACATAATATCCTGAAGTTTGAATTATGAGATTTAAACTCTAAAATGCCGTATCCTAAAATTTGAGCAAAATTAACTAATTTTTAAATACATTATAAATTATAGATATATTTTAAATATCATACATAAAAGAGGCTGCCTAATGTCATTTCCACTAAATTGTATTCCCCTAATCCCTGGTATGGGCCCAGAAAACTTGAGAAGCCGAAGGAGCCGAATTGGGACAAGCAAATACGAATTCTAGCAGATACTACACTGACGAAAACCTCTCCGCAGGTCCGAGCTTATTTCCTTTCCTGATTCGAATTTTATCTTCGTCTTATTCAACTATCACAAAACCAGTGGTGTATTGTGATTAATTCTTCGTATACGAATATAGTATACTGTAAAGAAGAAGTGATGGCGTGGAGGCTGAGCAGGGGTGATATAGCCGGATTGAGATTACTGTTTAGTGTGGGGATATTGTACGGATTGATATCGATGCTGGTGTACTCCATCATTCACATGAAGTTTATTACACCACTTGGGATGGAGGCTCCTCTTGATCGCTTCTCTGAGGGCAGAGCTGTTGAGCATGTTCGCGTCTTGTCTAAAGATATTGGAGGTCGCCAGGTATAATGTATTTGCACTGGGCAGCCCTAATCAGTATTCAATTGCTTTGTTGTTGCTGCTGAGAACGCATGGAGTAGGGGAAGATTAAATTATATTCCTCAATCCTTGTCTGCTTAATTAATGCGATAGGCATGAGATATTAACATGAAACAAATGCAACACATGTTCAGTTGAAAAAAGCTTTTTTTTTTGTGAACACTATTTTTGGAAAAAAAGTTTGTGGAATTTGAGATGAGTTTGGATAGTTGCAACCTATGTCTTTTTGTTGTTTTTTTAAAATCTAAGATCTATGAGTGTTTTGTGGGTGGAAGAACAAAAAGAATTCTTTGAAAACTACCCTCAAACCACAACTTAAAAGAACAGTTTTTTTGTGCGAAAATTTGAGCAAACACCGGATTGAATTTTTCTAATGAAAATTTTAAGGAAAAAAGGTTTCATGGACAGTGACTTTTTGTGGCATTCTGTACTACTGGTAGCTCAGCTTACGACTGTTGGGTTTTGTGAGGTGTGAATGTGTAATGAAGGGATGTTGTCCTATACGAAATAAAGAGAAGAATGTTGTTAGGCTTATATTGAAAAACATTTCTACACTAGCTTAAAAGGTCGGGAAGAAGTCAAGCCCTCACGTCTTTGCTTGGCTCGGCTTTTGATTTGGCTTCGCATTAGGATTAGGTCAATTGATCTGATTGATTGATTAATTTTTAGATTAATAAATTCTGTTTATTTTTTATTTTAGTTCGTGACTTTTTCCGTAAAAGTTAATTGGGTTTTCCCGAAAAGGGACCTGATTTTTCCGAAAAGACACTGAAAATGGCTGCATTTGAAGTCCACCTTTTCACCTCACATCCTTTTGTGGGCTATAAATACGGAGGCATGGCCTCAGATTTCACTCACGAATTTTTGAAACTTCTACATTATTTTCCAAACACAAAATAAAGTCTGTGTGTGATTTCTTCCAGTCTTTGCGTTCGTAGTTTGTTGTCGTTTGAAGAACCACTACTCTAACAAAGGTATATCCGTTCAATCTTGTGAGGAAATAATCCAACACCTTGGATACTGTAAGGGGATTAAATTCCTTAAGGACACACAATGAATTCCGTAGGCTCAGAACAATTATTTCAAGTTTATGTTTATTCATTTTTCCAGTTTATTTTTTTTATTCTGGTTTCTGTTTCAAACACAGTAGTTAACAATGGCTAATGCTATATATCCTTGTTATTTTCTTGCTTTAGACTTTGAACTAGATGCTTGCGTAGATTTGGGTTATCCTTTATTCTCTTTCTTTGTCTTCTTTAAGCTATAATGTGTGCAGGTAAACTGTTTATGTATAGGAAGGGCGTCAAGGTTTGAAACAAGCAGCTCAATATATTAAGACACAGTTGGAAATGATGAAGGAGCGAGCTCAGCCTGGTATTAGGTCGGTCTTACTTGGAAACTCCTTTAACTTGTTGAAGTCATCTTCAAGTAATTCTTAATTGTTGAACTAACGATTTGAGATTCTTATTCTTGCAGAATAGAGATAGAGGAGACCATTGTTAATGGCTCCTTCAACATGGTCTTTTTACGGCATGGCATTTCTAATGCTTATAGAAATCATAAAAATATTATTATGAGGTAAACCTACATGAATGTGACATACAATCTGATATATTCTTACTTTTCATTATCCACTAATGCTTTTGTTGGTTTTTTTTCCTTTCTCTTTTCTTGTCTAATTTCTTAAAGCATAAAGATAAGTGAGTGTTAGTACCTAATTCTTTTCCTCATTTCATCAATCAAAAGGATTTTCTTTTTGGTGGAGCTCATCTATAGGAGTGATGGATCTTTTGCTTTTGAAAGAAGTGCCTTTTACTTGTTCCAATCATGAAAAGCCTGAAGAAGTTAAGGGCATCTTTTGGAAAGTAGCCGACAAATTGTTATTGATATTTGATTGTAACCTCATATACCTAATAGAAGGGGATTTTAAGTTTTAATTCAAAGCTGCAACACCTTAAATATGTTTAATAGATGAAACTGAAAGTAACCAAAATTAATTTCAGAATCTCATCAGTGGATTCAGGAGAAAATGATACTGCGGTTTTGGTCAATGGCCATTTCGATACTCCACCTGGTTCTCCAGGAGCTGGTGATTGTGGTTCATGTGTTGGTATGTATATCTTATTTTCGATCTATGCTTTCTGGCTGATTTCATAGTTGGTCATATCTATTTTGAATCTTAAACAGCATCGATGCTCGAGCTAGCAAGACTCTCTATAGATTCTGGTTGGATTCCACCTAGACCAGTTATATTTCTGTTTAATGGAGCTGAAGAACTGTTTATGCTGGTAAGATCTCCTTTATTAAGAATAATGGACTTAAAGAATCATGAATTGCTTTTGTATTGTAGTTCTTGGAAGTAGGTGCTACTTTTCCATTCGTCCCATTTTCCTAATGCATGTTTCTTAGAAATTTATGTGATTCGGCAGTATTTCAACTATCCTTGAGTTTGTTCTCTCCTATCTCTGCCCTTTGAGCTCTTTAGTCTTCTGAACAGTGAAAGATGTGATGACTATACATTCTCAGAAACACAGATTTGTATTCTTAAATAGTTTCTCTGAAGTATTTGTAATGCTTTTTGGTACTATTCATTTCATACTTTTAAAGCATATGTTTAATATGAGATGTTCCTTATTGTTATATGGACAGGGTGCTAATATATGATGATTGCATGATGTTGATGCTAGGTTCTTTTGTCAATTTTGAGAGTCATTTTAGATCTGAGAAATTATATTTCTCGTGTGATTGATAAAGGCCTTTCCAAGTTCTACTAGTACAACCCCATCTTTACCTCTGAGATATAAGGTTTTTCACACAGCTTATGATAGGTCCTCTGGTTATGCTTAATGTCTCATGATCAAAAGTTCTAAAATTTAGAGAACGATAAGGTTCTGCTACCTTGAATTTCTTAATTCCTCCTTCTGTTCCTTGATAACTGTGATCTTATTTGCATATCATCTCTGATCAATAGGACCAGATTTACAATCTTGGATTGTAGTTCAAGTAAACACTCACATGCATTTGAGCATCCGTTAAACACATTTTGTCTTTAAGTACTAATGTCTCATTTTGATTTTTGATATCTGAAGTTGTGCGAATCACTTCCATGAGCTCAAGGAGTTGTGGTTATCTCTATTATCATTGTTGGTGTTCAGAATGCTTCATGTAGATCAGTAGATGATTTGAAATATATGCAAGTTAAACATAAGAGTTATGCTGATGAGTTTTTCAGGGTTCGCACGGTTTCATAACTACGCATAGATGGAATGAGACGGTTGGAGCATTTATAAATATTGAAGCTTCTGGGACCGGAGGCTTTGGTAGGTGCCTGCATTCATACTATTGTCGCATGTTTATTACTTGCTGCCTGCTACTACAATCTTGTAAAGAGGGATAAATGAAAGCATAGGGATAAATGTAAAGCATTAATTTTTTTTTGTTGCCAAATGCTAGAGTAATTGATTGGTAAGGGGGAAGGTACGCTATTATTGGTGTGGAATCATATTATGGAGAACATTTTGTCATGACACAAATTACCCATGCCGCGATTGGCACCCAACATCCTCGTCTTGAGCGAACCATAAACATTTACCAGATATAAATTCTAATATGGACAATAATATAGTAATCAGAATCTAATAAATCTGACAACACATAAACCAACATAATATAAGTCTGGGTTCCAATGAAGTTATGAGCCTCTAGAAGTAGAAAAGTACATCAACTGTTTGAATACGAACTGCATAAAGATAAAGCCAAGCCATTGCGAACCAGGCAAGAAGCAAGAAGCTCACCACTGATACTAATATAAATGCTGGAATCTCAATCAAGGGTCCCGCTAGTACTTGGATCCGAATTTGCATATAGAATGCACGGAAAAGAGGGCAAGTACGGGATTGCTCAATAAGTATCATTGACCGCCTCCCACGAAGCAATGGCGAGAGTCAATTAAGAAAGTAGTCATTAAAACATAACTCGTGAAGTATTATATTCAACGGTAATAGGCACATAACACATAACCCATAACTACAATATGCATAAGTCCAACATTTATCAAAATGCACAATAAAAGTGGCATATTGTTTATGAGATTCAAATTTTACTCAAAATCGACATGTGTAATCACTCAAACCTACGCGTACACTGTATGTGGTTCATCAAGACTAGTGACTCATGAGGGAGGATCTAATACACACGCGATAACCAAAATGCGAGTCCACATGGCCAAAACTAATATCTCAATAGGAGATACGAGTTCACATTCCATAACACATTCCCACCTATTTAATTTGAATCACATATGCAAATCAATATGCATACATGCATGATAAAACAGTCCAAACCATGTAAATCAACACTCATGAACTCTATAATGTTATCTAGCATGTAACAAATGCATATAATATTATACTAGCTTATATAATATGCTCAATTAATCATATAACAAATATAGCAAGTCGTGCACAACGAAGTAACAAAAATAAATCCCATATATTACCCTGGTATCTACATATATACTTGTCACCTCATATATATGGTACCCTCATGTACATAGTATATGTAAAACAGTTCTAGTTTGGGAAAAATTCGCGCATTGAGGTCAAAGTAGTAAATTACCTCGGTCTAAGCACATCTTAGACTTCAAGAACAGCCTTTCGACGTCTAAAATCCACCAAACGAATCCGATCTATTCAAAGCATTACTTAACGATGTTAAAAAAGTCTATTGGACCCAATTCCATAATTTAAGACTCGGTCAAAGTCAAAATCATGCAAAAAATTCAACCCCGAGTCAACACGGTTGAGCCCTAAAACAAAAGTCAAATTCGGGTTACCTATAACGAGTCCAAATCTATGCTTAGATTTTCATTTAGAGTTCGTTTAGATGCTCAAATTCTTAATTTAGTGTTTCTAGGATTTAGACCTAAAATCCCAGTTCCTACCATTACATCCCATTATTTAATGTTAAATCTTCAAAAAAAAAAAACATGACATAAACTCAAGGAGATGATTAGAAGACTTACCCAACTGAGTTGGTAAATACCCAGTTCAAATCTCCAATTACCATAGCTTAGAACTCCAGAAATGGTTAAGAAATAGAGCTGGTTTGCGAAACTCAGCTATATATACTGGTCCAGGTTCTTCAGCGAAATTGCGATAGAACTTTTGCAATCACGGACAATGCCTAAATGCTGGCCTATGCAATCTCACTCATAAACCACGCGAGAGCCGAGAGCGTCGCGACCCAAATCTGGAAGACAAAGCACTCAAATGAGCCACTAACCGTTAGGTAAACCCTCTAAACTAAAACATGATAAAAGCAAAGAAATAACAAATAAAAATTCTACTAAGGTTGTCTGATAATATTATAAGTGCGACAACGAAGTACAACTATAATGTCAAGACATCCCATGGAACTAACTAAAAGGCTAAATCATCGAGCAGTAGGAATTGAATACAATTGATACTAGGAATTGAATACAATTGATACGAGACGCAGCTCAATAAAGAAGTCATAAAGTGGAACAAGAAGAACTGAGCTGAAGCTACATTCACGGACAAGTGGTGGCTCACCTCAACTGGATAAGCTGGCAATTAGCAACTCAGCAGTTGGATCACCCTCTAACGGACCTATGCTCGGTTAGTAACTATGAATCTAAAAGGTCAAGCAAGATTATCGACTCGCTTTCCCAGCTTACCTCTGGGGAAGTCTTTAGAAATCGCTAGTAGTGCATAAATATATTGATGCAAGGTATTACAAGTACAAAAGCAATATACAAGTAAAGCAACTGATTCTAGCATGATGAATACTATTATTTAAAGCAGACATGATGCTACTATATGCTGAAAAACTGCTCAACCCATCTAGGGCTCAACCACAATGGGGCCTTGAGTATGCTCATTTAGGCTCAACCCATGCTAAAGCTGCCGGCTCATAAGGACATACGTCGGATCCATGTAGAAAAAGTATTTTCTTTACTTTCAACAAAATGAGTACTTTATTTTCATGTTGTAGAAATAGTACTTTCTTTTTTAACCAAGAAAAGAGTATATTTAGTTATGGAGCACAAATTTCAATGTTGTTTTTGCGTAAAAAAGTAAAGCAACACATTAGTTCCTTTGGGTTTGTATGATTTTTTAGAAGAATCATTAAATTCTTGAAGAAAATAAAATCATGAAAATGTTGGGTATTTGGGGGGAGGGGGAGGGGAGAGCACATAATACATAGGGACTTGGGGGAGGGGGGGAGAGGTGGAGAGGTGGAGAGGAAGGAGAGTAGCATAAAAAATTATTTTTCTAAAAAGTATTTTCTACTCTCTAACAAAACACTAAAAAATATTTTCCGAAAAAAAGGTTTTCACTCACCAACCAAACAAGGAAAAATATGTGGTGATAAAACCACTCGTTTTCTATGAAAATATTTTCCATGGAAAACATTTTCCTTCATACCAAACACACCCTAAGAGTTAAAGTCTCACTTGCATCGAAAATGGCAAACAATACTTTACTTGAATCTCCAACTCAAACGATCTCCGTTGACTGCAGTCTATTCAAAATCATGAATAATGGGTTCAAATTAGTCTAGGATAACTATTCTATAAATTTAGTAAGCTTCGATGTCGAGTCAACTTAAAAGTCAAACTCGAGCGCACATGGTCAAACTATGAAACAAAAGTCATATCCGGTTGGCTTATAACCTCATGAATCCAAATCCATGATTAGATTTCCATTGTAAGACCATTTAGGCATTCAAATCGACATTCATGTGACTTTAGGTAATCTCCAAGGTTTCACCAGAATCCACCTTCAATTTATGTTTCCTATTGGTGTGTCACACGTCCAACTCCTCCCAGTCCTTATTGTGTCATGCAAGTGCGTTACACCTCTACCACTATTGTCAAATGCGAATAGCATTAAAAAGTGCCCTCCAGGTGTATCAGGGCTTTAAGCAAAACTAAAGTGTAGGCTTTAGTTAAAAAGGCTTAAAGAAAAAAAAGTAGAAAATATATAGGTAGTGTAAGAAAAAAGTAACAACTTCATAATAATGTCTTTAACAATTAATTTATCTTTTTGCCAATCATATTTGCTGTTTTGTACTGCTCAATTTAAGATAGAACTTATAGGCAATGAGGTGCAGGCCTTCATACCTTGCCAACATTAAAGTGCAAGCTAGGCGGGGCGAAGCGCATACCTCAAGCGTCTCTGAGCTTCAGGGTTTAAATGCGCCTCAGATAAGCCTTTGACAACACTTCCTCCAATGCACCAAGCCTACATGCACCAGAGCATAAGGTGCAATTTTTTACAATTTCATCTTTGTCCCGAATGGTGCTAAACCTCACTCGAGCCCTCCGGAACCCTTTCAAACTATCCCGACAAAGCACTATATGAACCTACTGAAGGCCTCAAAACACAAAACAAAGAGCAAATGCTAAAAATAAGGGTAGGGTTGTTACAAGAGATTCTATTACTTCCAAGCTCTTTGCCATGGTGGCGAAACACTCCCGAGCCCCTCAGGTCCCAACCCAACCGCGCTTGCAAGTACCAAAACATCATCTGAACCTACAGGAAGTCGCAAAATATGCAACAACACGCAATAGCTCAAAAATAGGGGTTGAATTGTTACACAGAGTTAGTCAGTTGGCTATTCATCGCTATTGCAATCAAACCCTCCGCGATAGCAGAAGTCAACTGAGCGTAGCGTAAATTCCTCAACTCTTCGGGACAAGAATTACCACCTTCGCAATCGCGAAGCTAACCTGGCCAGCACCCTTTGCGATTGCGAGCCCAGCCTGCAATCGCGGTGCACTAGTTGGCAAACAAACAACTTTGAACTTGTTCCAAATGCCGCCGAAACTCACTCAAGCCCCTCGGACCTTACAACTCCCAAGATATAATACCCCCTATACAAAGTCTCAAAGCATGAATATTGGGAACAAATACTCAAAAAAAAGGGTTGTGTTGTCACAATTTTCTCCAAATTTTTTTCTCTTATGTATATTTTTGTTTAGGGGTAAAATTTGCTGACACACTACCTCCCCAGACCCCACTTGTGGAATTATACTGGGTTTGTTGTTGTATATTTCTGTTTAGTAGGGTGATAGAGTAGATATAATGTAAATTGCTTCGACACAGCAGTTTAGGTGCCGCACCCGTGTCGACACGACACTAGTATGGTGTGGGTATGGGATCTGTACTGGATTTGGTGAAACAATTTTGGGTACTTTGACCACGACGGACGGAAAAATTCCAGACGAGATACAATTTGATTCCCGAAATTAGAACCAAAACTAGAGTAAATTTACCCAAAAAAAATGAAAAACCTTATCTAGGAAATCAATCCTTTACTTATCTACAACCTGAGAATAAAAAAGAAATTCACAATTTACAAGCTATATGTAAGTATTCCATAAAATTTCTCATAATTTAGTGATATTTTTATTTTTTGAATTATTTTTAGCTGGATCCCCGCACCCGTATCTGTACTAGGATTTCATATCCCCGAATCTTAGAATTTACATCTTGAAGGATCCGACCTCTAGATCCGCACCCGTGTCGGATATCCGCACCTGTGTCCGAGCAACTTAGGATATAATAAACAAATCAAATTCCTATCATAAATCGTAGTTATGTGTATTGGAACTGATTAATCATAACAATTCTCTAGTTAAAGACCGATTAGAGTTTATATCTGTTAGAACATCAGATAAATATATGGGTTGATGGTACTCTTTTATTTTGTGAGGCAGAGAAGGAACAATTCCTATGTCTCAGAGGTACTTTACTGTCCTTTGAAGCAGTTTCCGGTTTGAAAGTCAATCTGGGAAGGAGTAATATTTATAGCATTAATGATGAGGACTGTATTGAAGAACTAGTAGATATTTTTTTGGGGGTGCCAAGTGGATAACTATCCGACAATCTTTCTGGGATTCCCTCTTGGAGTAAGGAGAAATGGCCAAAGCATTTGGCAAGAGGTCTTGGATAGATAAGCCAACTAGACGACTCCCTAGAAAAAACAGTATTTGTCATTTGGAGGGTGACTCACATTGTCATTTGGAGGGAGACTCACATTGATAAATAGTGTTCTAGATGGGATGCGCTCTTATCTAATGTCCTTATTCTCTATGCCTGCTACAATAGAGAAAAAGTTGAACTCTATGAGGAATCAATTTTTATGGGATGGGAACAATGACAACAGAAATATTGAGTGGCAGATAATTCTTAGACATAAGAAAGGGGAGGCTTGGGAGTTAGAAATCTGAGACTACATAATAAAAGCATGTTATTCAAGTGGTTGTGGAGATTTAGTAGGGATGAAGAAGCAATCTGGGTAAAAATAATTGAAGCCATTTATGGCAGTAGATAAGGTTGTAATCCCCCTAGCAAAAGTGTGTACACTAGAGGGGGAGTGTGGAAAGAGGTTTGCAAATTATGGGAGGAATTTAAGCAATTTACTACATTGGAGTTGGGGAATGGAAGAAAGATTCAGTTCTGGAATGATTTATGCGTTGATGATGGAACCTTGAAAGAAAAATTTCCTAACCTATTTAACTGTTGCACTAATAGAGATGGAGTTGTGCTTTAGTTCTATTCAGATGCAAGTTGGCCGGTGAATTTTAGAAGACATTTGAATGATTGGGAAATAGAAATTTCTGTCATCTACTCCTTCAGTTGGGCTCGACTCATATTAATCAAAGCAAAAAAGACTTATTAGTATGGACAGCTAGCAAAGATATGAAGTTCTCAGTCAATAATTGCTACAACTTGCCAGCCTTGGAAAGTGATCTGGAGGAACAAACCCCCTGTTAAAGTTGCATGTTTTGGTTGGACTGCTGCTTGGGAAGCTTGTCTCACCCAAAACAATCTTCAGCGGAGAGGTTTTTCACTTGGTAACAGGTGTTATCTATGTGAGGAAGAAGTGGAGACTGTCAACCACCTTCTTTCGCATTGCAGATTTGCTAGACAATGCTCGGAGTTCCCTTTCAGTATATGTGGGTCTCATGGGTCATGCCTCAGAGTGTTAGCTCTCTATTGGGAGCTGGCAGCATCAAAGGACACGTAAAGCATTGAAGCAAATTTGGAGAACTATTTCCTTGTGCATTTTCTGGATCATTTGGCTAGAGAAGAGTAGAGCTTGTTTTGATGGGCGAAGAGATCAGATTTTTAGAGTTAAAGACAAGTGTTTGCATAATTTGTTTCTTTGGTTTAAGGGCAGTCTTGTTGATAGTATTGATCATTACTTGGATTTCCTGGAGTTGTTAGGAAAATGTTGTAACTAACTGCATGGATATTCCCAGCGGTGTTTTGTAACTTTCTGGTACCGTCTTGGTACTTAGTTAATAAAACTTTACCTTATTTAAAAAAAACATGGGTTGTAATTTTCTTATATGGTCTCAGATATTTCTCACCACTTGAGTTAGCCTTTTGGGTTGAGTTCGGCACTATCCATTTTCTCAACATGTTACTATAGCCAAATCCATCTCAGATGTTTGGCTATCTAATGTTGAACCACCCGTGTTATGTAACTCTACGCCCTAGGTGTTAAGCTCTAGGCTCCCACTTCAGTCAAGTGTTATGTTGTAATCTTCTTATATTTTTGAGTGATATTCACCACGTCAGCTAGTTTTTGAAAGTCCATTTTCTTAAAAATGTCTATATAAATCAGTAATATCATCCTACGAACAATAAAGTGATAGTGAATTTGACCTTTATGGGCATCTATCCACCACTATCTCTACTAAGGTATCATGTTCGAGTTATGATGTCCTACTGATTGGTTCACCATGCACAAGTCTGACACTCTGAATGACAAGTTGCCCAGGCCAAATTATCTGCTCCATGAGGAGAGTTAAGCATTCAATTCTCAAAATTTTCCTTCTCTATGCCATTGAGATTGTTAAAATTTCACCTGCTGTGCATTGTTGGATTGACAGATTTTGTTTGCCAATCTGGACCTGGTTCCTGGCCTTCATATGTTTATGCTCAATCGGCACTCTATCCTATGGCGAATAGTGCAGCTCAGGTTCACAGAATATTATCTAGTACATAAATTTTTTTCTTGATAATCATCTACCAGTTCCTTTAAGCAGTGAGTGATTTATATGGAGTTGAAAGTTTCTCTTTTCCAATGTGCTTGTAGGATCTTTTTGGTATTATTCCGGGTGATACAGACTACAGAATGTTTGCCCAAGATTTTGGCGATATTCCTGGACTGGATATTATCTTCCTCCTTGGTGGTTACTTTTATCATACCGCATCTGATACTGTTGAAAGACTATTGTACGCATCATAATTGATGTTTTGGCATAGATCACCAAATTGAAAATTTAAGACTATTGCATCAACTTGGATGCTTCCTCTAATACATGAGTATTCTTTCTTACCTAGACCTGGAAGCATTCAAGCACGTGGAGACAATTTATTAAGAATAATCAAAGCCTTCACAAACTCATCTAACCTGCAAAATGCACATGAGAGGAGATTAAGATCTGCTGTCAATAGATCTGACAATGAACATGCAGTTTTCTTTGATTACTTGTCATGGTTCTTGGTAAGCCAACAATTTTCACGATGAAGATCTTATCTAGTTATTATATGAAGTGGGTAATTAACTATGAGTACCTATTGTTCTTCTTCTCATTGTAGATATACTATTCAAGAGAGCAAGCTATGCTACTTCATAGTTTTCCTCTTGTCATCTTTTTTCTTGTGCCACTTCCCTTACGCTTTCCAACTTGGGGACTGACCTGTTGTTTTGCAACCTTCAATGATTTTCTTAAAGGTAACAAACATACTTCAATTCTCTCTTTGGTTGGAAGAGTGGTCTTAAAAGTTTGTTTCTCTTTCCTGCTAGTTTAAAATGGATTTCTTTTTGACTGTTATGCAGGAATGTTGTATCATACGTTTGCAATTTTGCTAGGAATTGTTTTTCCAGTTGCCTTTGCTGTCATAAGATTGCTGTTTTCTGGTCAGTCGATGAACTGGTATGTTTGCTTATTCATGAAATATCATTCTGCGGGTTTGTTGGACAATTATATTTTAAGGAAAAAGGGTCATATTTGTCTCTCTACTATGCGAAAATGATCAATTTTATCCTCCGTTATACTTTGAAGTAAAAATACCCCCGATTTAATCCAAGTGCTTCAAATATAGACCTCCTCCGTTAGGGCTGTCCAAGGTGGATATCATCGCATGTGGCACTGACATTTTGGTGAGATGGATGCTGCATGGCATGCCACCTCACCTTCCCCAATCCATTTTACCCCTTTCCTTCTGCTGCTTCTTCCCCAGGAGAACAACTGTATAGTACTCTTTGCGAAAATATTTATCTTCAGATATATATGTGATGATGTATGTAACATTTCCATGGTTAAATTGAAGTACAAAATTAGTAGATCGAAAATGTGAGATCCATGGAGAACCAATGGAGAAAAGATGAGAAGTTTGAGTTCTTGCAGATGAACAACACATACAAATACATGGAGCAGCTGGACAATGGAATGACGAGTGGAGAAAATCAATATATTTATTTGATGCAATGAGAAAATTCAGAAAGGAAAAATAATTCGTGACTGAAGATTCTGAGGTTCTTGACTGAAGGTCTCAAGATTCTGTAGAAGACATAAAAGGAAAACAACACAGATAAAGCTCAGTAAGCGAAGATCTCACAAGCCACAAATTATTACGAAGATTCAAAGCTAAAAGAAGGAGAAAGTAGAAGCTTATGCTTTGCTCTCCTTGCATATCGGGATAAATTGAAGGAGCAAATAAATATGTCTTGTCCTTTCTTTTCAATTCCAATAATAAAGCTCGAAAACCATAGATGATTGCTTGATAAAATTCACAATCAGAAATGTGGTTCTGATCTTTAATACGCCAAAAAATTCATGGCCATATGCTCTTTTCTGCATCCATATAACTAACTTGAATTGCATTCATTTCTCCCATCTTCGCGTGACCACAAGTCCAAGTCTCTAGTCTTCAATTCTTTTACGGAAGAAGAAGTGGAGGTAAAGGGGTAAAGTGGGTTGGGGGCAGTGAGGTGGCATGCCACATATCGTCCATCTCACCAAAATGTCAGTGCCACATGGAATTGGGTGTTCACCTTGGACAACCTTAATGGAGGAGGGGTATATTTGAGCCACTTGGGTAATATCAGGGGTATTTTTGCATCGAAAGTATAGCAGAGGGAAAAACTGATTTTTTCCACTTAGTAGAGGTGCAAATTTGGCCCTTTTTCTTTTTAAAAAAATTGTGTTTGACTTTGGTAAAATTTTTCTTCACGGGTTCAAGCCGTGGAAACAACCTCTTGCAAAATGTAAGGTAAAGCTGCATATGATAGACCTAATGTGCTTCAGCCCTTCTCCGTCCCTACACATAACGGGAGCTTAGTGCACCAGACTGCCCTTTTTATGTTTGACTGTCTGGTTTTCTACTCCATGATGACGATATTGTGATTACTTTTACGGTGAGTATCCTGATAATATTGTATTTATGAAAAATTCAGGTGCTAACCTGAAGGATAATTTTTGTGGAAGCTGCGGCTATTAGTTCTCTTATGCCCATTTCATTACTTTAAATCTTCATATTGAAATATGAATATCTTATTCAATACACACACAGAGTGTGTGTGTATATATATATATAACTGGAAACATGTTTTATGTAACATAAAGACACCGGCTAAGTAAATGTTGCATGAGTGGAATGCCTCAAGTTGCTTCTAATTGTTGGCCTTCAAATTCTCCTGTCAAATTGCTATCATTTTCTTGCTTTATAAAGGACTTAGATGTGCCACATCCTCATCAAGCTGCTTATACTTTTACGCCAACAAACAGAAGTTTTCCACTTGACTGACAAATCTTCTGAAATTGTTTTCATGAATAGGTTTTCTACACCATATTTGGCATTCATGATGTTCATACCCTGTTCACTTGCTGGGATGTTGATTCCGAGAATGCTCTGGAAAAGCTTCCCTTTGACTCAAGATGTTTCTGTCCTGAAGTTGTCAGAAGAGGTACAACTTTAATCTTTTTAATATTGTTTTGGCAAAGATTTCTGCTTTTCATATATATGTTTTTTTGTTTCATCTTTTCCTTTTTTATAAATATGTACCCTGACAGAGATCGATCTTGTTCTTCATTTCACTCATTACAATGTGGACTGATTTTTATATATTTTATTTGGTAATTCCACTGCACTTTTTGACAGCCCTTTGAGAATACTTTGGATTTCAAAACGGTAAAACAAAGAAAGCAAGCTGATACATTCTGCTTATTTTAGGACTACTTTGATATATTGTCTCATAATTTTTGATTGGTGTCTAGAAACAGCTGATAGTTTTTGCCATTTAGCTATTCAATCTTATTTTGTGATGAGTATGGAATAGGAATGAGGGAGAGGGGAGATATAGGCAGAGTAGTTAGGTAACACCTCCTTTTCTTATTAGTTAATGCTGGAGGGGATTTTCTTTTGCCCGTGCTCGCACCCGGGGTGGGAGGGATTGGATTTTTGGAGAAATTTAAGTGTTAAGTGCTCCGTTAATTTCCAAATTCTGTTCCATAATAATTATATAAACTATGCATTTGTGATTTGATGACTCAACCATGCTTCTTCCATGAGTTATATAGAGATTTTATCGGCGAAATGCTATGTATGTGGAGTTCACAAGATTTATGCTTGTATTGCAGAGATCATGGCAATGATTGGCGTTCTTTCATTTTCCTTTTTTTTGTCTTCTCTAGGAACTAGTTTCTGAAGCTATATTTTGGGGAGCATTTGGGTTGCATTCCGTTTTAACTGTGGTGCGTAATAGTTCTTCTATAAGTTATCTGCATTTAATACTCTTCTTTTGAGTTTGATTGACTTTGTCACCTCAGTTTTTCCAGACTTGGTGAAGTGTGTAAAGAGGGCCAAATTTAACCCTCTACTTTCGGATATTGTCTATATTTAGCCTCCGTTATACTACCTTGCCAAATTTACCCATACCGTTAGCAAACTTTTTAAAAATTACCCCAGTCCTAGTGGTAACCTACAATCTCCCAAATCCTTTTTATTTAAGGCACTTATTCTTCTCCTTAATCCACCGTTTCCAGAAATCACCATATAAAAAAAACACCTATACCTGTACTTTCTTATTGGTTAGACATAAAGGAATGTGAAATCGAATGTTGGATGTTAAAGATTTATGGCATGTCTTGACAAAAAATACAATTGCACTTATATATATGTCGGATAAGTTAAACTTCCGAAGACTATAATGCTAATTCCTACCCATGCATGAGTCAAGCTTAACTTGGTGATCTACTTTCAAGGTATTGCACCTCTCAAGAGAAAGAAGAGAGAAAAACTAAAGCACCCCGCTTAAATTTTTCACAAAACTAGCGAAAGCGTTCTTCAAACTCACATTAAAAGAATGTAACATGAAAAGAAACCTTACCCATTCGTTCCTCAATCTCGCAAGGTTGCAAGAAGCATTGAATAAAGGAAGAAAAATGAAATAAAAAGTAAATCACGTTGTTGAAGCTAATGCTCAAAGAAGCTAATCACCAATGTTTATTTTTAGCATATTAAACCATTTAAATAGGCCTTACAATGAGTAAAATTGATAAGGTTAAGGAAAACTAATCCTAATTAAAATAGAATAAGAATGAGGCTAAGATAACCTATCCTAACTAAAATAGGAAAAAGAATTCTAGTTAGAATGGGATACTACTAACATTCCTAGTTTGATTAGAACTACAAATATAATCCTACTAAAACAAGAATTAATTTATTAGGAAGCAAGAAATACGAAATCCTAATCTTTAAGGAAAAGAAATCCTAATCTTGATTGGATTCTTGGATTTCTTGAATTTCTTGGATTTTTAGCGTTTTTTATCGTGCATCATTCTCCCCTGGTTGAAAAAGACTCGTCCTCGAGTCTAACAACTTCCTTAGATGGCGCAAGATTTGCTAATGCTCACCAGGTTTCAAACTACATCTTGCTAGTTTATCATAGAGCTTCTTCACGTTGTAAGAAAACTTAGAATGTGGTCGAACTAAATCCCACTTTCTGAGTTTCAATTTTCTACCAAGCCTTCTCCATGTGATCTTTCTATGTTGACTCTCAAACTTCAACTTATAATATGAAGTTATTGATGTCAGAACTACATGAAACTTAGCCAACTCTATGTCTAGCTTTGAATTGAGCATAGAAATCAACACTCTTCTTGAGACTGCATCAACTGCTATGCTTGTACACCAACAATCACTTTGACGATGGCCATATATATTTATGAGGTGAAGATATCTTGTTTCTCCAATATACCTCAAACTCTCCATTATCCACTCCGTTTTAGGTAATCCTTCCTCTTGTTCATGTATATTTTTATGGATTTTAGGATTAATGCAATATGCTGACTTGTTTAGAATGATAAAATCAACAATCAAGTCAATATTGTGTTGAGGATCTCTTAAAGGCTGGAAAGTCAGTGCTCATGGCTGGATACTCTAATGAATCATCATGAAACTTTGGTGGTAAATCCTCAACTTGTGGATCCAATGCATGTTCCTTGTCTCTTTGATATTGGTCTTCATCAGTTTTGTCCTCTTCACTCCCTCGATTATCTGAATATTTATCATATTGGGCATGGTGCATTGGTGCTCTCATGTCTTGGTCAGCTTCAACCTCTTCAACTTGCTCAATATATCTTGCTCTATGCGGTTGAATTGGTGGATACCGAAGTGGTAGACGTGGCGGTAGCACTGGTATGTTATTGAAGCACCAAACCTTCAGCCAATTCAGTCAGATGCTTTATTGATTCCGTCAAGCTATTTAGCTGCAATTTAATTTCTTCATTGTCTCGTTCAAGGACTATAGTTCTTGATTTCTGAATTTTTAATTGAAGATCCATTGAAGAAGAGGATCACAAATTTGCTATTTTCTTGTCTGGTGACACGATGAATAAGATAGCAAATCAAGAATTCGAACCTGGAACCTGTGCTTCGATACCAAATTGATGTACCGGTTTTGCACCTCTCCAGCACAAAGAAGAGAGAAAAACAAATGTACCTCGCTAAAGTTTTTCACAAAACTAGCGAAAGCGTTCTTCAAACTCACGTTAGAATAATGTAAGATGAAAAGAAACCTTACCACCACGTCCGCAATCCCGCAAGATTGCAAGAAGCGTTAAATAAAGAAAGAACAATGAAATAAAAAGTAAATCACATTTTTGAAGCTAATGCTCAAAGAAACTAATCACCAATGTTTATTTTCAGCATATTAAGCCCTTTAAATAGGCCTTACAATGAGTAAAATTGCTAAGGTTAAGGAAAATTAATCCTAATTAAACTAGAATTAGAATAAGACTAAGAAAACCTATCCTAGGAAAAAGAATTCTAGTAAGAATGGAATACCACTAACATTCCTAGTTTGACTAGAACTACAAATATAATCCTACTAAAATAAGAATTAAATTGCTAGGAAGCAAGAAATACGAAATCCTAATCTTTAAGGAAAAGAAGCCTAATCTTGATTGGATTCTTGGATTTTTAGCTTTCTTGATCTTGCATCACTTGGATATGAGGAACAATGTATATTTGATGTACTTTCAAGGTTTTGCACCTCTCAAGCACAAAGAAGAGAGAAAAACAAAAGCACCACGCTAAAATTTTTCACAAAACTAGCGAAAGGATTCTTCAAACTCACGTAAGAAGAATGTAAGATGAAAAGAACCTTACCCACTCGTCTATCAATCCAGCAAGATTGTAAAAAGCGTTGAGTAAAGGAAGAAGAATCAAACAAAAAATAAATCTCGTTTTTGAAGCAAAAACTTAGAAAAACTAATTCTAATTGAACTAGAATAAGAATAAGGTTTAGAAAAACCTATCCTAACTAAAATAGGAAAAATAATTCTAGTAGGTGTGGAATTCCAACTAACAATGCTAGTTTCACTAGAACTACAAATATAATCCTACTAAAACAAGAATCAAATTACTAGGAAATAAGAATTAAGAAATTCTAATCTTTATGGAAAAGAAATCCTAATCTTGAATGGATTTTTGGACTTGTGAATTTCGTAGATTCTTGGCCTTCTTGATCTTGCATCATGAAATTATAATTCAAGTAGGATCTTGCTTGAAGGTTTTACACCTTTCAAGCACACAGAATAGAGAAAAACAAAAGCACCTCCCTAAAGTTTTTCACAAAACTATTGAAATCGTAGTTCAAACTCACCTCAGAAGAATGTAAGATGGAAAAGCCTTGCTTTGTTCCTCATGTTAGATAGTTAAGTACATTATATGAATTAGTCCTAGTCCTACATAGAATAGGAGTATGATATGAATTGTATAAATAGGGGTCGTTGTATTATAATTAAACAGAATATCAATAATAGATTTTTCTCCCATGCATTCTCACTTGGTATCAGAGCATTGGTGAGATAATTATCGTTGTGCGTCATTCCAATGACATCCGGGAAGAAATCAGTCGTCACCATGCAATTTTTCGGTGACCTGAGAAGTTGTTTGCATCAAAACCACTTTTTACTGGTGTTGTGCATAAACCAACACCACCACAGTGTTCTCCATCCTCCGGCGACCAAACCCCACCGGAAAAATCCCATCCACGCGCTGACCATAGTGAGATTTTTCCGAGTTTGTCTATTCAAGTTTCATCAAATTCCGGCAACCTTGTTTTTATTTTATGGCGAGTGAACAGTGTTTCAAGTTCTAATCAAGAATTTGAGAAATTGGTTGTAGCAAAATAGAATCTAATACTACGAATAGTTGGATGGTTTCTCTACTAGATTATATTGAGTTCTTTCAGTACAAAGCATGTAAACAGACATCTTCAGGCATAGAGTCCTTTGTTCAGACAGATAGTAGCGTGACTTGTGTCTCCCAATCTTCAACCTCTGAGTCGTGCATCTGATCATATTTTTGGTAACAAATCTCTTTTCACTACTATTTCATGTTCTCAATCACTCCCAACAATCACAATGGCAAACGGGCCTCAAACCATGGCAATTGGAATGGGTCAAGCAAGTCCATTTCCTTCCTTACCTTTAGATTTAGTTCTTTATGTTCCCGGTAGGCCTTTTAATCTCATAGCTTTAGTCGCTTAGCCAAATCACTTAAATGCTCTGTTTTATTCTTGATGACTTTGTTTTTATAAAGGAACACGGTACAGGGCGGATCAGTGATACCGGGCGTGAATCGGATGGGCTTTATTACCTTATCCTTGCAAAATCACATGGACTCACATCTTGTCTTCCTTTAACAACTTGTCTTGTTACTAATTCACCACGTTTATTACATAAACGGTTGGGACATCCTAGTTTGTTAAAACTTCAAAAAATGGTACCTGGTTTATCTCACTTGTCCACTCTAGTGTATAAGTCATATCAGCTTGGTAAGCATACCCGCTCCCATTTCCCTCGGTGTCTTGATAATCGAGCAGAGTCACCTTTTACTGTAGTCCATTCAGATGTTTGGGGTCCTAGTCGGGTCAGTTCTACCTAGGGATTCCGTTACTTTGTCAGTTTCATTGATGATTATTCCAGGTGCACTTGGATATTTTTGATGAAAAATCGTCTGAGTTGTTTTCTATTTTCCAGACCTTCTACGCTTTCAAAATCAACTTGGGATTTCTTTTCGCACATTTCGTAGTGATAATGCCTTAGAGTATTTGTCTTCCCCGTTTCAACAGTTTATAAACTCTTATGGGATTATTCATCAAACATCTTGTCCGTACTTATCCCAACAAAATGGGATAGCTGAAAGAAAGAATAAACATCTTATTGAAACTGCTCGTACCCTACTCATTCAATCTCATGTTCCATTGCGTTTTTGGAGATGCAGTTCTTACACCTTGCTATCTTATTAATCGTATGCCATCTTCAGCCATCCAAAATCAAGTTCTATTCTCCGTCATGTTTCCCCACTTGCCTTTGTTCTCTCTTCCATCTCGTGTCTTTGTTTTGTTCATAACCTTACTCCAGGAAAAGATAAGTTAGCTCCTCGTGCTCTTAAGTGCGTATTTTTGAGTTACTCGTGAACGTAAAAGGGATATCGATGCTATTCTCCTAACCTCCAGCGCTACCTTATGTCTGCTGATGTTACCTTCTTTGAAACCCAATTATACTTCACAGGTCCAAGTAATCACTTAGATATTTTTGAGGTGCTGCCAGTTCCATCTTTTGGAGATTCAATCACTATCTCCAATTCATCTTCCTCTTTATTGCAGGTCCACCACCTACAACTCCAGTTGCAGCTCCACTACCTATATCTCTAGTTCCACCACCTAGTTCAGTTCAACCTTCTACAGCTCCACCACTTCTGACCTATTATCGTCATCCGCGCCCAGCATCAGGTTCAGCTGATTCACGTTCACGTTCTGCACCTGCCCTGCTAATACTGCGGACTTGTCTCCTCTTAATCAACCGATTGCACTACGGAAAGGTATATGTTCTACGCATAATCCTAATCTCGATTATGTCGGTTTAAGTTACCGTCGTCTGTCATTACCTCATTGTGCATTTGTATCATCTTTATCCTCTGTGTTCATCCCTAGGTCTACAGGTGAAGCACTGTATCATCCAGGGTGGCAACATGCTATGATTGACGAGATGTCTGCTTTACATACGAGTGGTACTTGGGAGCTTGTTCCTCTTCCTTCGGGTAAATCTACTGTTTGTTGTCGTTGGGTGTCTGCAGTTAAAGTTGGTCCCGATGGCCAGGTTGATCGACTTAAGGCTGGTTTTGTTGCTCAAGGGGAGTCTAGTGGCCTTGTATGTCGGCTGCGCCGGTCCCTTTATGGTCTAAAACAGTCTTCTCGAGCCTGGTTTGGTAAGTTCAGGACAGTTATTCAGGAGTTTGGCATGACGCGTAGTGAAGCTGATCACTCTGTGTTTTATCGGCACTCTGCTTCAAATCTCAATATTTGTCTGGTGGTTTATGTTGATGATATTGTTATTACCAGCAATGATCAGGATGGTATTACTAAGTTGAAGCAACATCTCTTTAAGCACTTTCAGACTAAGGATCTGGGCAGATTAAAGTATTTTTAAGGTATTAAGGTTGCTCAGTCTAGCTCAGGTATTGTAATCTCACAACGGAGGTATGCTTTACACATTCTTGAGGAGACAGGAATGACAACTGTAGACCTGTTGATACTCCTATGAATCCGAATTCTAAATGGGGCTCATTGTATTATAATTAAACAGAATATCAATAATAGATTTTTCTCCCGTGCATTCTCACACCTCAATTCCACAAGTTTGCAAGAAGCATTGAATAAAGGAAGAAGAATCAAACAGAAAAGAAATCACGTTTATGAAGCAAGAGCTTAGAAAAACTAATCACTACCTATGTTTATTTGCATATTGAGCCCTTTAAATAGGCCTTACAATGAGTAAATTGATGAGGTTAAGGAAAACTAGTCCTAATTAAGCTAGAATAAGAATAAGGTTAAGAAAAACCTATCCTAACTAAAATAGGAAAAAATATTCTAAGTAGGAATGAGATACCAACTAACAATCCTAATTTGCTAGAACTACAAAATAATCCTACCAAAACAAGAATCAAATTACTAGGAAACATGAAATAAAAAATCCTAATCTTTATAAGAATGAAATCCTAATCTTGAATGGATTCTTGGACTTCTTAAATTCCTAAGATTCTTGGCCTTCTTGATAATCATTCACCCCTGGTTGAAAAAGACTCGTCGTCGAGTCTAACAGCTTCCATAGATGGCACAAGATTTGTTATAGTAAAGAATAGGGACCCAATGCTCACCAGGTCTCATATTATATTTTGCTAGCTTATCGTAGAGCTTTTTCGCGTTGTAACTTCGAACTAAATCACACTTAAGTTTCAACTTTCTACCCAGCCTTCTCCATGTAATCTTTCTATATTAACACTCAAACTTCAACTTATGATATAAAGTTATTGGTGTTAGAACTTCATGGAACTTAAACAACCTCATGTCTGGCTTTGAATTAAGCATGGAGATCAACGGTCTTCTTGGGAATGCAACAAATGCAACGCTTGTACACCAATAATCACGTTGACAATAGCCATATATATTTATGATGGGAAAACCTCTTGTTTCTCTAATAATATCTCAAACTCTCCATTATCCACTCATTTTTAGGAAATCCTTCTTCTTATTCATGTATATTTTTCTGGACTTTAGGATTAACGCAATATGCTGACTCGTTTCGAATGATATAGTCAACAACCAAGTCAGTATTGTGTTGAGCATCTCTGAGAGGTGGAAAGCCAGTGACACACATGGTTGGATACTCCAATAGATTATCATAAAGTTTTGGTGGTAAATGTTCAACTTATGGATCCAGTGCATGTTTCTTGTCTCTCTGATAATGGTCTTCATCAGTTTCGTCCTCTTGACTCTCTTGATTATCTAAATGTTTATCATATTGGACATGGTACCTTGGTACTTTCATGCCTTGATCAACTTCAACCTCAATATATCTTGCTCTATGCGGTTAAATTGGTGGATATCGAAGTAGTAGACGTAGCGGTCGCACTGATTTGTTATGTCTTGGTGGTGGTGGAGGTTGTAGGCGTTGTCGTGGATTTGGTGACTGATTCTAAATCACCAAACGTTCAACAAATTCAGTAAGATTCTGCATTCATTTCTTTAAGTCATCTAGCTGTACTTTAATTTCTGCGTTGTCTCGTTCAAGGGCTGTAATCTTAATCTTTCAATGTGAAGTTGCTCATCAATTGATGAAGATTTCGAACATTCTGTTTTCTTGTTCGGCAACATGATGAACAATATAGAATTCAAGAATTCGAACCTAGAACCTGTTCTCTGATACAATATTAATGTACTTTCAAGGTTTTGTACCTCTCAAGCACAAAGAATAGAGAAACACAAAAGCACCTCGCTAAAGTTTTTCACAAAACTAGCAAAAGCATTCTTCAAACTCACGTCAGAAGAATGTAGGATAAAAAAATCTTACTCGTTCCTCAACCCCTCAAGATTGCAAGAAGCGTTAACTAAAGGAAGAAGAATCAAACAAAAGAGAAATCACGTTTATGAAGCAAGAGCTTAGAAAAACTAATCATCAATGTTTATTTTCAGCATATTGAGCCCTTTAAATAGGCCGTACAATGAGTAAAATTGACGACGTTGAGGAAAACTAATCCTATTTAAGCTAGAATAAGAATAAGGTTAAGAAAAAACTAGCCTAACTAAAATAGAAAAAAAATATTCTAAGTAGGAATGCGATGCCAACTAACAATCCTAGTTTACTAGAACTATAAATATGATCCTACTAAAACAAGAATCATATTACTAGAAAACATGAATTAAGAAATCCTAACCTTTATATGAAAGAAATTCTAATCTTGAATGGATTCTTGGACTTCTTAAATTTTTTGGATTCTTGGCCTTCTTGATCTTGCATATTCCAACTAACAATCCTAGTTTGACTAGAACTATAAATATAATTCTACTAAAACAAGAATCAAATTACTAGGAAATAAGAATTAAGAAATCCTAATCTTTATAGAAAAGAAATCCTAATCTTGAATTGATTCTTGACTTATTGAATTTCATTAATTCTTGGCCTTCTTGATCTTGCATCAATATTTCATCAGATCCCATATTCTCACACCATAAATCTTGAAATTTGTTGTCTCTTGGTGTGAAGTACTTTCTGATACTTATGTAGTTGCTGTTACTCAGAAATCATGAAAGATAAATTAACAATTAAATCATATGAACGTCCAGTAAGTATCAACATCACTCATATACTATCAAATGGAATGCTAATTTAATGTTTCCAAATTTCACTGAATACAACTATCCAGTCGTATTGGTAGCCGTTAAGTAGTAGCAAATCTGAACAAAAGTGTATTCGTGGCTCTTTTCGATTGCTTCTTCCTGTCTAATCTACTTCTCCTCCTAACGTTGGTGCTATTGAATGTGAGGTTATATAAACGTACAAGCAAATTAAACTAGTCACATAAGTTTGGTGAGCTGATTTCTGCTTAAAATCAGCTGATCTGTTTATGTTGGTTTTGGTTTGATCTTAATAATCAAAGCTTATTTAAACATCAAAAGCAGCATAAACTAAAGAGTACTAATTAATAAACCATGGCTCCCGGGATTTTCTTCCTCTCTTATCTGCTACTGATGCTGGCAGTCACCCAAGGTATCCATGCAGTCTATTACATCGTTACCAATAGGGCTGCGAACAGCCTGGTATTGCCCGATTCGACTGTGGAATTGGCGTCCAATATTGCCTGATTTGGTGGCACAAATTTTATATGGAGGATCTTCCAACAGTTATTTCCTGCAGAATGTAAAAATGTTCTGAAAATGATTGATGGAGAAGAATAAGCGTCTTAAATAAAAGGGATTTGCGAGATTGTGGGTTACTGTTAGGGCTGGGGTACTGTTTAAAGTTTGCTAATGGTCAGTGTTTTAAAAGGCGTTTCTGGGCAAGCCCTGGGGCGAGGCGCAAAAAAAAAAATGCCCCGAGGCGATAGTGGGGGACGAAAGTCTCAAAAGGCGTATGCCCAGCAATTCGAGATGTACGCCCGGGCATTGGGGTGCGTTTTTGTAGCGAGGCATTAGCCTAAGAGGTTTTTTTTTCAAATTAAAATAAAATTTGCTGAATAAGTCCGTAATATAATACTCGAACTCTCAAAAGTCCGCTTGTAATTACTCAAAGTTCTAAAAGGAACCGAAACATTGAATTAAAAGTCAAAGACCTTTATTGCTAGAAGCCCTAATTTATGGTTTTTTCCAATTCTTTATCTTGTTCGCTAGTCTGCTACTATCTCCCAAAAGCAACGAACGTCAATTTTTTTGCAAATACAAAGAAAACTCCATTCTACTCAATAGGAGCAAGTTCATAGTTCAAATTGCAGGTTAGTAATCCTCTTTGTTTCTTCATGTAGAAAACTTTATTCCTTTCAATTCAAGTTACTGTTAGTTCCTCTATAGTATTGACTAGTCTTTAGGAGCACATCTCACTTATTTATAGTTTTCTTCAACTTTTATGCAATTTTACCTATTTACAGATATTTATTGTAATTGTATTATTTTATGAAATTTTAAAATTTAAATATCCATGGGGCTTATGCCCCATGCCTCAGGGGTTACGCTTCGGTGAGGCATTTGTAAAATGCCTCGCCTTGTTCCCACGCCTTTTAAGACACTGCTAATGGTAGGGGTAAATCTGGCCGGAGTATAACAGAGGTTAAATGTAGGCAAATCCGAAAGTAGAGGGTAAATTGGCCCTTTCCGTTTTTAATTTGTCTCAAAAATGAAATGGCTAAATGGCTTCCTGCAAGCAGGCTTACCTTGTCGCAGGGCTGAATGGAGGTTTCTTGACATTTGTAATGTCAGTATTCATGCTACTTGCTTGGGTTTCCTATCGCCTGTCTATCAAGTCCTTTGGTCTCAGATCTTTCAGGTAAAGTTTATTAGTTATCTGCTTCTCTGCTAACTAACTTTTTGTTTGTACAACTCCAGAAAACTGTATGTTCTCTTGTTACTAGTTTATGCCTCTGAAGTTCCAGCCTGTTGCTCATCAGTTAATAACATATTTTGCTGATCAAAAGCTGTTTTTGTCAGGTCAACTGCATGTTATGTGATCCCTCTCATTCCTTGCCTAATGCACACAGTGTATTTTGGTGGATTTCTTGTTGCTTTTGTTATTGAAAAAATGGGCATGACAGGCTCACTTCCCCCTCCTTTTGGTTAGTATCTCCGACCTTGTTTCTAGAGTAGATATTGTTTGTACATACATGTCAAACAATTGACGATTAATTGATAAATCGCTACTCCTTTTTAGAGGATTGGCAATGCCAACGAGGGTATCTATGATGATTTTAGCACATGCTTGCCTTACGTTTCACGTAGATGTATTGGCACACAGGTTGGAGTGCATAATAGTGGTCTTGATCAGTGTTTTAGAATTCTTGGGACGAGTCATGGGGTGAGCCCCCCGGTGTAGTAAAAAGGCAACGGGGCCATTTTGGGGGGGGGGGGGGCAAAAGTGTTGCAGTGTATAAGCCCTATTGCTCTGGACGTACGCTTAGGCATTGAGCGAGCTTTTATTTTGGGGCGTAAGCCCATAAAACCTCTCCAAAATAGAATTAAAATTGCTAAACAAGACCTTAATTTATTACAAACAAACACCAGTTTGTTGTTAAATTCTAAAAAGTCAAAAAACTTAAAAATCAAAAGATTTTTATGCGTAGCCCTTTGTTCTTTCTCTTCGTCTTTTACTGGGTAAAAGGGAAAATGATCAATTAGCAAACAAAGCAAAATGCATCATCCTTCATCACTTGCTTTGGTTCGACGCTTCTGATTGTAGTTCTTTCTTCACTTTTCCTTCTTTTCAAGTTTTCTTGCTCTAGTTTATAAATTTTTACTCAGTTCTTTTCAAAGCCGGATTTTTTTTAAAATTATTGTTTTAATAAAATTTAAGATGAAGCAATTCTGATTAGTTTTTAGTCAACCGCTTACGCTCAGCCCCTCGAGGCTTATGCCTCGCCCTCTATCAGGTAAAACGCTTTAGGTCACGTCCGCGCCTTCTAAAACACTGGTCTTGATTGTGCAGCCAACTAAACAATGAAATGAAAGGTTGTCTTACCATCCCCAATTCAAAATCTTGTAGTCAAATTGGTATTTTAGATCAAGTTGCAACATATGGAGTAGTCGAATATCTTATGATAGAAAGTGCAGATTGTTTATTACTTGATGCCGAAATGCTTCATTTATGCACGGACTCTTGATTAGACTAGATTTTTTCTTTTGTCCTGCTGTGATTTAGAAATTCATCTCTTTCTCTTCACAGTGGCCAAATTAGAGCATGTGATAAAAATTCTTAAAATCGCAGAATAACTTCTTTGGTACTAGAACATTTTTACCCCTGCTCCTCCAAAATATAATGCTCTTGAAGGCATAGAAATCTCAATCGACAAAATGGAAAACCTGCAATTTGTTTTACTTGAAGCTCAGGCTAAATGAATAAAAACATTTATGCAAAATAAAAATATAAATACAGAGAAAATGTCAAGGTGAAAATGATCCAGAGATTCATTACACTGACTGTTGCAGCTTTCCTTTATGTGAACTTATGAAGACCTTGATATGTGATGAAATTGCAGTTGGATTTGAGCATTTAGTAGTACAAACAATAAATAGGTAACTCATTTGCTTTGCAGGGTATTTTATTCCTGATGTTATAGTGGCAGCAATAATTGGACTGGTGACTAGTTGGTCCATTGGGCCTCTTTTGCCTGTTGTGAGCTACTGGTTAGCCAGGTCACCTATAATGCATTTTTTGCTACACAGCAGTGTTCTCGCTCTGGCCCTTTCATCACAATTCTTTCCATACAGTACTGACGCACCAAAAAGAGTTATATTACAGCATACTATCAGGAGTGCAGGTATCAAAGAAGTAGCAATTCATTTTCCCTAATAAGAAGGAAAAAAAAAAAGGAAAAAAGAAGGGAAGAGATTAAAAAGTAAATTTTCCAGATTACAATTCGGTTCAAGTATATCTTTCAGTTTTTGGCTGCTTCTTAGATGCTATGGACCCCTCTGGAAGAAAAGCTCTCTCCTTTCTGGAGTTACAGAACTAAGTAGGCAGAAGTTGTTAGAAGATATGCCCATCGTGTCATGCCTGCTTAAGCTGTATTGCTTCATAGTTGGTTCTATGAAGGGGAGGGAACAGTGAATCAAAAAGGAACTCATTGTTTTTTCTCTTCGGGTATATAGTGATCATTTGTAACCAGTTGTCTGATATGATTAGAACAAAAGGAGATATACTTTCTTCTTTTAGATTTTGTCCAATTCTGGAAACTGACAAGGAGAGTACCGGCCCCCCTGTTTTTCTTCCAACTCCTTTCCTTCCCCTTTTAATTCTAACCAAACATATTGTAAGATGGAATCCAGTAGTATGAGTATGCAACTTAAATTTTTGAGTTTAATCTGTGATTATGTGCACTTCCAGATGAATTCCTTTGTGTCTTCTTACTAATAAGTTAGTGCTGGCTTGGCAGGTGCCAGTCAAATTATGGAAACTACCTATGATTTTGCTGTTGTTGACTCCAATTCTCTGCCTTTCATTTTCAAACATGCCCCTGAAGTGGCCAAGGCACTGCACATTAATACAGAATTATCCTTTGCTGCTGTCAAACAGTCTCACCAAGCTGATTGGATGGTAGATACTTTGAAGCTTTGCTATGATTAGCCAAACACATTTTCGTATGATATTTGTGTGTTTTCCCCCACAGGACATAGGCCTGTCTTCTTTTACAAAGGTCTTGAATTGGTTAGATTTGCTCCTACATATACCAGCTTGTATCCAGTCCTTGCTTCCCTTAAGTAGTAACATGCTTAGGCTGCCTACTTTCTGTATGTACAGTTTTTGCAGCATTTACTGTGCTGGATTATAAAATCACCTTATCGGTTCTCCCAAAAAAAGGGGGGAAAAAGGGAACTACTTTCATCCTGAATCCTATAGCTGTTGGTTTTGAAATCTTGTTTACTCAAGAAATATTACCATGTGACTGTTCTTGTTTTCGAAAGACGTTCTTAAGTTTTTATGGGGGAGTAAACTGGGTTACAGCCGAGTATCGTGATGAAGTGCTACTTTTCTAAACCTTTGCTGTTGTATTGAAGTGGCGCTCCGATATTTTGTAAATTATGTCCTAGGGGAAATTCAAATAATCTATTTTGCTTTCATGTAATAATCTTTTCCCTCTTGCAGGGGATATTTCCAATATCTTCGTTGTTTTCAAGATGCATGAAGTTTCCTGCGCAAAGTTCGGATGTCTTGACTGAATACAATCATTTCCCACATTTAGCGATTAACAAGCCACAAGAGAGTTTGAGTGGGGTTTCCCGTAGGATCTACTTGGAGTTTTCCCTTGGGTAAATTGGATAATTACAATTTATGTCTTTATTTCATATTGGCATTTTCAAAAGTGAATCTTATAAATGAGTTCAGGAGTCTTATATCCAAGGTATCCAATACATTTTTGAAATGTTAAATTAGTGGAGATCCATTTTCCTGGAGGTTACCAACTTTAGTGCTATGCCACTTTATGTGATCTCGTGGTGCACTGAACTTCTTCATGTTCTGATGCAGATATAAATTATCTGCTGGCTGTATCAAAACTATTTAGTAGAACCCTCTGAATTATGCAGTTCATTGGATGATGTTTCTGCTGATTGCTAAATATGAATGTCTGTCGTTTTGACAATATTTCTAAGGTTTAATAAAGTATAGCACTGTGGAACCATAGAAATGAGTTTTACCTTGTTTTGAATTAAGAAAATATTTTGTTCACATGAAATTTTCAATCTTTTTTGCTTGAAATTGACACCAAAAATTTATCAGAATTCAGAACTGCTTACAGGATTAAAGTCTCTTCAACTAGGCATTTTCAAAAGTGAATCTTAAGAATGAGTTCAGAGATCCATGATCCTTGGTAAAAAGAATGAATTTATAGTGTATCAAAGATGACCATGACCTCTCACATCTGAGGATCCAGACACTTATTTTACCTGTTTTAAGTTAATGTATACAGGTTACTAATATCTGTTATGGCACTTTATGTGATCTCATAGTGACCCGAAAGTTCAATTCATGTTTTAATGTAGATTAATATTTTTTTTGCTAAACATGTTCTGATGTAGATTATCCGCTAGCTGTATCAAATTGTAGTAATCTGATTACAGAAAGATCCCTCTGAAATATGCAGTTCATGTCAACGTGATGCTGTTATTTATTGCTGGATACGAATCACCCCAGTTTGACAGCATTTTTTAGGTTTAATAGAGTATAGCATGTGAAATCATAAAGTTGATGTTTACCTTTGTTTGAACTCTGGAAATATTGGTCCTCGGATTATTTTCAATCTCCATAGCTTGAAATTGATGCCAAAATCGATCATGAACTGCAAATCGGATAAAGTTAAATTCATACTCAGATATGATAAGGTTTCCTAGTATATTTTCTCCTAGTACTATTGTGTTAAAACTAGAATCTCTGTCCCTACTAATAAATCAGCTGTTTCATAGTTTCTCTTGTCTGCTTTCAGTTGCTTGAGGGAAGTCTGGGTTGCAGTTCTTAATATAACTGGTTCATTATCCAGCTGGTCATTTGCAGACAACATTCTTCCAGGTAATCTATATGTTGTCAGCTTTCAGTATGGATCTTTTTCCCTATGGCAGTATTGTTAATCTCAGTGGACATGTTATACAGCTCCTGAGAAGACCGGTAATGGTCCTCCATCATATATATGTAGATTAAGTGGTGCAGGCGATAAAAACTGGACCTTTTGGTTGGAGGTATGACTTCATGTCAGATGCTTTATTTCAGTCAGTTGTATCAACTTATTCAAAATACATATGCTCGTATACTGTTGTGTCTAATCTGCCTGCATAAACTATATGTTACTGTGAAAGCTTAGTACACCGCTGACAACACTTTGGTAGCTAGTTTTGATATGTTACTAGAAGAAAAATAGTGTCCTGACACACAAAGAACAATTAGGCTTTGCCTTCAAGCCGTTTTTAAAGAATTTAAAATTAAGTTTAAGGTGTTGGACCTATTGTGTTGATAATTTCATGTGTATCACGACCCAATTTGCCCAAGCCATGATGACACCTGACTTAACCCGCTAGGCGAACCAACAAAACTAAAAGCATGATCCGAAGGTGATAAATAATATAATAATTGTTACATAATGAACATAGACATTCTGTTACTTAATGAACGTAGACATACTCTGTGTAATGTACATTGCAGAACTATAGGGATTCACAACAAATCTATAGGATTTCTTTTTTGATTCTTCTATAGTTAGGGCCATGTACTTATATATATACTTGGTACTTCTTGACATGATAGACAAGAAATTGCTCAATCGTCTCTGCATCTTACATGGTGTCAGAGCGGGTTCTCCGGCCTCACCGGTCTTAGATAAAGAACTTACTGGAACTGTTAATTAGGGTCAGAATACTTTTGAAGAGTTTGGAACTTGAAGTTTAACCATCACCACCAACCTAGCAAGGACCGCCTACCCCAGATCTACATAATCCCAGAATCTGGTGGTCGGAGTAGGCACGAGCGGATCTCACGCGTCAGCGAAGCATTTCCGATGCAATCTGCAGAAGTGGCGCGTGGAGGCACGTGGATTATCAGAATCAGGTGCTGCTTGGTTCTCCAGCATCGACTTGACATTTCCGGCCAGTCTATGGTGTTTGTTTGTTCAGCAAAACGTGGTCAGGAAAATCTCTTATTGCCCCAGTTTCTGTCCATAGTGTCTAACCTTTTCTCTGTTGTGTTCGAATTTTGTTTTCTTCTGTGATTGCTCTATCCTTAGTAGTGAACCAACTTTGTGTATGGAACTTTGGCCTTTTTATAGCTTTGAGATTAATCTGTTGGTTAGTGATTCTTGGTTACTATTTCTTACCAGTATCGCCCGGGCTTTTGCTTGATTACTGCCCATTTGATTGGCTCTCTTAGATTTCTGTTTCTTTGTTTCATTGGGTATCTTTTTCGCTGGTTCGCTGGATAGTGTTATTCTAGTGGAGAGCTTTTGGTAGGCAAGTTCTTTGAGTTGTTGATTCATTGTCTTAGTAGCAGTGATTGTTGAAAATTTCTTTGTGTAGAGCTTTTTTGGCTTTTCTGACATTTATATTGATACTTTGGGGTTTCTTTTTGGAAAGATGACCATAAACAATAAGCAAGGAGGAAATAATACTACAGCTCCTAGTCCAACAATTTTGGTTTTGGATGAGTTTCTAATATTTCTTTAATATCAGAAATCAATTAAGGAATCTCCTTCAGTAACTGCTTTTCCTGGGTCAAATAAATCATGTCTTATTACCTCTTCAAATAAATATGGGTGATTGATTCAGGTGACACAAATCACATGACAGGTAATCCCAATATTATTTCTAGCTTTCGGTCACAAAGCACCCTCTCCAGTTACTGTAGCTGATGGATCAACTTGTAGCAGTGTTGGATCCGGGACTGTTAAACCAACTTCTTGTATTATCCTGTCATCTGTATATGTCTACCAAACTTGGCCTTTAATTTGATTTCTGTAAGTAAAATCACCAGAGACCTTAATTGTTTTGTCGCGTTCTTTCCCGATCATTGTTTGTTTCTGGTTCTTACAACGAAACAAGTTGTTGGTAAAGGATATCTATCTGGTGATCTCTACATTCTTGATGAATGGGAGCCACGATCTGTTGCATGTTCCAGTGCCGTGTCTCCTTTTGAAGCACATTATCGATTGTGACATCCTTGTCTACCTCTATTGTAGAAGCTCTGTCCTCAATTTCAGAATATTTTTTCATTGGATTGTGAGTCATGTCGATTTGCAAAACACCTATCGTATCTCGTTAGGTCCAAGGGTAAATAAGCGAGTTGAATCAACTTTTGAGTTAGTTCATTATGATGTTTGAGGACCATGTCCTGTTTTTTCCAGAGCTAGGCATAAGTATTTTGTCACTTTTGTAGATGATTTTTCTTGAATGACTTGGATTTATTTTATGAAGAGTCGTTCTGAAGCGTTTACTCACTTTTCTGCCTTTTGTGCTGAAGTCAAATCTCAATCCAGTGGTCCAGTGCGTATTCTTAAGGAGTGATAACGCTAAAGAATGCATGTCAAAGTTATTGTAGTCCTACATGAGAAGGCATGGTATACTACATCAGTCTTCATGTGTTGATACACTGGAGTTGCTGAGAGGTAGAATAGTCATTTACTTGAGACAACTAGGGCACTTATGTTCCAAATAAAGATTCCTAAACAGTTCTGGGCTGATGCGGTCTCTATGGCTTGTTTTCTGATTAATCGCATGCCATCTACTGTGCTTGGTGGTAATGTGCCTTATAGTGTTCTTTTCCCAAACAAATCATTATTTTTCGTGGAACTTAAGGTGTTTGGATGCACATATTATTTCGAGATGTTCGACCATGTATTACCAAGTTGGATCCTAAGGCATGGAAGTGCGTTTTCTTGGGTTATTCTCGCCTTCAGAAGGGGTTTCAGTGTTATTCTATTGAGTTTGGCAAATATTTGGTGTCAAATGATGTGGTATCTTCAGAGACTACACTATTCTTCTATGCACCTCCCATTTCTACAAATTAGGGGCAGGAAGATGAGTGGCTAATATATCAGGTTACCCGTGCCTTATCAGAACAACCAGACGATATTCCTCTAACTCCTAATTATTCTGTTGAACACCAATCAACTAGTGTGCCTTTAGCACCTACTTCAACTGTGTTTGCAAGACCGCCAATTGTTCAAGTTTACTCGCGGAGGCGAGAGACAAAGGAGACATGTCTTGCACCAGTTCCTCCGTCATCAGATTCTCATCTGCCTGGTCCTCCAGAAAACCTTGACCTTCCTATTGCTCTTTGCAAAAGTATACGTACTTGCAAATCCACATATCCCACCGCTAATTTTGTTTTCTATGACCACTTATTGTCTATGTCTAGATCTATGATTGCTTTTCTAGACTCCATCTCGGTACCCAAGACATTGAAGGAGGTTTTGAATCATCCCGGATGGTCTAATGCAATGCTTGAGAAAATACATGCCTTGCAGGATAATCACACATGGGATTTGGTGGATTTACCCAAAGGAAAGAAACCGGTGGGATGTACGTGGGTCTTCACAGTTAAAGTTAATCCAGATGGTTTCGTGGCAAGACTTAAGGCTAGACTTGTGGCTAAAGGGTATGCTCAAACTTATGGGGTGGTTTAATCTGACACCTTCTCCCTGGTTGCCAAACTCACTTCTGTCTGCTTATTTGTGCTGCTTTCGAGAATTGGCCTTTACATCAGCTAGATATCAAGAATGCGTTCTTTCATTGTAACATTTAGGAGAAAGTGTATATGGAGTAACCACCCGGTTTTGTTGCTCAAGGGGAGTATAGGAAAGTCTGTCATTTGAAGAAGTTCTTGTATCGCTTGAAGCAGAGTCCTCGAGCTTGGTTTGGCAAGTTTAGTGAAGTAGTTCAGGAGTTTGGGCTGAAAATGAGCAAGTTTGATCACTCAACAGTTGGCACTATTCTCCTCGTTCTGTATGTTGATGACATTGTTATCACAGGAGGTGACTATGCGGGGATCTCTTCCCTCAAGTCTTTCTTGCATACTAGGTTTCTTAAAGAGGACTTGGGCATGTTGAAATACTTTTTGCAAGTAGAAGTAAATAGAAGCAACAAGGGAATTCTTTTGTCTCAGAGAAAGTATATTCTTGACTTGCTTGCAGAAACTGGAAAGTTGACAGCTAAACCATGCAGTACTCCAATGATTCCTTATGTGCATTTTATGTAAGATGGTGTCGGTCCTTTTGATGATCCAGAGAGGTACAAGAGGTTAGTTGGGAAATTAAACTACCTCATTGTGACTCGTCTAGATATTTTTGCGGTAAATGTTGTTAGCCAGTTTATGTCTGCACTAACGGTCAAACATTAGGCAACTTTGCAACAAATTTTATGTTACTTGGAAGAAGCTCCTGGACTAGGCATATTATATAACAATCACGGCCATACTCGTATTGAGTGTTTTGCAAATGCTAATTGGACTGGATCCAAAATTGATAGAAGATCAACTACATGCTATTGTGTCTTTGTTGGAGGGAACCTGGTATCATGGAGGAGTAAGAAGCAAAATGTTGTATCTTGATCCAGTGCAGAATCCGAGTATAGGCTATGTCACACTTTACGTGTGAAATTATGTGGATATTTCAGCTTTTGACTGAAATTGGTTGGAGCATACAGGAGCATCCAATACCAGCAAAACTCAGGTGTGACAATCAAGTTGTCCTCCATATTGCGTCAAATTTGGTGTATCATGAAAGAACTGAGAATGTTGAGGTTAACAACCATTTTATTCATGAGAAGATTCAAGAGAACTTGATCTCCACTAGCTACGTGAAGATAGGAGAGCAACCAATTGATTTGGTCACAACGGTGTGGAATGGAATTCAAGTTGATTACCTTCGTTAACAAGCCGGGCATGATTAATATCTATGCTCCAGCTTGAGAGGGATTATATAGTAGAACTATAGGGATTCACAACAAATCTCTAGGATTTCCTTTTTGATTCTTTCTATAGTTAGGGCTATCTACTTGTATATATATACTTGTTACTTGATATAACAGACAATGAAATTGATCAATCATCTCTGTATCTTATAATATTAAAGTCTCATAAAATGTCATAAATAGAGTGAAAATACCAAATCTGACACAAATGCGGAGTACCCAAAATAAACCCCCAAGACTCGTTACATGATGTCATGAGCTACTAAGGAATAAAAATACAATGATGTCCCAAAATACATCAATCTTTGAAGAGAAGGAACAATAATAAAGAGATATCGGAAAGGTAACTCCAAGGTACTATGGATCAACCAAGGCAGCTCAGACTCGAGTCTCCAAATCAAGCTCATAAGACTGAAGAACAATCAAGGTACTCTGGATCAAGCAAGGCAGCTCATCCTCGAGTCTCCAAATAAAGCTTCTTAGCAATCTTATGGGCTCCAGTTGTATAATACTCCAGTGGTAACAGGGTTCGAATCTGCACAAAAATGTGCAGAAGTGTAGTATGAGTGCATCAACAGTATTCTATAAGTATCATTGATTATTCCTATGTCTTGAGGGTTTGTCAAATTACTCACTTTATAAACCTGTGCAGTTCATATGCGTATCGGTAGTAGAGATAAGATAAATAGGACATGCACAATCTGCACTAGCAATATGAGGCATGCTTTTCAGCTAACAAGAATGTATAATGCATCAAGGCAGCTTAGCACTTAGATGAAATGCAACTACTTAGTCTCAAAAAATCAATGCATTATAAAAACTCAAATTTTATGTCAATCGACACTATCTAAATGTCTAACAAACTTGTTCTCACACTACCCGGTGTAGCTTGGGTGATGCAGTGACTCATGAGACGAATCTAAAGCCATAGGCAATATGAACATCAATCCACACACCCTAGTTAATACCTCAACATGAATGTTAATCTACATGCCCTAATAGCTCAACAACTCATAATCATGTCAAACAAGTAATGAGAACATTATATGCTGACACAGTGCATATAAATAGTTTAACTATGTAAAATAGGTACATAAAATCTACAATCTTATACTAGTATGTGAAGGATGCCTATTGCATTATACTAGATGTAAAGCATACAAGGTCTCTCATAATAACGCAACATGGAAAACTTAGTATTCGCATATACGTTCATCACGTTGTGACGAAAATACAAGTTCAAACCGTGGTGCTAGAGAAGCACAAGTGGCAGCCGTATTTTCTACAACAATAGAAGCTTATTGGACTCTCGAAGGTGCTATTGGAGTTTGAGAATTGGGACGCGAATGTATAATGCTTACAGTAATTAGCCTTTTCCAATTGAAGCCCAAGAATCTCAAAACATTGACGAAGTCCAAGAATCCATTCAAGATTAGAATTTCTTTTCCTTAAAGACTAGGACTTCTTAATTCTTGTTTTAGTAGGATTATATTTATAGTTCTAGTCTAACTAGGATTATTAGTTGGTATTCTGTTCCTACTAGAATAGTTTTTCCTATTTCAGTTAGGATAGGTTTTTCTTAACCTTATTCTTATTCTAATTTAATTAGGATTAATTTTCCTTAACCTTACCAATTTTACTCATTGTAAGGCCTATTTAAAGGGCTTAATATGCTAAAAATAAACATTTGTTGCTTAATTTTCTAAACTCTTGCTTAAAAAACGTGATTTCTCTTTTGGTTGACTCTTCTTTCTTTATTCAATGCTTCTTGCAATCTTGCTGGATTGAGGAACGAGCGGGTAAGATTCTTTTCATCTTACATTCTTTTCACGTGAGTTTGAAGAATGCTTTCGCTAGTTTTGTGAAAAGTTTAGCGAGGTGTTTTTTTTTTTTAATTCTTTGTGCTTGAGAGGTGCAAAACCTTGAAAGTACATCAATTTGGTATCAGATTGTTAGTTGGCATTCCATTCCTTCTAGAATAGTTTTTTCTATTTTAGTTAGGTAGGTTTTTCTTAACCTTATTCTTATTCTAGTTTAATTAAGATTAGTTTTTCTTAACCTTATCAATTTTACTCATTGTAAGGCCTATTTTAAAGGCTTAATATGCTAAAAATAAATGCTGGTGATTAGTTTTCTAATCTCTCGCTTCGAAAACGTGATTTCTCTTTTGGTTGACTCTTCTTTCTTTATTTAACGCTTCTTGCAATCTCACAGGATTGAGGAACGGGTGAGTATGATTTTTTTCATCTTACATTCTTCTCATGTGAGTTTGAAGAATGTTTTTGCTAGTTTTGTGAATATCTTTAGCGAGGTACTTTTGTTTTTTCTCTATTCTTTGTGCTTGAGAGGTGCAAAACCTTGAAAGTACATCATCTTGCATATATGTTACCTCCATTCACGTAATATTTAACAAACAAGAGTGATTGGGCAAAGATTCTGCTATTGAGGTCAAAGCCTTAACTTGCCTCGTCCAAGCAAGCTCTACTCTTCGAGAACACCCTTGCCTAGCTATAAATCTGCCAAACTACCTATCTAATCATAAGAGTATTCAACGATGTCAAATAATACTATTGGACTCAATTAAAAAATTTAAATCTTGGGCTAAGTCAAAAGTCAACTCAAAATCAAATCTGAGACCATATGGTCAAACTCCAAAATCAAAGTCAAATTTCGTTGTTCTTTTACCTCATCAATCTAAATCTATGCTTAAATTTCAATCCAAGTCCATTTTAGGATTCAATTTGATATTTTAGTGATTCTTAGTCTTCTCCAAAGTTTCATCAAATTCTACCTCGCATTCATGTTTCTAAGATTAAATTAATGATAGATTCATGGTATACTTATAGATTCGGGTTAGAATCACTTACCTCAATATTCAAAATGAAAATCTTGCTCAAAATCCCCGAAACTCAGAGCTTTCAAGTCCAAAATGAGTGAAAATGAGTTAAAATCACGAAATGGGGTTTATTTATACAAATTATACAAAACCTAAAAATTCAGAAGTTTGGCATGTGGGGGATGGACATGCGTGTGCCTTAACCCCGATGAAGGGTCACGTGCGATGGAGGTGAGTCGCACATCCGATTCCTGTTGCCTTCAATTTTCTACAACTTTCTAGTTTCACTTCGAATTGCTCGAAACTCACTCTCCAGGACCCGTCCAGACTATCCCGACAAGTCCAAACTAACTATAGCCTATCCAAGATCTCGAAACATGAAACGAAGCGCAAATACTAGATCAAGGGGTAGAGTTGCTACTAAAATTCCTTAAACTTTCAAGTTGCATGAAATGGTGACAAAATGCCCTGAGCCCCTCGGTGTAAAAGTGATTCATATTCGTAAGTCTCAAAACATCATACAAACCTATGGGAAGTCTCAAATTTGAGGATGAGGCACTAGAACTCGAAATAAGGGGTTGAGATATTATAATGTGAAAGGGGGGAGGAATTGGTAGTATCAGATGCTAAAATCAATATCCTTTTGTCACCAGAATTGTACATGTAGAGACTACTAGTGGATTTAATCTTTGTCCAAAACGACGTTGAAATTACTATTAACTAATTATGTCCTCGTAGAGTTTCGGTCCTACTTCCAGCCAGGCAACCCATTGTCTACTCAGCCAACAAGTGGAATGTTCGTTATTATTCACATGAGCATATCTAGATATTCTTGAACATTTCCATGTTGATATCATCTATTGTTCCTTTTTTTTTTTTTTTTTTTTTTTAAAAAAAATCTGTTGTTGCTTTCATTATCGTGCAGGCGAGCAGTTCAGATGCCATTAGGGTTGATGTGGCTGTAGTGGACCAGTATTTGACAGAGTCTGCTGCTAAATTGAAAGGCCTTTTTCCAGATTGGACGGATGTGACTGCATTCTCAAGTTTTATGTCCACCTATGTGTTTTAGTTCGCATAACATTTTATGTCTGTTCTTTTTTTATTTCCTTTTTGGTTGCATCATACTACAGCATAGCCTTGTTTTTACTTTTCTTATTTACCTCATTATTCCTTTTAAATAGAAAAAGTAAAGTTTGTTTAGAGCTTGTGAATTCCTAGGTTTCTCTTTCAATAAAAAGCTTATTGCTGGCGAAGGACAATTTATTGTTATTTGTGAAGCGTAAAGCTGTAAACTTTTGTACCCATAATATTTTAAGTGCTTAAAGGAAAATTTAGTTTTAAAGGCTGAATATGGCCTTTCTGCTCAAACCTTAATGTATTGGAGGAATTTGTACTGGAACATAAGAGATTAACGATATACAAGCTTTAGGTTGACGAATAAAAATGTATATATTACCGTGTAAACTGGTATATATATGTTTGTTTTTTAGCAAATCCACTAGGCAGTATTCTAGGGTTAGTTTTTATATATATCTAAAATAAAAAACATAGTGTCATGAGGTCTTACAAAATGAATGAAATAAACTTTGACAACACATATTCCCTATTATCAAAGTTGAGCGAAGAGCTCAACAATGATAGTACATGATGCATTCTAAAAAAGATAAGAAAATGAACTATAAAAACTAGCCCGGATAAGTCATCACAGTTGAGCCCATATGTCATATTCCTTTGTTGCGCATTTGGCCACTATCCTTTTGCAAAGCTGGACATGTGCATAATGAATCCAATTTTGTGCACTCCAAACGCACTTGCCTCGTGTTTTTGCTGCCTCGTCTCCTTTCCTTGTGATTTGTTGCATTTGATAGACCAAACACAACCAAGCAATCCTTCCTCGTGTCTATAATCCAGAAGAGTACCTGCTTTGTCATAAAAAATAGCAATACCACGCACATTCCATATTGTCTCTAGTGTCCAACATTCGTGCACGAAGTTGAGCACGCACTGTTTGGTGAGGAATGCGTGTGACGTATAGCAATAATCAAATGAAACCTTTACATGGCGCAATTCTTGGGATGTTGTAGTAATGAATTGCATTGGGTTTTTACTCCAAAATAAACCCATTAGTCCCATTTTTGAATGCCAAAAGCACATACCTCTCATGAATTTCACGATCAACATTTCGTCCATGCTTGTGCCTATCCTTGCTTCCCCTCCAATGGATTGAGTAACAAGTACTAATACCACCATTTGTAGGTTGATCAAGAGATAGTGCACGGATACTGTAGCGTTTCCTGCAAAAAAGAAAATTATGTTAGTAAAAAGCACCATCATGTTCTGCTCCCATAGGATTTGAACATGATGGTCACGTAGCTCGCACATAGTCTCCTCCTTACCCTTTGTACACTCCTCCTCTACACCTCCTAACTCCTGGCAACTCGTATTCTCAAGTATGGGCATTGGAGTTTATCATCATTAACAATTCTTCTCCCTTATACATCCAATTGCACGAAACTATCACACTCAAATGTGCCATTGTCCAGTGCATAATTGGCAAGATGGTTTGCCAATCTATTCCCCTCCCTAAATATGTGTGATACCCTAGTAGTACATGCCTCCATAATCTCCCTTATTTCCTCCAAATAATCAACAATCGCCCATGGTGGTTTCCAGTTGCCTTCAATAACATTTTTCAGCATCATAGAATCAGTTTGCAACCAAATGTGAGTAACCTTAGGGCCTCCAGAATAGCCAAAGTTTCAGCCACCGTGTTTGTACTCTCATGTATCTCCTTTCCACACGCATGTATCACATCTCCAAGCTCGTTTCTAACACAAAAACCAATAGCAGTCCTACCAGGGTTCCCCCTCGATGCACTATCAGTGTTTACCTTAACCCAACCATCACTAAGAAATTCCCAAAATACTTTGTGAACCTTCAATCTGGGAGAGTAGTTCTCCATCAAATGCAAAAGATCAGGCCACCTATGTGGTACATGTTTAATCCTAGGTTTTCTAACTTTCACAAGAGATTGTAGAGTAGATGATACTTGATACATGATCTTATGAATAGTTACACTTTCCCCATGGTTATAATTGTTTCTCCTTTTCCACAACTCCCAAATAATTATGCAAGGCAAAGCTTGAAAAATTGGTTTGAGCCTTGGCACCACTTGGACATTCCAGCACTTCATCACTGCTTGGTGCAAGTTTAGGCCTTCTAAGATAATCTTGCAAATGAGAAAAAGTAAGACCATACCCTAGTAGCTGCATACTACTTGAAGAATAGATGCCCTAATGTTTCCTCATATGGATTTGCATAACACCAACACATAGAAGGCATGAAGTAACCCCATCTTCTAAGTGTATCATCCAGTGCTATCTTTCCCTTCCAAATTTTTCACATAAAGAAAGATATCTTGAAAGGAAGTCCTTTCACCCACACGTTCCTATACACAATGCTATAAATCCCTTCTTCTCAAGTATTCCCAAGAAGACTTGATAGTAAAATCCCCCTTAGTTTCCAACATCCACTATGCTTTGTCAAGGGTATCATGAAGCAATGAAGGCTTGACAGTTTCTAGAATATGCGTTGCTAAATCTTCAGGCAGTATCTCCTCAATTCTATCTCATCCCAAGCACCATCCTGGACTACCTCGTATATGTTATGAACTGATTCATCACAATAAAAGTCTGGTGGAGTAACAAAATATAATGCTCCCAATCTTGTCCAATTATCAAACCAAAATAGTGATGATCCGATTCTTGGTTGCTATACAATTTGATGCTCAATCAAATCCCTACATTCCAACATTCTTCTCCATGCATGTGAGCCCCTTCTCCAATGAACCACTATAGCATTAAATTTTTTATAATATTTTTGGCTCATAAATGCACTCCATAGTGTAGGTTTTGTTCTAAGATTCTACCAAAGCTTATAAAATAAAGCCTTGGAAACATCATGTAAGGATCTAAAACCCACACCTCCTTCATCAAATGGCAGACACAAATTGTTCCATGAAGCCTAGTGTCTACTCTTACCTCCAACAGCACTACTCCAAAAGAATTGTGCAAACATCTTATATAGCTTTTCAATAACGTACTTTTGAGGATTCCCTGCAGATAGAAGATGTATTGGCATAATTGGTAATACATAAGAGATGAGTACTGCTCTACCTCCAATCGACAATAGTTTACCTTTCCAAGCTTGCAACTTATCAAGGATTTTGTTGAGGAGTCCTTGATAATAGTCCATCTTCCTCCTAGCATAGAATATGGGGCAGCCAAGATACGTGAAAGGGAAGTCTTGCCTGCTTATGCTAGTAGAATGGTGCATATAGATAGTTGATTTTGCCTTGTTAATCAACTGCCCAGAAGCAACTTTGTAACCACTTAACACCTCCATAACAAGCTGTAGGGATATAGCATCTGAAGAAGAGAAAATGATAGTGTCATTTGCATAAGCCAAATGATTTATCTTTGGACTCCATTTAGGTAATCTAAATCCACAAAAATACAGGTTCATGTGAAGAGCATTCAAACCCCTAGACAAAGATTTAGTTGCCAGAATAAACAGTGTAGGAGATAATGGATCTCCATGCTTAACCCCTCTAGTTGACTTGAAGAAGCCATAAGGTTGCCCATTAAGGAGCACAGAATACCAATTATTAGACACAATTCCATAGATCAAACCAATGAACCTCTCACAAAATCCCATCTTCATCAAAACTTTTGTCAAGAAAAGCCATGAAAGCTTATCATAAGATTTTGTCATATCAAGTTTGATCACCATATTAGGGCCAGCCTTAGTTCTCAATCTTATATTAGTGATGATCTCTTGAGTAAGTAACACATTCTCCACAATGCTTCTCTCCTTTACAAAGCCAGCTTGCTCATCCGATATTAATAAAGGAAGAATATCAACCATCCTCTCATGCATACCCTTGAGAATACTTTGTTAATGAAGTTGCTTAAACTTATTGGCCTCATGTCTGAGAATGTTGTGACTTCCTTCTTCTTTGGTAATAAAATTAAGTTTGTATGAGTCACAAACTTAGGTAGCTTTTGCCCATTAAAGAAAGCTCAAACTATTTCAAACACATCATCCCCAATATTATCCCACAGGCCTGTAAGAAGCACCCATTGAAACCATCCGGACCTCCAGCACTCTCTCCATTAAGCCTAAATACTGCCTTGTTAACCTCTTCTTTAGTCGGCTGTTTGATGAGTTCTTCATTATGCCTCAACTCTACCATGCTAGGTACATGATCAAGGATGCCAAAAGCAGTAGGAACTTGATCTTCATGGAATTTTGCCTGGAAAAAGTAACTGCTTCCTCAGCCATATCATCATTGTTTTCCAGCCATTGTCCTCCACTGTTTTGGATTCTTCTTAGCTGCAGCCTCTTTCTTCTTCCATTGACCTGTGCATGAAAAAACTTAGTATTTCTATCCCCATCATTGAACCAATTAATCCCAGCCTTCTGCTTCCAGAACTCCTCCTCCAAATAAAGATATCTAATGAAGTCATCTTGTACCTTCAATAGCCTTTCTCTATTGTGTGGTGTTGGATTTAACTCAAACTGAGTTTCATGTACAATAACAAGCTCCTCTAAGCTAGCAACTTTCTCGAAAATGTTACCATAAGTGGCTTTGCTCCACAATGACAGAGCTTTCTTCACCTTCTTCATCTTGTGATTAAACACTAAGAATGGATTGCCACAAAAATTTGCCCGCCAATTTTCTTTGACAACATCCAAGAAAGTGTCATGTTTAATCCAGAACTTCAAACACTTGAAACACTTCTTAATAGGTGCTGAATTAGGATCACAAGAAATGATCATAGGGCAATGATCCGATCCAACTTTGGACAAGTGTGTGATCTCCAGTCCAGGTAGCATATGTTGGAACTCTATATTAGCTAAACACCTATCCAATCTCTTAAAATATAATCATAATCAGTTCTATCATTCCACCATGTGTAAATACTACCAATGAAACCCAGATCAAATAGGTTACAAGTGTTAATACAATGTCTAAAGTCTTCAATTTCATTCATAGATACTGGCAGCCCCCCAAACTTCTCTTCCTCATCAACTATCACATTAAAATCCCCTACAACAATCCATGGAAGAGTCATATCTTGGGCTAGTGCATACATTGTGTCCCATAACTCGATTCTCTATAGTATCAATTTGGCATACACTAATATGGCTATAAAATCCTTTTGAGACTGTGGATTAAATAGCATAAGTGTAAGTTGTAGTTGCATGTCAAATAACACCTCAATCTCATAATCTTCCTCCGCAAATGCCCACACTTTGTTAGATACATTAACAAAAGCATGATGCATTCCCAGTTTCCTTCTATATTCCTCCACTTTGTTAGAATTTTGCATCGACTCCATCAACCCAATAAAATGGAACTCATATTGTCTATGCATTGTGACAAGCCTTTCAAAAGCTTTATTAGTATACTGACCTTATGTTCCAGATAATAGCATTCATCACTAGTTACTGGATTTAGTCAGAGTCCATCTTGTTTGTACTCCAGTGCCAGGAACACTAGAATTCTCCTTTTGTTTCTTCTTAATTCCTTTACCCGCTGATTTAACTTTGTCAATTTGCCTTGGAGATAAATCACCTTGCCATGCTGCATTCATGAAATTCTGAGTAGTGGATTCATCATCAAGGTCTTTACCTCCTCTCTCATCCTGATCTTCCTCCTCCATTGCTACATGTTGTTGCACTATTTGATTCTGTACTGGTTTTGGGATCAACACTTTGTTCAAATTTTCCTTGGCTACCTTCAATGGTTGTTTTCTGAGAGAACTGGATACCACTGACATCTTCTTTCCAGCTAAAACTGCACCTTTAGTCTTGGAGGCCACATTAGGGTTCATTGTAGCTAGGGTATCTCTTGCCGAGCTAGGTTAGGGTTAGGTTTATGTGTAGGAACTATTTCATTTGTTTTAGGTAAGTTTTCTTGGTTATTTGAGCTGTTATCTTGCACTCTTGATTCCTGCATTGCCTCATCAGCTACAACATCCACCTTCACCTTACCATTGCCTTTTGTAGCATCATTAAGTTTTTCTGGTTCATCCTCATCATCTGTCACTTCCCTAGCATCATTATCCCCTTATTGATCATCTTCTTCAACATGATCCTATTCATCATCATCCTGTATTTCCCCTTCTTCTTCTGAGAATTCTTCTATTTGATCACTCAAAAGCTTTCCCAATTGCACATTACCAGTATCAATTCTTGAGCTTAAGGAGGACCTCCTGGCATGATTGATATGTGGTGACAAATCTGGCTAGATCATCATATACTATCTCATTTTAACACTTGTAGCATTATCTTCATTGTTTGTACCAAATGCTCAACTTACCCATTGAGTAGTAGACTCTTTCACTTGTGCCGCTTCCTTATCCTTGACCTTACCATTATACTTTCATTCTCACCTTCCTTTGGTACCCCGTTCCCAGTATATGTAGGTTTAAAAATAGGTGCAACTGGATTCAACTCATTCCTAGCACTCGAAGGATTAGCCGTAGGGCTGCGAGAAACTATATCCTTCTCTACCAAGGCTAACTGGTTGTCAACTTATTTTTCTCCTTCCTCAACCTCCAAAATAGAAAATTGATTGGTAGTTTGAATTTGTGTTGTTGCTTCCTTGTCAGTTGGAACTATTTATTTCCAGTAGTATTTTGAACACCCTAGTCATTATTCACTGTCTTCACTCTATTATCCTTCACTTCCTTCCATTGTTCCACTGGATTGCTTACTAATTTACCACTGGTAAGGATCTTCAATGGAGGTTTATTGTTTCCATTAACAGTCTCCTGCTCCACCTGCTTCCCTTTATTATTTTCCTCCATTAACTCAGGATGTAATCTTCTACACTCTTCCTCATTTTGCCCTTGTAATCTACACTCCATACAGTACTTAGAAATGTAGTAATACTAAATTTTAACCCATTCCATTCTCGTTTCACCTATAGCTGCATTCTCGATATCCACGCGCACCTTCTTAGGAAGGTCAGCTAACAAATCGATCAAGACCTTAACTCTTGCACAGCTAGGTCTAGTCTTATTAATGGTGGCCATATCCAAATGTAAAGGTTTTCCTATATCAGAAGCCAATGGGAACAAGCATTCCTTAAAAAAAATAGTTCGTAACAGATTGGGAAAAAGAAATCCAAGGAATTGCCATTGAAGTTTCTTCATTAACTTTGAATTTGGAATCATAAATTAATGGTCGCATATGGTATTCATATCCATCCCTTGCCTTCAAATAATACGCTCCTTTTGATGTCAAGTTAATGAAATCCTCAAACAATGTTAAACGATTAACACATGCATGTCTTTAATAAAACCTACATTTCGCTCACCCTTGACACCACATTGAAGAGGAATAATTATGCGTAACTCTTGAAGTTCAGGCCATCCATATGAAAATTTCTCAACAATAGCTTACTGAAGGCCTTCAAAGATATTCATACGATGGACTTCTTCTTCTGTAAACTTCACTAAAGGCTGCTTGTGCATAAACGTAACTGGTTTAATCGAAATAGCAGGTGGATCATTTGTAGTAGGGTTTACGTGAAGGGGGGGGGGGG